>CM060692.1:51391712-51991712 GCA_030686995.1 Artemisia argyi
CCTCGTGAAGAACAATCTTTGCTGCATACTGTTGATACAAAAGTTGGGCGTTCCTGGTTATTGGCTCTTGCTCTCGTACCAATTCACTTCTTAGTACTTGTTACCTGCGCAGTAAGAAAATAAACAACACCGTTAGGCTTATCGAGGGATTGTCTCCCCCGATTAGACTCCGGCGTGAGAGTAAGTAATCGATTTAAGGTTCTCGTAGAGATTTAGGGTTTTGTATATCGTACCTTGAATGAGAATCGTGTAATTCTATATATAGGGGCGTAGAAACCGTGTTTCTTGCTCCTTACTCTTTGCACGCGTAGTGCTTATCCGAGGAAAGGATATCTATTCCATAAATAGATAATCCTTATCGTGTACCCGGTGGGTTTAGTTGGGCTTTGGGCCACGTGGGCCCAAGCTAATGATACTGCGGCCCAAACCATTGTCATGGCAGCCCACTCGTGGTGGACTTAGGCGCTAGTAGTGTATATTATTTGGACTCGTGGCCCAAATATAGACTATACGTCATCATGTCCCCCCAGTCTAGTGTGCGCGGCTTGTAGCCGTGGATACTAGACTAATATTATCAGCGGTAAGCGTGGCGGGAGAACAAGGGAAAATTACCGCCCATTTTTAAGTGCAATGCACCTAGTCATGGGTATTTCAAACGGATACCTCGAAAATTGGGGGTAGTGTCCACGTGGCCCTCGTAAATCGGGAAAAAGTGCATGTACTGGTTCAGTTACAGCCATACGTTTTGTGAGTGGATTCCACGTGGAGGTAAACTTGGGTTTTTTTTTTACTCCCTATATAAGAGTCACCGCCCCATTTTTTACGATCACACAGTAAAACACACACTCTCCATTATTCACTTTTCTTGAAAGCTTTTTGCAAAGAAAATATTTCATTTTCGTAGGTAATTTTCGTGCGTTTCACTTCGTAAATTAATGAAGATGGTTGCCCAGTTAGAGGACTTTCGCTCTGCGATGACCATTGAGGATGTTACTCAATTTTCGTCCGACTATTTCGTGCCTCTGGATGTCCATCCAGAGGCTCCAGATGTGGACGCGTGTATAGCTGATTTCCCCGAAGGGAAAATAGGGCTATACACAAAATTCTTTGAGTACGCGAATTACCGCGTACCCATATCTATCTTTCTGAGCGATTTGCTCAACCACTATCGCCTTCACATCTCTCAGCTGCACTGTATAGGTGCAGCTAAGGTGTCGAATTTTGAAGTAAACTGCCGTTTACTTGCGATAGAACCGACCATGGCCTTGTTCCGCTCCTTTTACCATACGACGTGGTCAAATGGTTGGGTTTCTTTCGCGAAGCGCTAGGGGGTGCTTCAGTGTTATACTGAGAAAGTAGATGCCCTAAAGAATTGGAGGGAGTACTTTTTCTGGGTGGATGATGTAGTCTTTCCCTCTCCCTATGAGTTTTATACTCAGGATACATTGCCAAGGGATGGGCGCCCCGCACCCGGTTCCTACAGGCTGACTGATGCGCAGATTCTGGATGCCAACCGACTGTCCATTAACCCCTATCCGGAGGAGTTTTTGGTGCACATGGGGTTGAGCCGCTCTTATTTCGGCGCTGCGGATGAGGTGCCCACTTTCTTAAGTGAGGATGGCCGGGGTGGGTGTTCATCCCTTCTACTTCAAGCTTTGTAAGTCTCTTTTTGTGTATGCGCGTTTTTAATAACTAATCCTTTTTTCTTTCTTGCTTTATTGATGTGCGCAGAGATGGATCTGTTTTCCGTTGTTAAGCTGGACAAGCCGAAACTTGTAACTATAGGGGTGCGCCCTCTGAGGGAAGGTGAGCAACCCCTACCGGAGGCGACTGAGGGTCGCTTGACCGTGTTGCCAGAGGTGGTCCCTGAGAACACGCCGCCGCTCCAAGTGACACCCGTTCAGAGCGTGGCGCCCGATGCGGAGGTGGCGCCCAATGTGGAGGTGGCGCCCAATGTGGAGGTGGCACACGAGGAGGCGCACTCGGGGGTCATCTGACAGCATAAGGATCCTCAAGCCTGAGGAGGTGCTGAAGGAGGAAGTTGCGCAGAATGTCAAGCGCAAGGGAGAGGCTGGGGGCAGTGGCACCAGGAAGAGACGTCGTCACATTATTGGGGATGCGGAGTCTACCGCGGAAGAGACATCTACTTCTGGTGCGGGAAAAAAGGCTGCTGAGGCTTCTCCGTTTTTGTAAGTGTCTGCACCTTTATCAGCTCTTTTTTCGTATATTACTTGTTGTAATATTGACTAACTGTCGTGTTTTGTCTCTTGTAGGGATGATGCTGCGAAGAATGATGGGGTCTTCGTTGATGAGGTTTCCTCTCCACAGAATGAAAACAGGGAGGGGAAAGCCAAGGTTGTTGAGGGTGGAGAGGCGCAGCAGGTGATGGATGAGCTGGCTGCGACTGCTGCGCGCCAAGCTGAGCTGGTGGCTCAGTTGAAAGAGAAGTATGCCGGGGAGAGCAGTGCTCTTGCCCAGAAGGATGAGGAGTTAGCGAGGCTCCGTGCGCAGTTGGCTGATGCGCAGGTGGAGTTGGAGGCCTCGCGGGTGTATGCTGAGAAGATCACTCACGAGAAGCTGTACGCCATGGCTGAGGTGGTGAAGGCGCGTGGAGAGCTGCATCATTATAAGTCTGACTTGACTTTCGCCGTGCGCTTCTTGGAGGAGAAGAAGGTGGAGCACTACGCTAGCCTCACCAAGTTTAAGGAGGATATGTTGAAGATCATCCAGGTGCAGGAGGACAAGCTACGTGGTCTTAGCATTGAGTATGACGAGGAATTATATCCTCATTTGATGTCGACCATTGCTGAGCGCAGGTACTCTTTTTGTTTTATTCTTCTTCATAATAACTTTATCGCCATGCTTTTTACTTACACAAATTGTCGTTGTGAATGTAGGTGGTTGATTAGCCATGGGCTACGCCTGGCAGCTATGGGCACGCTGGAGTCCCAAGAGGTGGTGGACGCCATTGGGAAGGTGGTGCACTGTGCGATGGCGCGTGGGAGATCACAGGCTATGGAGGATCTCCATGAGGCCAAGCTGCTGAAGAAGGACTTGGCAGAAGTTCCTGGGTACAGCGCTACTGCTTATGATGAGTTGATGCAGGCAATGGCGGGGTTGAAGGTCCTCGATGTACTGATGACCCCATAGATGTACTGATGGCAGGGTTGACATTGCAGCGCCATCTTGGAGAGAATGGGGAAGGGGAATCAGATTACTATCTGAAGCCTGATGTGTCGCAGCTGCAGGTTCCTGTGTTCGCGCAACCTCGCGACATCCTCAAACCCTTTGCTCTTGAGAGGGAGATTCCCTTAAAAGAGGTTCTGGAGCGTCATGAGCAGAGGGCTGCTCAGAAGAAGGGCATCAAGGGTAAAGCAGTGATGTGCGGCATTGGTGCTGCGCACATCCCCAGATATGATGGTGTGCCCGTGAGTGTTCCTACGGTATCTCCCAATGATGCATTGCTTCTCAGAAAGCTTCAGGAAGCGGGGAGTTCTTCTGCTCCGCCAGATAGCCCTGAGCATCGCCATAGCGTGTAGGCTTTTTGTATATTTATGTATCTTTCCTTGTAATTTTTATGAACAAATGTGGAGTAAGATATCTTTTTGCTTAAGTTCGTGACTTAAATATACTTGCATTGTTTGCCAACTTATTTAACCAAGTGTTTTAAGTGTGTGACTTTGAAGAATTATACTTGCATTGTTTGCGAAGGTTTGACCAAGTGTCTTGGCTCGTTAAGTGCGTGACTTTAAAAATTATACTTGCATTGTTTGCGAAGTTTTATTATTTGTCCAAGTGTCTTGGCTCGTTATGTTGCTAAGCTTGTACAGTGTACTTAGTATGTGCGCATCCGTCGTGGGGTGCGCACGCGAAACTTACCTCGACGTCTCAAGAGTAAGGCGCTTAGCAAGGATACGTGATCCAATGTTGATGGGTTTGCAACCCTCTTACTCAACGAGTGAATTAGTAGGTTAACTCATCCTTTATGCCTTCGTGGGTCTTTAAGTGGTGCATGCACGCCATGTAGGCAATAAAAATGTAAGATAACAATATTGACATATATTATTATGTATGCAATAAAGTAAAATACGCTATGGAGTTAGCTAAAAACCATAACATTTTATTGATACTTGCAAGTTTTTAAAGAAAATAAAAAATACGATTCCTAGGAAAGAAAAAACAAACACTTATTGGGCATCTCGTAGGATGCGAGGGTGTCTGTGTAAGGGTCGTAGCCTAGAAGTAACATCTTTTAATATTGCAGATGTTCCAGGTGCGCGCTAGGTCGTGACCTTCCATATCTCGCAGTCTGTATGCGTCGTTGTCGAGCACGTCTGTGACCTCGTAAGGTCCTTCCCGTTTAGGTCCGAGCTTGCCTGTGTCTTCTGCGTGGCTCGCATCGTTGGCGCGGTAAACAAAGTCTCCTGAATGAAGTGTGTTTGACCTTTGCATCATAATACTTCTTCATTTTTGCCTTAGCCTTTGCTTCGCGTATAGCTGCGCGTTCACGTCTTTCTTCCAGTACGTCTAAATCTATGCGCCGTTCCTCGTCGTTTGTTGTGACGTTGACCTCTGCTGTATGTATAGTTGGCATTCCTATCTCAGCTGGTATGACGGCTTCTGTTCCATAGACTAGGGAAAATGGCGTGTCGCCAGTACTGGTTTTGATTGTTGTGCGATGCGCCCACAAGACATGCGAGAGCTCATATACCCACCTTCCTTTGTGTCTGTCAAGGCGCGCTTTTATTCCTTCACCTAGACTGCGGTTTGTGCGCTCAACTAGGCCATTGGTTTGTGGGTGTTTTACTGAAGCAAAGTGTTGTGTGATGTTCAATTGTGCGCACCAATCTTTGAATGGGTTATCACAGAATTGTTTTCCGTTGTCTGATATGATCGCGCCCGGTAGTCCGAAGCGACAGACAATGTTGTCCCAAACAAAGCGTTTGACTTGGTTTCCTGTGATGTTTACCACCGCCTTTGCTTCGATCCACTTCGTAAAGTAGTCTATGGCTACAATGAGGAATTTTACTCCTTGATGAGGCGAAAAATGATCCGTTTTTAGGGGGTCATTTAAGCCCGAATCCGAATTTATTTGATCAAATATTGCCCTAAATCGTTCCTTTTGTGATTTTAGGTACTTGGAGAGTGAATTCTGGAAAAGAAGCCATTTTGGACGTTTTTGGAGCATAAAAGTGAAGAAAACGGCAAAGTCTCAATTTTCCATGCTGGAACAGTACATGAAGGCGTCAAGAGTAAACTCATGACGGCGTCAAACCCCAAGAATTAAAATCCGTAGCTCATGACGGCGTCACATAGGGCGTCAGAAGTAGATCAAGGCCGTCCGAGGAAGTATTTGGCGGCGAGATGACGGCGTCACACCTTTGTTCTTGACGCCGTCACCCCTATTTTCCTATATATAGTTTTCTAGTTTTTTACATTAAAAAAGAGAAGTTTTGGAGAAACCCTAAAGACGATTTTGGTGCAACTTTTACAGGTTTTTCAAGGGTTCCAAACCCTTGATACCTTGTATTGTAATTGAGATAAGTGTTCTTCTAATTCAATCAATATGTCTATGTGTTGGTTGTCTATATCTTGTTCTTGTCTCAATTCCATTATGCTAGGCTAGATCTCTTTTGTGTTTGCTTAGATCTAATGAAACCTAGACATTGATTATGTGTTGATTACTTGTTTATTCTTGTCTTGGATGAATGATTTTATATGTTAGGCTTAAGAAAACTGGCAGATCTCCAAATGGTAACATGCTTGAACGTCTTAAGAAACATGAACCGAGGCGTACTAGGTCTTTATTGGTTGTATTTAATGCATGAGCCACTGTTTACAATCCCTATAGTTGTGTTGGGCATGGTGTAGGAAGAGATAAGAGCTCATAGAATTGGGGAGTTATGTATGCCACCCCATGAATGGTATTAAGGAATACAATCCGTCATCCATGCAATTATAACAAGTAATTAACGTGTAAAAGATATCTAGGGAGTAGTGAAATCTAAGTAAACACATTTTCTCCAATTACTGCTCACAACCTTAGTTTAATTAGTTTATTTTCATTTTTAGTATTTTATTTTTATTGCATCTTAGTTTTGGGTTAGTTGAATAGCAACTAATTCCGCCCACTCTTCCAAAAACCGATATTTTTAATTGCTTTCCATAAAATATAAAAACACAAAAATAATCATCCCTCATCTTTAGAACTAGTAATTAGGCTTTCTAATCCTAGCGACACTATTCCTAAGCTGAACGATCAATCCCCCGGTACTTGTCACTATACTATACTACAACGATCAGGTACACTGCCTGGTGGGGGTTGTAAGCTTCTCGAGATCCCTCGAGAGGTAAAGCCTGTTGCGATTCCCACGCATCAAGTTTTTGGCGCCGCAGCCCGGGGAATAGTTATTGTCTAGGTTAGAATCTCTTTTTATTAGGTCTACTTGCTAGATTCCTTTCTAGTAAGATTTTATTTTTATTTTCTAGGTTTTCTTTAGTCTATCTTTTTCTTTGTGTGTTTGTTCGTAATTTCCATTGACTCTTCCGTTCACCATTATGGAGTACGCGAATCCACCATATCACCAACCACAAAGGCCATTCTACCCTATTGACATCTCGAATTTCAAACAATTTTGAGATGAACCCATATATGATGCATGGACTCGTTTTAAAATTTTACTTCGAAAATTCCCTCAATATAGTTTCTCTTTAGCATCCCTAACCCAAACCTTTTACTATCGTGTCAGCCGATGTGACCAAATGTGCATTGATGATTTTGCCAATGGGGGCCCTAGGGAATTAAGTGCTGAAGAAGCATGGGATACCATAGAAGACTGTGCCCAATATTATTATAGAGTAGACAACCCAACAAACAACATCACAAATCAATCAAAAACAAGTTTGAAGGAGCAAACAGGAAGTTTGTCTGGGGATGCTTACTCAGGGATACCTGTGTGGATATCACCTAAAACCATAGTACAAAACAAACACAAAGGTAATCTAGATACAATGGAGGATGAGGTGGATAATCCAAGCCCACAAAGTACCCCACAAGTCCTACCATCATTTGAGGCACATACACCGCCCGTGACTTACCCGGAAGAAGTAGAAGAGACTATAGGAACTCCAATTGAGGTAGAACCCTTGGACCAAGCACCACTAGAGGATATAGGTTTGAACACTTGTAGTGATAACCTTACTCCTAGTTCTAGGGAAGTTCTTAGTTTTGATGAAACGGAGCCTCAACCAGAACCGTTACCTAATCTTCCATCCTTAGATGTGAATTTAGGAATTGAGATAGGTTCCGATCCACCCATCAAACTTTATAGTCCGGGTAGTCTTAGGATAAAGGTAGTGAACTCTAAGCCTTATATAGAGGAAGCAAATATAGGAGTGGAAAATGACCTTACATACTTACATCACCCATTCATGATTGATCATAAGAAACATTATGGGTTTAAACCGGGTCTATTGGGTCAAGATGGATTCCCAACTAGGAATCTCTCGAAGTTGTTAGAAAATGATCCCTTTCTAGGAGAAAATCTTAATCCACCCATTAACCCGATTGAATTAGGTAAGGTTATGATGATAGGAGCACACCCCTTTGAGCATATAATTCACCCACCACTCTTTCCTTACGAGGCATATCTACACCCTAAGGGTATGTATCGCTACTTTCACCCACACTTAATCCTAAGTGTAGGGAAAACCTCCCCTATTTCCATTAAATAAGGGTAGAGTCAGGCTCGTGACTCGAACAAAAACAAGCGCTTCTTGGGAGGCAACCCATGTTTTGTGTGATTTTTATTTTGTTTGTTTGTTATTTGCTTCCGTATGCATGTTTTATTTTTATTGTTGGTAGATCATGTTTCTCAATTAAAATGTGGAAATACTTTACTTTGATGTTTTGGCATAGTCTTAACTCCACCTAGAAGTATTTTTGCAAAAGATAAGTGTAAGGGGAAACCCCAAATATGTTTTTAAGAAACAAACCGATCATGATTCTCCACAATATTAAATGAGCATGTATATTCATATTTGTTAGAGTCAAATGCTTGTATTGAGTCATAATGAAGTTTTTGCAGGATTTTCCAGGAAGTAAGACCAAGTTTTTCCAGAAATTTTCCGGAAACTTAACATAAGAATTTCTGCAGGTCCATTCTGACGGCGTTAGAGGTTTACTCTTGACGGCGTCAGGAGTTAAAATTTGGAAATTTTACCGGTTTTGTTTTTCTAACGGAGTCTTATGGTTTTTGTGAATTATTAAGTTTTATAATCTCCAGGAAATCTGCAAACTTCATTCCACAAGCATTATATCTTACTTTGTTTTCTAGGATTTAGTAACTTATATAGGATGCCGCCGATTTTACGCGAGGTTGTCTTGTCTATTTTTGTCAGGTTTTACTGGTTATGTATGACAAGAAGATGATTTATATTCTGGAAGGGAAGCTTTGATTGTTCATTTTCTTGGAGGAAGATTTAACCTGGCCAACCTATAATCCATACCGAGCGAATCAAGGGAGTATTTGATTTTATTCTTTGTACTTTTTAACTTTTACATTCTTTACTTGAACATTGGGGACAATGTTCATCTTAAGTGTAAGGGGAGGGTAAAAAAGATAATACCTTACATATGCACTTTCGCTTGAGTTTGTTTTGTTTGATAGTAGATGTGTAATAAAACTATGAGAAATACTTGTTAGTGCAATTTTAGCGCCAAATTTAAAATTTTTTACAACATTTAGGAGTGAAACTTTAGCCATAGCAAGCGTCTCATGGATAGGAGATTGTATGACTAGCACATAACCGTATATTCAGAAAAATTTTCCACCCAAATATGTGAGGTTCGCCTTTAGATTTGATAGGAAAAGCATTTACTATTAGTGCTTATGAGTGTACCGGTAGCATTTAGATTCTAGAACTTGCGTTAGTGATGCATCCCGAGACCGCTAGTGAGACTACATTCGTGTGGTAGGATTTACTACATGATAAGAGGCATTAGGATCACCCTTGTGTTAAACCCGTATCATAATTACTTGACCATTTAAGTCATATTACTTGACTAGTTTAGTCAACTAATTTTTCCCACACCCTTAGCGTTGTACTCATTTTTAGTACACGAAACCCCTAGTACACCCCTCCGAGCCTATCTTTTCGTTTCTAACTTTAAGCATTTTACTTAAAGGAAGAATTTGTTACACCCCACTTAAATGTACAACCAAATCGCCTTAGCCTTACGTGTATGCGCTCATTTTTAGTGCATTATTGTTATTTGTTAAACCCTAAGTTAACTTTCTAATTGATTACATGGTTGCTAAGTCGAGTCATATCCTTGTACATATTGTTTTGGGACGATTGGGACTCATGGGTAAAGTACTTATTTTATGGAGTAATGGGGAAGAACATCATTTATTACCCCCATATGTACGTTAATCTTAAAAGTGCTCCAAGTGTTTTGATTCGAGTCATTAGTTTAGTTTATTGTAAAGTATGTAAAGATTCAAGTGTAAGGGGAACTCACATTCCCTATGATGTATTATTTTGGATGGTAGGGTAAGAGTGTATGTAAAAAAAAAAAAAAAAAAAAAAAAAAAAAAAAAAAAAAAAAAAAAAATCGAAAAAAAAAAGAAAAAAAAAAGAAAAATATAAAAAAAAAGGAAAAGAGAAAAAACATACGGACTACCATCCCTTTTCATTCTATGTTCATTTTATGTTTTTGTTATTTTTTATTTATTAGCTTAAGTCGAGTCTAGTCTTGGCTTAGCAACGCCATATTGTACATGTAATTAACTAAGATTGTTAACTCGCCACCAGTAAAACTTCCTTTATCCAACAAAACCGTGTAATTCATATCCCTATACCTAACGTTACAACCCTTTAAAAGACCTCTTTGATAGTTTATCCTAGGTGCTTACGCCATGTGGTGGAGGTTTGATCCTTTCCCAAGCCTATGGTAATCTATTTTGCTATGACAGGTAGTGAGAGATATCTTTCATTTCCATAATGTTATATTACTTTATTACACCCGAGAGATGTGAGTATCTAAACACTATTTGTGAGGTGCTAGTGTATGACCTCCGTGCTTGTCTATTGGTCTTTAGTGGAACGATTATTTGTTGTAATTACTTTTATATTAGTGTTAAATGACCCCTAACTTGTCTTTTGAGTAGAATAAAAGCGCATTTGCTTGAGGACAAGCAAATCTCAAGTGTAAGGGTATATGATGAGGCGAAAAATGATCCGTTTTTAGGGGGTCATTTAAGCCCGAATCCGAATTTATTTGATCAAATATTGCCCTAAATCATTCCTTTTGTGATTTTAGGTACTTGGAGAGTGAATTCTGGAAAAGAAGCCATTTTGGACGTTTTTGGAGCATAAAAGTGAAGAAAACGGTAAAGTCTCAATTTTCCATGCTGGAACAGTACATGAAGGCGTCAAGAGTAAACTCATGACGGCGTCAAACCCCAAGAATTAAAATCCGTAGCTCATGACGGCGTCACACAGGGCGTCAGAAGTAGATCAAGGCCGTCCGAGGAAGTATTTGGCGGCGAGATGACGGCGTCACACCTTTGTTCTTGACGCCATCACCCCTATTTTCCTATATATAGTTTGCTAGTTTTTTACATTAAAAAAGAGAAGTTTTGGAGAAACCCTAAAGACGATTTTGGTGCAACTTTTACAGGTTTTTCAAGGGTTCCAAACCCTTGATACCTTGTATTGTAATTGAGATAAGTGTTCTTCTAATTCAATCAATATGTCTATGTGTTGGTTGTCTATATCTTGTTCTTGTCTCAATTCCATTATGCTAGGCTAGATCTCTTTTGTGTTTGCTTAGATCTAATGAAACCTAGATATTGATTATGTGTTGATTACTTGTTTATTCTTGTCTTGGATGAATGATTTTATATGTTAGGCTTAAGAAAACTAGCAGATCTCCAAATGGTAACATGCTTGAACGTCTTAAGAAACATGAACCGAGGCGTACTAGGTCTTTATTGGTTGTATTTAATGCATGAGCCACTGTTTACAATCCCTATAGTTGTGCTGGGCATGGTGTAGGAGGAGATAAGAGCTCATAGAATTGGGGAGTTATGTATGCCACCCCATGAATGGTATTAAGGAATACAATCCGTCATCCATGCAATTATAACAAGTAATTAACGTGTAAAAGATATCTAGGGAGTAGTGAAATCTAAGTAAACACATTTTCTCCAATTACTGCTCACAACCTTAGTTTAATTAGTTTATTTTCATTTTTAGTATTTTATTTTTATTGCATCTTAGTTTTGGGTTAGTTGAATAGCAACTAATTCCGCCCACTCTTCCAAAAACTGATATTTTTAATTGCTTTCCATAAAATATAAAAACACAAAAATAATCATCCCTCATCTTTAGAACTAGTAATTAGGCTTTCTAATCCTAGCGACACTATTCCTAAGCTGAATGATCAATCCCCCGGTACTTGTCACTATACTATACTACAACGATCAGGTACACTGCCTGGTGGGGGTTGTAAGCTTCTCGAGATCCCTCGAGAGGTAAAGTCTGTTGCGATTCCCACGCATCACTCCTCCAGCTGCTACAGGGAAGGGTCCTGCGATGTCAATACCCCATTTGTAAAATGGCCATGGTGAGGTAATTGGTGTTAGCTCTTGTTGTGGTTGGCGCGGAATTGGCCTATGTACTTGGCAATTGCTGCATTTTCTTATCAGATCGCGTGCGTCGCGATGCATTGTTGGCCAATAGTATCCTGACCTTAGAGCGCTTGCCACCACGGATCGCGGCCCTGAGTGCATACTACATGATCCAGCGTGAATTTCTCAGAGTACGTAGTCTCCTTGAAGAGGTCCAACACATCTGAGCCATGGCTATAAGAAAGAGCATCGATAGTGTACGCTGTCTCGTAGTTCAAATCGTTGCGCTGTGCGCCGTATTCTTCGAGCGTCCTTATGATCTTGGGGTAGGATTCCCTTGCTAATGAATTCAATGATAGGTGTCATCCATGTAGGATCTTGTTCTTCTATCACTGTGGATATCTCCATTTCCAAGATTGACTTGTTTTTTAGGGTTTCTACCAATACCTGTTTTGAGAGGTGTGCGAAGCTTGTGGATGCGATCTTGCTGAGTGCGTCCGCCTTCCTGTTATCTCCTCTAGGCACTTGTTTTATTGTGAACTTATCAAAGTTTTTGATCAAGGATTTTGTCTTTTCCAGGTATTGGCTCATGTGTTCATCCTTGGCTTCATATTCACCTAGTACGTGATTAGCGACTAGTCGCGAATCTACGTTTGCTTCTAGGTTGCGTACACCCATTTGGATTGCGATGCGTAGTTCGGCTAGTAGGGCTTCGTATTCTGCCTCATTGTTTGTGGCTGTGAATTCAAAGCATAGTGCATAGGTGAATTCCATACCTTGTGGATTTGTAAGAATAAGGCATGCGCCTGATCCATCTACACATGAAGACCCATCTGTGAACAGAATCCAGGGTTCCTGTAGATCTGTTTTAGTTGCAGGTGTCGGGCTGTCGCTGTCTGGCTTCTCCACGATAAAATCGGCTAAGATTTGTCCTTTGATTGTAGTGCGCGGTCTGTATGAGATGTTATACTCACTTAGCAGTACACTCCACTTTTGTAAGCGTCCTGATGCGTCAGGCTTAGAGATAACTTGTTTGATTGGCTGATCAGTGATTACAGCTATTGGGTGCGCTTGAAAGTATCTGCGCAGCCTTTTGGCTGCGAATACTAGAGCTAAGACCAGCTTTTCCATAGCGCTGTAGTTAGTCTCTGTTTTCTTTAGGGCTTTGCTTACAAAGTATATGGGTGTCTGGACGGAATTCCTATCTGTCAATAGTACCCGCGCTGACTGCTCCATGGGTTGCCGATAAGTACATGATTAGTTCTTCCCCTGGTCGCGGTGCGATAAGTTTGGGAAGAGAGGCCAGATGGTTTTTAAGTTGTTTGAAAGCTTCCTCCGCTTCTTTGGTCCAGCGAAAGTCTCCCTTTTTAGTACACTTCGTGAGTGTTTTAAAGAGAGGAAGAGATTTGTCTGCTGACCTAGATAAGAAACGGTTTAGCCCTGCTAGCTTTCCATTCAATGACTGGACTTCTTTGAGTGTGTGCGGTGAGGGGAGATCAATAACAGCCTTTGTCTTTTCTGGGCAAGGCTTGATTCCATCGGGTTCTATCAAGTATCCAAGGAACATGCCCTCGGTTGTGCCAAAGGTGCACTTCTTGGGATTTAACTTCATGTTTATTTGCCCCAATGTTCTGAATGTCTCCTCGATGTCGCGCACCAACTCGTCCTCTGTGTGGCTTTTGATGACAAGGTCGTCAACGTAGACTTCCAAGTTGCGGCCTACTTGTTTTTCGAAAGCTGTGTCCACCAGTCGTTGGTATGTCGCGCCTGCGTTCTTCAGGCCAAAAGGCATTTTTGTGTAGCAGTACACTCTTTGACTGGTGTGGAAAGCTATTTTTCCTCATCTTCAACTGCCATCTGGATTTGATGATACCCTTTATATGCATCTAGGAAGCATTTGAAAGGGTATCCGCACAGAGATTCGACCTTCCAGTCTATCTCTGGCAGTGGATAGCAGTCCTGTGGACATGCTTTGTTGAGGTCCGTGAAGTCCACACACATCCTCCAACTGCCATCGCTCTTTTTTACCATAACTGGGTTAGAAAGCCAGTCGTGGTAGTATACTTCACACATGATGCCTGCGTCTACGAGCTTATGTACTTCTTCTAGAATAGCCTTTGCACGATCTGGGGCCTGGCCGCGCTTCTTTTGTCGTATTGGAGGATATCCTTGTCGGATTTGCAGCTTATGTTCTGTGATAGAGTGCGGTACTCCCGTCATATGTTTTGGTTCCCATGCAAAGATGTCTAGGTTCTTTTTCAAGAGTGCGCATACAGCTGCTTTACCTTTGTCAGATAAAGATCCCCCAATCGAAACTTGTTGTTCCGGGTAATCTGGATGAATAGCGACTTTTAGATTTGGCGTTTTTTCCGTGCGCTGTTCTGGAATAGTCTTTGCTTCAGTTGTTACCGCGATGCATTCTCTTGGTGTTATTGTTGTGTTGTAGAGAGTGACAACTCCTCCTTCCACTGGAAATTTAAGCATTCCGTGCGCTGTGGATGGTACAGCGCGCATGGATGATATTCCCGGTCTCCCAATGATACCATTGTATGGTGAAGGGGACTTTATTACCATAAAGTTTATCCATGTTGCGGTTGAGTGTTGTTCATCTCCTACGACCACCAACAAGCGTAACTGCCCCATGGGCCAGATCTTTTCTCCTGTGAATCCTGTTAATGACGTTGTTGCTGGTATCAATTGGCTTTGGATCTCAGGCCGCAGTCTTTTAAAACAGTGATCGTACAGGATATCTGCGGATACTCCTCCATCAATGTACATCCGGTGGATATCATGTCCTCCTGTATGTATTTCAATAGTTAGAGGCTCCACGACTGTGTTGTCCGCAGCTATAGTAGGGAAAGATATCTCTTTTTCTGGAGAGAATTTTTGGCTGACTTTTTGCTTTATCTTCCGTTGCCATGATTGTATCATGTATATAGTATCAGCTTTTTCCTTGGGGGGTTCTTTCTTACCCCCGTTTCTCTGTTTATCTTTTCCCTCTTTGATGTTCTTTACGAGGTGGTCCATCCTGCCTTCTCTTACTAACTTTTCAATTAGTTGTTTTAGTTGGACGCACTCGTTAGTTGTATGGCCTTTTTGGCCATGGTACTCGCAGTATCCGCTCCCTATGCGCTTTTCCTCTGCAGTGCGCATTGGTGGTGGTTTTGGGAAGTTCGCACCTTCTGTTACAAATATTTCCCTCGGAGTTTTTGTAAGAGGGGTATATTTGTCATTGTCTCTTCCACTGCGGTAATTCCTGCTGCGGTTGTTATTCTGATCATTGGATTGTCTCTGCGGCTACTCTTGCTGCCTATAGTTTGAATAACCCTTTTTGTTATCCACAGCAGCTGCTTCTCCTTGTATAAAGGATCTAGTGCGCTTTGTTAGCTCATCAAAAGTCTGTGGAACCTTGTCGTTCAACTTTCGAATGAGTTCTGGGTTATTAATCCCATTCATGAACCCTGAAATTTTTAGGATCTCAGGACATGCTTTGACTTGTATGCACTCATCCTTGAAGCGTTCCATAAAAGCGCTGGTTGATTCCCCTTGACGCTGTTTCACTCTTGCTAGCTCAACAGGGTTTTTAGCGCACTTCTTTCGCTGGGTGAAGTTGAGACGGAATGCTTTCCGTAATTCCTCAAACCCACCGATGCTCCTACGTGGGAGTTTGCTAAACCATGTACGCATGTTTCCTAATAACATAGAATTAAACATGTGGCACCACACAGGCTGTGGCCAGTTTTCGATAGTGGCGGCTGATTCGAAAACTTTTAGGTGATCATCGGGATCACCTGTTCCATCATATGTTTTCACGTTAGTGGGCATGCGCCTGCGTTTGCAATCTGAGTAATCGCTGATGCGCCGTGTAAACGCATCAATTTTCTGGCGACGCCATGGGAGAGACATATCTTCATTCTCTTCCTCGCGACGTCTTCCTCTTGACTTCCAGTGTCCTGTTTCTTTATCCTCGTTGTCCGAGGAGTCACTGGAAGAAGGGTAGTCTCTTTTTCGGCGCTTGCGCCGGCTTCTTTCAGAAGAAGAGCTTGAGGGATCTCTGCTTGGGGATTTTCTTCTCCCCAATCTATCTTGAATCCTCCTACTCCCAGGTTTGGAAGATCCTTGGCTTGGCGAATGTTGAGGCCCGAATCGATCTTGTATTCCCCGACTGACAAGTCTGGAGTGAACATTAGTGCGCCTCTCGCTGTCTTCCTCATGGGTGGCGCAGTGGTGATGGTTCGCGTTCAGGACCAAAATTGAGTCAAGCTTGTAGGCTCGTATTTGCCCTTCTTCTTGTTTCTTCCTGCGTGAGGGCGGTTAGGGTTTCATAATTTTGGGATACAAAGTTTCCAAAGTTAGATCGGGTGCGTCCTCAGTTGTTGCAAGAATTTCTGCCTCAGTATTAGGCGCCTTATCTCGGTTAGGCGCGCCTGGCGGCGCAGTGTTGTTCACTGCGGGTACAGTTTGATGAGGAGTGGTGAAGAGGGTGCGCTGGAGTTCCTCAACGCTTGGGACCACTGGGGTGACTTGGGTAGTCCTTATAGGTAGTTCTACCGCTGGAAGAGGTTGGGTTATCCCTGCCTCTTGGTGACCAGGTGCGCTGGTTGTCCCAGCAACTTGTCTGGAGGTCGGATCTTGTTGATTCTTCCTCTGATGGTCACGTTTTTCTGACTGCGGAGTCCGCTGGCTTGAATTCTTATGCTTTGTCATTCTAGTTCTTTAGTAGGGTCCCACGGATGGCGCCACTTGTTGATACAAAAGTTGGGCGTTCCTGGTTATTGGCTCTTGCTCTCGTACCAATTCGCTTCTTAGTACTTGTTACCTGCGCATTAAGAAAATAAACAACACCGTTAGGCTTATCGAGGGATTGTCTCCCCCGATTAGACTCCGGCGTGAGAGTAAGTAATCGATTTAAGGTTCTCGTAGAGAGTTAGGGTTTTGTATATCGTACCTTGAATGAGAATCGTGTGATTCTATATATAGGGGCGTAGAAACCGTGTTTCTTGCTCCTTACTCTTTGCACGCGTAGTGCTTATCCGAGGAAAGGATATCTATTCCATGAATAGATAATCCTTATCGTGTACCCGGTGGGTTTAGTTGGGCTTTGGGCCACGTGGGCCCAAGCTAATGATACTGCGGCGCAAACCATTGTCATGGCAGCCCACTCGTGGTGGACTTAGGCGCTAGTAGTGTATATTATTTGGACTCGTGGCCCAAATATAAACTATACGTCATCACATACTTTGATCTTAAGTTATCTATCTGCTCCCTGTGTCCTTTGTCTTTTTCATCAAGCAGTCCTGTTTTCCATTTTGTTGCAACTGTCTCTCCCTCATAGCTCTCCATATGTGCCATCATGTATACTCCACAGTCTATTCTCTCTTGTTTAGTTCTCCATTTCATTTTCAATATCTTTGGTTTGAAATTTTCCTTCATGATATCTTCGTTTGTATGTCCATAAGTTGTTAGATGCATTAGGAAAACACCTTTCTGAAAGAAAAAAAGATAAAAGAAAATGACAATTAGAGACCAATATACCTTTTTTATCACTTGTTATATAAAACTGTTCTTACCACTAAATCGTAGTTGTCTTTGTACTTCCCATCATACGTTGCATCTGAGTCGCTATTGTCAATGATAACAGCGTTTCCTTTCTGTATGTTGAAAACTATGAGATAGTAATGGTCACTTGATATTATTGGGAAGAACACCTGACAAAAAGAAAATAACATGTAAATAAATTTAATAGTATAGAGTATTTGACAGATAAATTAATCATATCACAAGTGATATACTGGATCAACATCTTCCATTTGCATCTTTTGCAAATCTTCTTTCATTTGTAGCTTCAAAAGATCTTGAAACATATCATACTGTTTACTTATCATTTTTTCTTTTTGTTTTTCTTTCTCTTTTTCATTTATTTTCTTGATTTCTATTAGCCCCAGCAGCTGTTAATTAAAAGTAATAATAATTAATCTAAGACATAAATATATTTAATTATATTGCTATAATTGGGAATTAAACGGTTCATACCATCATCCCTGTGTAAAAATAGTGGCGTTTGAAAAGCTTTGTTGAAAACCGTTCCTCATTATTAAGGATTGAAGAAAATATGTCAATCACCGGACTTTCAACTTCTAAGCCTGGTGCTAGCGATTGTATGCTCATTCTAATCATCATATTTCCATCTTTGTCATTGAAAACTGTTTCTCTGTATAAAAAAATAGCATTTTTCAATATTATAAGTTGTACCCATAAGTATAAGAAACAAAATATATTACTTGTGATATTTTAACAACAAAATTATATTTCATTTTAATCTTACGCTTCATCCCCTTGCATTGAAAAGATGCTTCTTCCAAGGAGTTTTTCATCTTTTGTCAGCTTATGTTCTACCTTCACCTTTGTTTTTCCATAGGGGGATTGCAGGTAGACAGATGGCATTATTTTTCTTTTTTTTTCATCTTTTTATCTTCATCCTTTGAATGTTGTCGCTTTAATGCTTTTGGCTGCTCTTCTGGGCTTTTTGAATCATTGATGTTCTCAGCTTCATCTTTGTTTTCACTGCAATAAATTTAATTTTATTGCAAAATTTAATCGAATATCACTTGTGATAAATAACTTTCTATAATTTTTAAAGCAATATCACTTGTGATAAATAACTTTCAATAATTTTTAAAGCAATATCACTTGCGATAAATAACTTTCTATAATTTTTATTGCAATATCACTTGTGATATTTCAGTATAAATAATTTTTTTTTAGTTTTTATTGTAATATCACTTGTGATATTCTAGTATAAATAAACAAATTTTAGTTTTTACCTCTTGTTTCCATCTTTGTTATCGTTTCCATCATCTTTATTTTTTGCACTATCCTCTTGTCCACCAGTTTCTCCAGCTTCATTTTTTTGATTTGTTACATCTTCTGTTATTTTGTCTTCATTATCATCTTTGTTTTCACTGCAATAAATTTAATATTATTGCACAATTTAATAACAAACAAATAATTTTCTATAATTTAATTGAATATCACTTTTGATAAATAACTTTCTATAATTTTTATTGCAATGTCACTTGTGATATTCTATTATAAATAAACAAATATTAGTTTTTAATGTAATATCACTTGTGATATGCTAGTATAAATAAACAAATTTTAGTAACTGTTACCTCTTGTTTCCATTTTTGTTATCGTTTCCAGCATCTTTATTTTTTGCACTATCCTCTTGTTCACCAGTTTCTCCAGCTTCTTGTATTGTATTTTCATCTTCATCGTCCTTTCGCTGTTGGTGACTACTTTCTCCAGCATCATTTGCATTGTTGTTTTCTTCTTCACTTTGACATTAAAAATGATCAATTGGTTGCTTGAAGATACGCCACATTGTCTCTTTGTATTTCTTCAGTATGTCATCATCTTTAAAGATTTTGAGATTCTCATCGATTGTCTGTTCCAATATTTCTTTCTCATTCAAAATGTTATCAATTCTCTCTTGTATCATCTGATATACTTCCTGTAATTTAATTTAAAAAACACTACCATTATTAACATACTATAGCTTGTGATATAAAACTTTGTATTATCACAAGTGATTTTGCATTATAAATATACTAAGTTGCATATGTTACCTCCTTCTGATTTCTTTGTTCTTCTTCATTCATCTCTTCAAGTATCTCCACCTGTCCAAATTTTCTTCGATCGACTTCAATTGTCTCTTTTTTTTTCATGAGATTGGAGTTCCAGCTTTTGAAGGCTGGAACTTTATGCCTCCCCTCCATACCAACAATCCTTGTGTAATGCAGATACACTAACTGTTTCATAAAAAATGTGGGTTATAAATACATAAATTGTTACTTGTGATAATTTATTACTTGTTGTATAATTAGATAATAATTGAGGATTTACCATTAAGAATGTTATAGGCCCATAATACACAACCTCCATATTTTTTATGCTTTTTTTCCATTGTGTTTTTGAATATTTCGCACATTCCCAGATGTAAGTGCACCAGTCGATGTCTTGGACATTATCATTTTCTAAAACATTCTTTAACACTGTGTACTTCACCCCTGAACTATTGTCACAGCTTCCCATTGTGTTTGCAAACAACATCAGAAAGTTCATCTTGAACATGTAATCTGCGTTTGTTGTTTCAGCTATCACTTGTGTTAAACTTCTTGTTGTGCTCTCTTTAACTTTGCAAGGAACTGTGATTTCCATTGTTCAAAGAATGGGTCATCAGACTCTCTTTCTCCTTCTTGCCTTTCTAGCATTATTTCTCCCATTGGTATTCCAAAAATTTCCTTCACAGTTTTAGGTAAATTTGTGATATCTCCCGGTGGAAGCTTTAAACTCATAGTGTCTGTTTGAAGGGATTTGATCACGAAGAATGCTAATTTTATTGGTATTTCCCCAATTGAAAAATCTATCCGTTCTCCAAACCCCATCTCTATTATCACTTTTTTTCTTTCTGGATTCAAACATCTCATTATTTCAAACAGTGGTACTGAAGTTGCCCTTGGCCTCAATGTTTGGTACTTTTTTTGTATTTTTGCTTGTTGTGATAACTTCAATTGGCTCTTCCTCCTCTGAAATGTGTATATCCTCATCAATTTTCCTTTTTCCAGCCACCTTCTTCCTTTTATATACTTTTTTCTCTTCTTCCTCAGAAACCTCTATATACTCCTTATCAGCTGGTTTGCCTTCATTAACTTTGCCTTTTCCAGCCTCCTTCATCTTTTTGTAAGCTTCATCAAACTTCTTTTGATTTCCAACCCTAGTCCTTTTTGATGGCGAGTCACTTTTTTCAGATTTTTCTAATCTTTTTTTTTTTTGCATTATGTAGTTTTTGACCCACTGATTTTTTCCTCATCTTTCTTATAACTTGTGGTTCTTTAGTTTTATCTTTGTATCACCTGAGATATTATATATAAGTTAGAGTTGTATGCATGCCTGTTAACTTTTTTTGAGAATATCACAGGTGATAATATTATATTTTTAGAATCTGCCTTTAGTAGATGTTGTAGCATCTTCAACCTCTGTTTGGTTAGTTTCATCTGCATCATCACAAAGTATAATAAACAAGTCATTTCTCATCACAAAAAACTGCCGTAAACCAAGTAGAAACATCTTATATGCACGTTATCACTTGTGATTAGTTAAACCTATCATCTAAAACTGTAAAATTGTGATATTACTAGAGATACTTATGATATCAATGGCAGTTTTTTATATCACTAGAGATACTTGTGATATCACTAGTGATATTTTTGATATCACTAGAGAGAAAACTGTTTTATTCACATTATCACTTGTGATTACCTAAACCTATCATCTAATCTTTCATATTTTCTCGCCACAATAACTGTCATATTATCTCTTGTGATTACTTAAACATAGCATCACAAAGTATAACAAACAAGTCGTTTCTCGTCACAAAACTGCCGAAAACCTAGAAGAAACATCTTATATGTACATTATCACTTGTGATTACTTAAACCTATCATCTAATCTTTCATATTTTCACGACAATCAACAAACAAGCCATTTCTCATCACAATAACTGCCATAAACTTAGTAGGAACATCTTATATGCACATTATCACTTGTGATTACTCAAACCTATCTTCTATTTTGCCGTATTATCTTCACAGCATCAGAAAGAATTACAAAAAAGTCATTTCTCATCTCAAAAACTAGCCAGAACTTGTTATATGCACATTATCACTTGTGTTCACAAAAATATTCACAATATCACTAACAATATTTTAAATAACATCGAAATGAGTGTCGTACCATTAATCGGATTTTGATTCGGTTCATTTTCCACCATTTTTTTTGCTGTATCGGTTTCTTCAGACTTCGAAGCATCCATTTTTATGATTTCTAGTTGATTTTGATGGTTAAATCACTACTGATTTTTTATTTTTAAGTTTTTTTTGTTTTGATTTTGATAGTAGAGAGAGAGAAAGAAAAACTGTTTTTGGTGGTTTTGAGAAGGACGTGTGGATAATGACGTTTGACTTGGTGGGCTAAGTTTTTTATATTTACAGGTTTAGTCCCTCCGTGTTTATTTAATCATATGATCTGTGTTTTTAATTCAATGAAATGGACGGCCAAGATTAGTCCGTCAGAATGTATGTTTTTTTTGTTCGCAAAATAACTCGCCTCTAGAATGTAGACTTTTAAAATGTATACTTTTAAAAGTCTTGTACATTTTGTAAATTCATATTTATATACTATATACAAAAGAAAAACCAATAAGTGAACAGTTGAAATTAAAAAGAATAATCGAAAATATATGTTTAAAAAAGAATCTATTAATACACATCGAAAACCAGGTTGACCTGGACGCTTCAAATCTCGCAGATTGACCCGGTTTAATTTGACCCGTTTTCCTACCCAACCCGCCGGGTTGACCCGGTTTAAATTGACCATTTTTCGACTAGAACGATCCAGCCGATTGTACTACCCGGGTTGAACCGGGTTTCAAAATATTATGTTTAATCCTCAAATTCTCAAACTTTTATTATTTTTCGTTTATAACCAATTTTTTTATTATTTATTTATTCATTATTATTATTTTTTATCACGAAAACTAATCTTTATACCCCAGAGACCAGTCAAGGTCATTAAGAGTAACATGTTACACAATTTACCATCAACAACAGTTATATAACCCTAACTCATATAAGCTAATAAGTCGATATATAAGCCAAAACAAACACCCCCTGAAAAGGTTTTTCTTTATTAAGTTTACTACATAGCTTAATCAGTCCGTTGAAAAACAATTAAAATAGCCACTAATCGTTATACACTACATACATATATCACAAATTTTTGCTCACACAAATACTACAAACAAACCTTATTCATTAAAATTTATTGAAAAAATGTTACCTTTAGATGGAAGTTACCGAAACCTGAAACCCACAATCAAAAACCACAACTTTAAAAAAATAAATGAGAATTAAATTAGGGTTAACAAACTTACACAACTGATTTGATTTAGGCATAGGTTGTTGAATTAAAGTTGTGACGATTGAATATGTAATTAGGGTTTCGATTGAACTAACCTCCATCAGATCACTGGCAGTATTAAGCGGCGCGAAAGAGACAGACGGTGGTTTTGTGTGTCTGGATAAACCAGCACACACAGATATATTTGGTATAGAAACACGTGGCGTTCATACAACACCCCCAACCATGACACACCCTCAAGCATGAGGTAGATAGCACTGTATATTCTACTGTTCATTAGCTCAAATCGAAGTCAGAATAACAAACCGTACTGAAGCTACAACCCGCATCCACACTCGAAGATAACATGTGAGTGGAAAAGTTGAATTTTAATAACGGGTAGGGTTGGCAAATCATATGGGTATAAACAATGGGCGAAAATCGGGTGTGGGTTGGGTACCCCGCCTACTATACTTTAGTAGAAATATGTTCTAAGTTTTTTGCATGGATTGTATTTCCTTAGTTAACTGTTAAGGAACCAATATATATACTTGAAATGGCCTTGAGCTATAATTATGCAGAATTTGAACACCATATATGATATACATCCTTATCGTAAAGAAGAAAAATCGAATTACGTACAAATGGCTCAACAGAAAACTTCTTACCTTCTCATCTTGCTTGTCGTTGTTCTTTGTATTGGTTAGTTAATCAGGTCCTTTCACATAATCAAGTTCCTAACTTCAATATAGTGTAATTGCATGCCCACAATTTAATCAACCCATATTACTAAATATTTTTGTTGCATGCAGCACCAAGATGGACATCAGTTGACGCGGGTGTTTGTTATCATGAAAATGATATGAATAGTTGTGATCCGGCTAATGCACAAGATCAGAAACATTGTTTTGATTTTTGTAGTAAAAACAACTGCGGTAACCCAAAGGGTGGCCATTGCAGATAAAAGAAACAGAAAAAGTGACATTGCAAATGGTGAAGCAATATGATGATGAACTTCTTTTTGATTTGATTGAAGAGAGTAATTAACTTGATCTTTTGCTTTTTTTTAATGTTTAGCATGAAATAATAAAATAAATGTTGATTATAGGGATAATTCCATGTTTACCGAATATAAATCTCAAAATATCATATTTACCCAACTTACAAGTGCTGATTATAACGTAATGTGTATTGACCTAAGTGCTGGTGGGTGGCCCAAGGATATTCCTTTGTAAGAATTCCACCTAACTAAATCGTTTTAGGTTCAATTCTTGTCTAGTTTATGCAAGATATATTTAATTGTAGTATATATATTGTGAGATGTCAATTGCCTTATAAAATAAAATAGAACAATATATTGTGTATTAGGTTACTCATTAGGTTTTTGATCATTTTCACAACATTCTCCTTTCTTTTTCTTAGCCTGTTAATGAATTCGATGAACTAATACAATCAAAAAGAGACTAAACAATTCGATGAAAAGCATACCCTTTTCATTACTAATCAATTTTTCAAGCATGATATCAGTTCATTTGTGAAACACCTGTTGCATATTTTGGGTTTTACCAAAGTGTGAAGATTTCAATTACCGCGTTTCAAGTTACACCTCGTTTGCCTAAGGCAATCAAAAGATTTAGTTTGACATGCAAATCTTTGTGAATCATGTAATATTTTCACTTTCCTAAATCGATAATTCGACCTTATATTACTCGAGTATTGTGAATTCCATTTCGATATAATTCTTATAACTTGATGCGAGTTTTGTATGCGGAAAACTAGAAGGGGGGGGGGATTGAATAGTTTTACGTCATTTTTAAATTTATAAAAGCTTTGTTTACAAAATCTTCGATTCTAGTTTATGTGAGATCAATATTTAAACACTTATGTATACTAATATCTACAAAAGTAAGTAACAACAATATAGATAAGTAAATAAAGAGATAGAGATGGAAAGATCGCATCACAAGACAAAGGATTTATAGTGGTTCGGCTACGAAGCTCCTCTTCGCCCTACTCCACTCCCCGAGCACCTAACTCGAGAGTTTTCTTCACTATGTCAACAAGCTCCCTTATGGTGGAGAAAACCTTACACAACTTTTGCTTACACCAATTAACGACACTAAGCTAGATGTCGAGTCCTAATCGTAGCTAGAACCAATCTCACACCACTAGTCACTACACAACTTCTTCACAACTTATACACAACAATACAACTACACAACTTCTTACAACTTCACTACTTCTTTTTCACAACACTACTTCTTTAGATTGGTTAAAAAATATTCCATCTTTTAGTTATTTTATTTGTAATCCTAGGAAGAAGTTTAGTTCACCCATCATGCTCATCTTAAACTCATCATGCATGATTTTGGCAAATTCATCACACATTTCTTGACAATTCGATCCAAATATAATGTCATCAACATATATTTGAACAATGATGAGATCCGGATTTTTCTTTTTAGTGAAAAGAGTGTTATGGAATAATCATGTTTAATAAGAAATGCCTTTAATCGATCATACCAAGCCTTGGGGGCTTGTTTGAGTCCATATAAGGCCTTCTTGAGTTTATAAACATAATCAAGTTTTGCGAAGTCAATGAATCCCGGAGGTTATGCCACATAAACCTCCTCATTGATAAAACTGTTAAGGAATGCACTTTTCATGTCCATTTGAAATAACTTAAAGTCTAGGGCGCATGCATAGGCAAGGAGTATTCTTATAGATTCTAATCTAGCTACGGGGGCATAAGTTTCATCATAATCAATTCCTTCTTGTTGATTATAACCTTGGGCAACTAATCTAGCTTTATTCCTAATTACTATTCCATTTTCATCTAATTTATTCCTAAATACCCATTTGGTTCCTATAATCGTTACATTTCTAGGATTTGGGACTAGTTCCCAAACGTCATTTGTTTTAAATTGGTTTAATTTTTCTTGCATAGCCATAATCCAACTTTCATCCTTTAAAGCATCATTTACATTCTTAGGTTCTATTGTTGACACAAAACAAAAGAAGTTACTATTATTTTGAGCTTGTGATCTAAGGGTTCTTTGATTTAAATTACCTATGATGTTACCTAACGGATGTGATTTTGATTCCTTAATATTTACAACCTTATCTTCTTCTATTGTTTCTACTTCATTATTATTTCCTAAGGGCTTATTTTTACTAACCTCAATAGCTTCTTCCTCAATTACATCATCATCCTCTAAGGGTAATGTTTTAGGTGGTGGAGGAGTTTCATCAAATGTTACATTTAGGGATTCTTCTACTTTCATAGTATGTTTATTTAAGATTATATATGCTTTACTATTCTGTGAATATCCTAGAAATACTCCTTCGTATGACTTAGTGTCGAACTTAGTAAGGTAATCTTTTGTACTAAAAATAAAGTATTTACTTTCAAATACTCTAAAGTAGCCTATATTTGGTTTTCTACCTCTTAATAACTCATAAGGAGTTTCTCCTAATATTCGTCTAATAGAAACCCTATTAAGTATATATGTTGATGTATCTACAGCATGACACCAAAACTTTTGTGGGATAGATTGTTCATTTAGCATGGTTCTACTCATTTCTTGTAAAGACCTATCCTTTCTACTACCCCATTAGATTGAGGAGTACGAGGGACGGAAAAGTTGTGAGATATTCCATTTAAATCACAATATTTTCCGAATTGTACTTCATTGTCAAATTCCCTACCATGGTCCGTCCTAATTGATACTATTGAACATCCTAATTTATTTTGGATCATTTTACTAAAAGTCTTAAATTTTTTGAAGGCTTCGGTTTTATCACTTAAGAACCTAGTCCACGTGTATCGTGAATAATCGTCTACTATAACTAAGGTGTAACGGTTGCCACCGTAGCTCCGCACTGCGGATGGACCAAAGAGATCCATGTGAAGTAATTCTAAACAGCTAGTAGTGGATACCATGTTTTTAGCTTTGTGACTAGCATGTGCTTGTTTTACCATCTTACAAGCGTCACAAAAAAGTTGATCATATCTTAGACTAGGCAAGTTTCTAACTAGTTCCTTAGAGACTAAAGATTGTATTTGTTGCATGTTTGCATGACCTAATCGCCTATGCCACAAGGTGGAATTTTCATCTAGAGTTGCTAAGCATATCCTATCTTCCGGTTTGTCTCCTAGTTTCATAACATATACACCTCCTTTCCTAATTCCTCTACCTATGACTTTCTCATCCTTAATTATTTCACTATCTTTAACGGTAAATGTAACTCTACACTTATTATCACATATTTGAGCTATACTAAGCAAGTTATAAGTTAATTATCTACATGTTCAACATTATCAATAGTTAGAGAGTCTTGAGAGATCGTACATTTGCCTATGATTTTTCCATGACGATCACTACCAAAAACAACGTTACCTCCATTATACGCCTTGTATGTAGAAAATAGCTTGCGATTCCCTGTCATGTGTCTTGAGCATCCACTATCCTTTATCCATTCATCGGGCTCCAAATCTACTCCTAGACATACTTCATTAGATGCTTGAGCTACGAAACATTTGTGCTTTATTGTTTCGTTTTCGTCACTAGATCTTCTTCTTCGGGTTGTTTTTCTTTTATCTTGTGCTTTTAGTCATTTTTTGATGATGTTCTTGAATTCTTTAACGACCTTTGCGTATTCTTTGTCTTCACTTTCGGAACTAGAATCGTCATCATCACCAAGTTCCTTTTCGATCGTTAAATTTATACAACCTTCTTGTTTTAGACCTGTGTTTAATTTTCTCGAGTTAATGTATTTAAACACTTATAAAAGCTTTGTTTACAAAATCTTCAATTCTAGTTTTATGTGAGATCAATATTTAAACACTTATGTATACTAATATCTACAAAAGTAAGTAACAATAATATAGATAAGTAAATAAATAGATAGAGATGGAAAGATCGCCCCACAAGACAAATGATTTATAGTGGTTCGGCTACGAAGCTCCTCTTCACCCTACTCCACTCCCCGAGCACCTAACTCGAGAGTTTTCTTCACTATGTCAACAAGCTCCCTTATGGCGGAGAAAACCTTACACAACTTTTGCTTACACTAATTAACGACACTAAGCTAGATGTCGAGTCCTAATCATAGCTAGAACTAATCTCACACCACTAGTCACTACACAACTTCTTCACTACTTATACACACCACTACTACTACACAACTTCTCACAACTTCACTACTTCTTTTTCACAACACTACTTCTTTTTCACTACTTCTATTCTCTACTTTTCTTCACACCTAAATCTACCTATTACCAAATTTCTACTCCTTTACAAATAATTTACACTACTACTAACAATATTCACAAATCTACAATACTTCTTAACTTGATATTGAAAGAGAATTCTTCTCATGCACTTTGAATGGTGAGGGATTGAATAACTTGAAACAAGAACTTATAATCTTATGATCGAAGGATTTAGAAAGATGATTTGAAAGGATTGTGACAGAAAGTTTTGGTGCAAAAGGTGTGGAAAAATTGCAAGAATGAATCAGTATTTATAGGCAAAGAAATCTGACAACAGGAGCGTGCCGGCCCCTTTAAATGGTGGCCGGCCCCCTTAAAATTAAGAGGCCGCCCCTTATAATTAAGGGGGCTGCCCACCTTAAACGACCAGATTTCTTTGTCTTTTCTGGTGAAAGTTTATTTGGGAAAAATGTCACACCCCCAAAATCGGGTCCAGCGGAAGCATACATGTAGCTGGGGTGTAACTCAATTGGTATTACAACACTAGTTCAAAAATAGTTTGCACTTGAATCATTTAGAATAAAATAGTTAAATCAAAATGTTGATTTTTACATTGTTAAATGTAGTGCGGAAGTAGGCCATTAAAATAGTTAAAAACGGTCCCCATATGAATAGTCAGAGTCTTCTATGACCATGCCCTGCCCTGCCAAAACCTCCAGTAGCGTGCCATATGATTAAAACCTGAAAATACATGCTAAAGTGTCAACACGAGGTTGGTGAGTTCATAGACTCTTGTGAAAAAGAATGTAATGCATATGGATGAAGTTGTCCCAACAAAGGCATCGTAAATCCACTCAGTTACAGGTCCCTCCATAAGAGACTTGTAACCTGTGTGTTTACGACCCACTGCCAAATGTAATATGTATATGTGAACAAATGTAATACTTGTATCCAAATTCCATGATAAATATAGCAAACGGCTATATAAATAATTCAGTCCATGAGGCCATATGATAAATCAGTCAAGTGAGAAAATCTGTAATAAGGTTGATGCAAAGGCATCGTAATTCAGTCAAGTAGGGAAACAGCAATATTACGTTTGACATCACAGCCAAGTGGGGAATACCACAATACGTTTGACATCACAGCCAAGTGGGGAATACCACAATATTACAATGAACATATGAAATAAGTCTAGTAAGGAAACAGGAATATTACGTTTGACATCACAGCCAAGTGGGGAATCACCACAATATTACGTTTGACATCACAGCCAAGTGGGGAATACCACAATACGTTTGACATCACAGCCAAGTGGGGAATACCACTATATTACGTTTGACATCACAGCCAAGTGGGGAATACCACAATATTACAATGAACATATAGGAACAATCTGTGACCATGAAGTCATGTAAACAAGGATGACAAATCCCATGAAATGCAGTAATCAACATACCAATAAAATGCAGGTAATCAAACATATGTATAGGTAAAGCTGAAAATGTTTGAGTAATCAACCATGTAAAGCAAGTAATGCATTTAGGTAAAACGAGCATGTATTCTCCCCAAAAGAGTTTGCAAAACAATTAAAAGAGTATGGGCTATGACTCACCTGATATGATGGTACCATGAACATGTAATGAGCTGAAAAACAAGGCGTGCACACTAGCCGCAACCTAATATGAATGATGTACGATCTACTTTAGATCATGAAATGATGTTATGAATGTCCATGCACATGTTCCTATACCACTCTTAACTTGAAAATACTTGTTATTGTCAAAGTAATATGTTTTTCCATAACTTGGGAAAAATAAGTCTAACTAGACTTATAAAACTAGTCGTAATATATATATATATATATATATATATATATATATATATATATATATATATATATATATATATATATATATATATATATATATATATATATATATATATATATATATATCGTATATATAAATGGTAGTGTTGAATTCCTTGCTTTGAAAACCTTGAAATAACGTTTAATAGTCGTATAAATAAGCTTGTAATCATAAATACTTCGATGGTTAAGAATTTGGCACTTTGGTAGTATTTATAGAAAATCTAGGATTTAGTACGAAGTATTATTTCTATTAGTGACAAAATGGCCTCGTAAAACTAGTCGTGAAATAGTGAATATTAAGAGTTAGGAAAGAAGCTCAGTAGTTTTGAGAAGATTTTCACCATATCTAAAAAGTCACAGAAGTGAAGTTTGTCCATACAGGTCTCGATCATAAAGATAATTAGCCGTCAAGTGAGGTATTTGGGCTATTTTGGCAGATTCTGGGCAGTTTTTGGGAAAGTTTGAAAGTCCATAAGTTGTTCGTTATAAATCCTTTTGACAAACGGCTGGATATTTTGAAAACTAGGCTGGATGAACTAACTTTTTGTCAATCATGTAAATTTTCCAGAAATGAGTTTATCAATGAGTAAATTGGCTCTCAACATGATGTCTTACAAAAACTGTTTTTCTATACTTAGTAATATTTTGCTAAAAAGCTGATGGAAATAAATAGAGTTTCGCCGATTTTGAAACGTGTATATATATTGGTCGTTATAAGCTTGTTTTCTACGTTCTTTATATCCCCGAAACTGTGGGACAACATACTAATATATTTTTGATAAGTTGGGATGGCTAGATCAAGTTTTATACCTCAGATTGCCCATTGAAAATCGTGGGACAGCATGTACAATTTTCAGAAAATAGATTTCGTCGTTAAACTTGCAAAAATCATATCTCCTTCGTTATAAACTCGTTTTAATCCGTTCTTTCGCCTACGGATTCGTTTTTGAAAGTATTTTCTAAAAATTTTGCCAAAGTTTACTTTGTATTTACTGATTTTTCAGAATTTACCAAAATGGGACAGAATGTATATTTACTTGTTACAAATCCATTTCCAAGGTTCAAAACTAGTTTTTACTTCAACCAAATCTCTTGCAAACACCACAAATCTATACTAATCCTACCATACACCTTCTTAGGGTGCCATGGGTTCCTAATCACTAGTAATCATGTTAATTTTACAAAAGAACACCTAAATCAAAATCTAGGGTTTGTATGTTCAAAAAGTATACAAAAATAAAGTGGTATAACTAGTTTGTGCATGAAATTAAGCTTGAATACCATGAGATACATATGTTAATTAGATGAAAACATGAAAATAAATTTGATAACTCACTTTGTAATAATAGGTGGTGAGATGATGAGAAACCTTGGATTACTTGTGTTTTTATGTTATGATTCTTGATTAGGATGATGAAATGAACAACTTTGATGCTTTGTACTTTGAAAAACAATGGATGGATCATGGAGTTGGTGTTTGGGTCGTGAGTTTGAGAGAGGAAGAAGAGAAAACAATTTTTTCTTGTGTTTTGATTTGTAAAATAAGTTAAATGTGTAGTTTTAGGTGTTTTTGTACAAAATATCTAATTTCAATGGCATTATGGTAAATAAGTGGTGAAGTTCAAGTAACATGGGGAGGGGGGCTGCACATGTATGGATGAGTATGTAGGAAGCTTGGTGATATCTGGTTCACGGAGTCGGTTTTGGTTCCGTTAATCGCTAACCGTAAAGTTTTAAACCGCGAAATGTAAATTCGGGCATCGTAAAAATATGAAACTTGAAAGAATGACTAAACTTGTCAAAATACTCCATAATAAATTAAAAATGAATGGTAAGTTCCATCGGGTTGCTTGAACGTTGTTAAAACTGGAAACGCGGGTTAAAAACGCGTAATTCGCGTAAAACGCTGAACTGGAAAACGTAAAATTCCAAAACTTTAAGAATTGTCGTAAAATGAAAGAAAATCATATTTTTATTGTTTATAATGATTTATAGACATATCGGGATGCCGAAAGGACATTTAAACCTAAATGTAAATCTCGGACACGGCTTCGTGATTTTTGCAGAAATGATCCGACGAGCGCCAAACTCTCGGATTTCCGTTAAAATAGTTTAACTTACGAGAATATGAAATAAAAATTTTGGACATGAATAGTGTTTTGTGAATAGTAAAAGTGAATAGTAACTTCCCGAGATAAAAATTGGAATTTCGACGTTTGAAACAGGACATGAAATTACGAGTTGTGACATTCTTCCCCTCTAAAAGGAACTTCGTCCCGAAGTTCAGTTTGTGTTGGTTTCTAGAGTGGTATTGGTGAAAAGATGATGATATTTATCGTGTAAACTTCTGAGCTCTAATGGGAGCTCAAGTCTGACGGCCACTAGGCCTACTCTGTTTGAAATATTACATGGTCCAGTGTATATCTCGGGTTTAACTTTCCAAGTTTTCTGAATGGTATCATGTCTTTCCTAGGCAGAACTTTCTGTATAACTCTGCTTACCAACTTGAAGTTTTAATGGTTTATAACTTTATCGAACTTGTAACTGATTCTTGATTTGTAGGAAGTTCCTGGTTATATCATGAATACTTACTGGACTAGTGAGTTGGGCTTTTCCAAATTTCGATCCGTCAATGAATGTTGGCACTTTGACCATAGAGTGCCTCAAATGGTGTAGTCTCTACGCTCGTGCGATAACTATAGTTGCAACTGAATTTGATTTATGGTAATTGGTTAGTCCAACCATTTCTTGAGTCAATCACTCATGCTCTGAGCATATCTCCCTATGTTTGAATCGTTCTCTAATTCTGACCATTGGTCTGCAGATGATAGGTGGTGTGGTTCCAAAGAAATCTTAATGTAATCGCTAGGTGTTTGAGGTGAATTAAATTCCTCTATTAGAAATAATTGAAATGGGTATCATGAATCTTGTGGAAGAACTTACATGGTTAAGTCCGTCAAAGGGTGTTGTTGAAAATAATAGATTAGGATAAGGTTGAGATCCTCCGCAGGATGTCATAAATTGAGTCTTTCTCTACTTACGATGCTTAGTCTCCATTACTAAGATTTTCCCCAAGCTCTATGTCATCAAATCACAAAATCCTAAGTGTATAAGTGATGTAATATAGTGATTAATTTTCAAAGTTTGTTTTGAGATTGTGTGTTTTGTTCATAAACCTTCCCTGAATAAATGAATTTACAACTTTAAGCAAATGGCTTTCTAAGTAACATTTTTCTTGATGTTTCAAAATTTAATAGTTATGCAAGATAGAACTATTTTCAACCTGGGGTAAATAGTATGGTTTGCCAAGGATTGATGTTTAAAATTCCTTAACGTCCAATAGTTTTGTAGAGATTAACCAAAAGGAATTTTCTTGTCAAAATAAGTGCCTCAGAAAAGTATTTCTTACAAGATATATGTTCTGCATAACTGTAGTTTGGAGAAAAATCCATGTAAAAGTGAAAGTATGAAGAGGATAAAATAGCCAGGTAGGTATGTCTGCACAATTGTATAAATGTCTAATATGTTTGAATAAAGTCTATTGGTGAGTCCATGTTCAATCTATAGTCTCGGTTAAGAGGTTGGATTTATCTCTATGGTGTGGCTTAGTGAGCACTCGTATCAAAAATAATCCTGTAATTCAGTCAAGCCAATACTTTCTAGATGATGGAATTTTTGGTGATCAGGCCAATGATAGTGTTTCGAATAGTTTTGCGATATCTTGATATTTCTGTTGAGTTTTGAATGGTCTTAATGTACCGAGAGATTCTCCTTATAGATGGTATGGAAAATCTTTCCTAGGGAGGTCATTGATAATATCCACTTAACAATATTGGTGGTAGTGAGGGATGAGTGACATAGGAATCCATAAAGTGTCAGATAATTCCTTATATATATATATATATATATATATATATATATATATATATATATATATATATATATATATATATATATATATATATATATATATATATATATATATGGAGATGGGAAAAGGTAATGATAGTGATGGTGAGAAGGGAAGAGACTGTGACAACTGCGACAAAATGATATTGTAATAAAAGAAAATACCGTGATGTAAGTGTATCATGCATAGACGTGAATGTTCATGAGATGAAATGATCAATTGACGTGCTTCCAATCGGTGATCCATGAAGTGATAAAAAGTATGAATGTTCTGACAACGAGGGTATACACACACATGCATGAAACATTTGGAAAATGAGTAAAGGATTCAATCCAGACAGAATTTTATTATAACCATTCTCAGTGTTGCAAAATTCATTTCTGAGTCAGACATAGGTGGTCAGCCTATATCTCACTATCCCGGGTCGAATATAAATGACCAATCTATATTCTACCGAGGTTCCATGAATTTTGAAAAACTCAGTTCAGTTATACTAATACTATGTCCTTCACAAATACCAAGACGTTCAGAAATACTAAGGCAGGTGACCAAACTCGAGGTCAAATGATGAAACTATGCAAGGAAAAACATAATGCGGTGACATATATGATACGTGAACATGCTTATATGAAAGACAATTATAGTAATCAACTATAATAAATGAATATAATATATCAGATAATGAGACACAAATCTCATCACCTATGTCAGCAACTAACCACAAATGAGGCTTCAGCTTGGCAGGCAGGCACGTGACGGTCATAGGGTTAAGTTTTCCTAAAAGTAGCTATAGTCTAGGTTTTAAAAACACTTAGTTCGCTATAGCCAAAGCTCTGATACTAATCTGTCACACCCCCAAAATCGGGTCCAGCGGAAGCATACATGTAGCTGGGGTGTAACTCAATTGGTATTACAACACTAGTTCAAAAATAGTTTGCTCTTGAATCATTTAGAATAAAATAGTTAAATCAAAATGTTGATTTTTACATTGTTAAATGTAGTGCGGAAGTAGGCCATTAAAATAGTTAAAAACGGTCCCCATATGAATAATCAGAGTCTTCTATGACCATGCCATGCCCTGCCAAAACCTCCAGTAGCGTGCCATATGATTAAAACCTGAAAATACATGCTAAAGTGTCAACACGAGGTTGGTGAGTTCATAGAGTCTTGTGAAAAAGAATGTAATGCATATGGATGAAGTTGTCCCAACAAAGGCATCGTAAATCCACTCAGTTACAGGTCCCGCCATAAGAGACTTGTAACCTGTGTGTTTACGACCCATTGCCAAATGTAATATGTATACGTGAACAAATATAATACTTGTATCCAAATTCCATGATAAATATAGCAAACGGCTATATAAATAATTCAGTCCATGAGGCCATATGATAAATCAGTCAAGTGGGAAAATCTGTAATAAGGTTGATGCAAAGGCATCGTAATTCAGTCAAGTAGGGAAACAGCAATATTACGTTTGACATCACAGCCAAGTGGGGAATACCACAATACGTTTGACATCACAGCCAAGTGGGGAATACCACCATATTACAATGAACATATGAAATAAGTCTAGTAAGGAAACAGGAATATTACGTTTGACATCACAGCCAAGTGGGGAATACCACAATATTACGTTTGACATCACAGCCAAGTGGGGAATACCATAATACGTTTGACATCACAGCCAAGTGGGGAATACCACAATATTACGTTTGACATCACAGCCAAGTGGGGAATACCACAATATTACGTTTGACATCACAGCCAAGTGGGGAATACCACAATATTACAATGAACATATAGGAACAACCTGTGACCTTGAAGTCATGTAAACAAGGATGACAAATCCCATGAAATGCAGTAATCAACATACCAATAAAATGCAGGTAATCAAACATATGTATAGGTAAAGCTGAAAATGTTTGAGTAATCAACCATGTAAAGCAAGTAATGCATTTAGGTAAAACGAGCATGTATTCTCCCCAAAAGAGTTTGCAAAACAATTAAAAGAGTAGGGGCTATGACTCACCTGATATGATGGTACCATGAACATGTAATGAGCTGAAAAACAAGGCGCGCACACTAGCCGCAACCTAATATGAATGATGTACGATCTACTTTAGATCATGAAATGATGTTATGAATGTCCATGCACATGTTCCTATACCACTCTTAACTTGAAAATACTTGTTATTGTCAAAGTAATATGTTTTTCCATAACTTGGGAAAAATAAGTCTAACTAGACTTATAAAACTAGTCGTAATATATATATATATATCGTATATATAAATGGTAGTGTTGAATTCCTTGCTTTGAAAACCTTGAAATAACGTTTAATAGTCGTATAAATAAGCTTGTAATCATAAATACTTTGATGGTTAAGAATTTGGCACTTTGGTAGTATTTATAGAAAATCTAGGATTTAGTACGTAGAAGTATTATTACTTCTATTAGTGACAAAATGGCCTCGTAAAACTAGTCGTTAAATAGTTAATATTAAGAGTTAGGAAAGAAGCTCAGTAGTTTTTAGAAGATTTTCACCATATCTAAAAAGTCATAGAAGTGAATTTTGTCCATACAGGTCTCGATCATAAAGATAATTAGCCGTCAAGTGAGGTATTTGGGCTGTTTTGGCAGATTCTGGGCAGTTTTTGGGAAAGTTTGGAAGTCCATAAGTTGTTCGTTATAAATCCTTTTGACAAACGGCTGGATATTTTGAAAACTAGGCTGGATGAACTAACTTTTTGTCAATGTGTAAATTTTCCAGAAATGATTTTATCAATGAGTAAATTGGCTCTCAACATGATGTCTTACAAAAACTGTTTTTCTATACTTAGTAATATTTTGCTAAAAAGCTGATGGAAATAAATAGAGTTTCACCGATTTTGAAACGTGTATATCTTGGTCGTTATAAGCTTGTTTTCTACGTCCTTTATATCCCCGAAATTGTGGGACAACATACTAATATATTTTTGATAAGTCGGGATAGCTAGATCAAGTTTTACACCTCAGATTGCCCATTGAAAATCGTGGGACAGCATGTACAATTTTCAGAAAATAGATTTCGTCGTTAAACTTGCAAAAATCATATCTCCTTCGTTATAAACTCGTTTTAATCCGTTCTTTCGCCTACGGATTCGTTTTTGAAAGTATTTTCTAAAAATTTTGCCAAAGTTTACTTTGTATTTACTGATTTTTCAGAATTTACCAAAATGGGACAGAATGTATATTTACTTGTTACAAATCCATTTCCAAGGTTCAAAACTAGTTTTTACTTCAACCAAATCTCTTGCAAACACCACAAATCTATACTAATCCTACCATACACCTTCTTAGGGTGCCATGGGTTCCTAATCACTAGTAATCATGTTAATTTTACAAAGGAACACCTAAATCAAAATCTAGGGTTTGTATGTTCAAAAAGTATACAAAAATAAAGTGGTATAACTAGTTTGTGCATGAAATTAAGCTTGAATACCATGAGATACATATGTTAATTAGATGAAAATATGAAAATAAATTTGATAACTCGCTTTGTAATAATAGGTGGTGAGATGATGAGAAACCTTGGATTACTTGTGTTTTTATGTTATGATTCTTGATTAGGATGATGAAATGAACAACTTTGATGCTTTGTACTTTGAAAAACAATGGATGGATCATGGAGTTGGTGTTTGGGTCGTGAGTTTGAGAGAGGAAGAAGAGAAAACAAATTTTTCTTGTGTTTTGATTTGTAAAATAAGTTAAATGTGTAGTTTTAGGTGTTTTTGTACAAAATATCTAATTTCAATGGCATTATGGTAAATAAGTGGTGAAGTTCAAGTAACATGGGGAGGGGGGCTGCACATGTATGGATGAGTATGTAGGAAGCTTGGTGATATCTGGTTCATGGAGTCGGTTTTGGTTCCGTTAATCGCTAACCGTAAAGTTTTAAACCGCGAAACGCAAATTCGGGCATCGTAAAAATATGAAACTTGAAAGAATGACTAAACTTGTCAAAATACTCCATAATAAAATAAAAATGAATGGTAAGTTCCATCGGGTTGCTTGAACGTTGTTAAAACTGGAAACGCGGGTTAAAAACGCGTAATTCGCGTAAAACGCTGAACTGGAAAACGTAAAATTCCAAAACTTTAAGAATTGTCGTAAAATGAAAGAAAATCATATTTTTATTGTTTATAATGATTTATAGACATATCGGGATGCCGAAAGGACGTTTAATCCTGAATGTAAATCTCGGACACGGCTTCGTGATTTTTGCAGAAATGATCCGACGAGCGCCAAACTCTCGGATTTCCGTTAAAATAGTTTAACTTACGAGAATATGAAATAAAAATTTTGGACATGAATAGTGTTTTGTGAATAGTAAAAGTGAATATTAACTTCCCGAGATAAAAATTGGAATTTTGACGTTTGAAACAGGACATGAAATTACGAGTTGTGACAAAAAATTAACTGATTTTGGTTAAAAATTTGACTTCATATATTTGTATGAATTAAATATTTTCCTTTAATTACCAAAAGTGTTTTTCAATAATATATAACATTTTTATATCATTTTATAAACTTTGTAATGTTTAAATAAAACTTCATTTGATCATAAAATGTATTAGGTAATTGTTTATTCATACCTTAAGTGATTTAGTTGGATGGAATGATATTTTGCGACTAAATACTTGTTTACGTAATGATTTTACATTTAATGATTTAACATTTTGTGATCGTCAAAACGTAGGGATATCGAGAAATATTAATAATGTTTTTATGCATTATTTATATCAACAATCTCCCCCATTTTGATGATTACAAAATCTAAACTCATTAAATCAAAAATTAATATATATACAAGTATTTAATGAGTTTATATCATTTTCCCCCCTTTTTGTTAGCATCAAAAAGGTTATTCCGACGATGTTAGAGCTCCCCCTCGATGTGTACTCCCCCTCGTTTCAAGGTTATAAGACAAATCGAGATATGAAATGCTTGCAAAAATATTTAGAAAACATACACTATATATATAATGCATGAAACAAATATATAACAAGAGAACTAATAAAAGTGCATAGAAGAAATAAATCTCAACAAGCATTTATTAAAATAGATTATCTTTTAATCATTAGTACATAAGCATACATATATGCTTTTCTTAGCAAACTACAATAGATAATACTAAGTTGCCAACAAGCATGGTGGTTGGTTCAATGGAGATAAATTATTGTGGGAATGGTATTTGGAGAGTTTGGATTGGTTGATGATGGTGAGTTTGGAGCGGAAGGCTTTGATTGAGGGTTGGAGTGTTATGATAGTGATGTTGTTGGAGAAGACCTAGTGAGGAGATACTCAATCCAAGTGAAGTTCTCTTTGAAAGCAATGGTTTGTTTTTGGAGAAAAATGCAACAAGGACAATTGTTAACATGATTCTCAAGTTGGACCAAGTTGTTGGGTGGTAAAGAGTACGTGGATGAAGGTTGTTGATCCAAATTGCGCTGAGCAAGGTGTAAGGCAAGAAGAGCACTAAGCTCATGAGCTTCTTTGAGCTCCTCAACGAACTTTTTATGTTCGTAGGAAGGTGATGATGGTGGAGTTGGATTTTGACTAGGGATTGAGGCTTGAACATGGAACATAGGATTCATGTTTTGATGAGAGTGATGGTTGTTGTTTTGGGATTAAGTATGTTCGTCAAAGGGATCATTTGGAAGAAGTGAGTGAGATGGATGTGGAATTTTGTTGGAAAGTGAAATAGTGAGGTTGTCATGTGGAGGTAAAAGAGAGGTTTAATTTGGGTGAGTTTGATGTTTAGTTGTTGGCTGGTTAGAGACAGGACACACCCTTCCCTTTTTGAATTTCAAGTTGAGCCCTCAAAAGATCATTTTGCTCTTTCATGTTCTTGAAGGCACGCTCATATGACAGTTTGTCATATTTGCATTCTTCTCTTTTTCGTTCAAGTTGTTTAAAATATGACACATTTTCTTTTTCAAGTTTTATAAGAAAACTTTCGTATTTATAAACAATTTCAGAGGTCTCAGCTCGCAGTCTTTCATCATCATGAACAAAATATGTTTGCAAAATAATGGACATAATATCAGTAGTCATAACGGCTTCGAAGAGAGAGCATTTAGGTTTTCCAAAACATTGATTTGCTCAAAAGATTCATTAGCCTTCTTTATCAGGGATTTGTGGTCCTTGACAAAGTTAGCTGTCTCAGTTAAAAAAGCATTTTCAAAATGAATTAAATGAGAATGAATGTTATTAATTTGAGGAACAAATTCATTTTCAAGAATCTTTCTTAGCTGTAACTGAACCGTGGAATTCCAATTGATCTCATTAAGTCTCATTTTAGATTCTACAGTCGTTTTAAGTTGCCCAATTCTAGTTTTAAGATCATCAAGATATCCCCTTGCAGCACTTGTGTTAAAAGTGTTGTTTGAAGACATCTGTTCCATGTTTGAAGCGATTTGGAAGCAACTACTGGTTTAGAAACTTGTTTTGAGAATGGTCGTTTTATGGAAAACACTGATGGTTCTTTTTGTGGAACAAAATTAATTCCAGAAAGTTTGTTCAGTTTGTTGTAATCGACTGGTTTCAAATTCTTTTGTTTCATTTAAGTTATGCGCTCTTCGACAAGTTCCATTGTATCCACATAATCACGAACAATAGGAGGATCATGTTTGGTGTAAATCATATTACCATTATACAAAACATTCTGTTCTTCCTGAGTTTTCTTGAGATTTCAAGGAGTTTTGTTACCAAGAGCCATTTTATGTTTCGTATGGTAAATCGGATTAGTTTGATTAGCAATCATATTCATTGTTTGACGTGACTGACCCGACTTAACCACTAAGTCTTCTAGTTTTGCAATCTTGTGTTCTAACTCTATGATTTCATACAAAAGTTTATCTTCTTTCTTTTCAAAGTCCGTTTTCAACTCATCCATTTCTTTTTCAAGATTGGTATAAGCTGATTTTTGTTTTGAAAGTTGGTTTGTTAAATCAGAAATTTCTTGTTTTAAAGAATTAATGGTTTTTTTTGAACTAATTTCAAGAGTATTAAATTTGTTTTGCAATTCCCTATCTTTAACAAGTAACTTCTTATAACCAATTTCAAATTCTGACTCGCGTTTTTTTGTCAATTTGAAAACTTTTTGCATTTTCCTTGTATCTCTCAAGCTCAGTGGTCAATTTCTCATTCACGACCTTAACTTCGCGATTGACCTTTTTAACTTTCTCAATTTCAATACCACAATTGTTTAATAATGATTGAAATAGAGCACGTGTTTCCTCATCATTCTCAGCATGCTGTGAAACGGAGCCTCCATTATGATTCATATCTGGAGTTACGGAAGAAGTATTGCTATTACTTGGCGTATCCATGTATTTATCATAAGTGGGTGCTAGCTTCTCAGAATGTTGTTCCTCATGAGGAGACATATCAAATATATCATTATTGTGGCATGTATTGATGTTTGATACCTAAGATGGTGCACTGGTGTCATAAACAGGAAGTGTGTCAGAATCCATGTCATACTTAGCTTCCTGAAGATTTGCAATGAAGATGCAGTTCGCATCGATATCCTCTCGTTCTTCCATGTCATCCAAAATAGCCATAAAATCTTTTTCTACTGCATTCAACTCAAACCCTGCCTTCTCTTTTTGTGCCAACAACAATGCTTTCTGCAAGTACTCTGGATCTTTCTTGTTCGTCTTGGTAGGACAATTCCTTGCCATATGACCTACACCCTAGCAGTTGAAACACTTTACTGGGTTACCCTGATTCACATTTCCATGATTCCCAACAACTGGAGCTGCAACATTCTTGATCTGATTACCCATTGCCTGATTTCCAACATTCTAACCCCTCTGATATCCAACAAATTGACCCATCTAATTCCCTGCATACTGACCAAACTGATTCCCTGCATACTGACTTACATTCTGCATATTCTGATTACCCATGTGAAATCCAATGGCATATCCTTGCTGATTCCCAATAACTCCAACCATTTGGCCTCCGTTGCCCATATTGAAACTCGGCTGAGCAATCTACTTGTTGCGAGTGTTCGATGAAATCCTTTGGTTGTTGTTAGTTGGTGTAGAATAACGTCCTTGGAATGTCTTTGTCAGAAAAGCAAACGCTTGTGTCAAGGCTGCAGTAGCTTCATCATTGTCAGTTAATTCTGGTTCTCGGAATTGTGAGTATTGTTGTTGTGGAATAACATGTTGTTGCTGTGGGTAGAATTGTTGTTGGTAGACAAGTGTTGGTTGTTGAATGTATGATGGTTGCATGTAGTTGTGAGTGGAAGATGATAATGGTTGTTGTTGTGTGTTTACTAGTAGAGGTGTTGGTGTATTAGCCATTAATGCTATAGGATCATGCTTTTTAGCAAGTAATTAAGCCCTTACTTCATTAGCCTCAACTTGATTTTGCTTTAAGAAGTGGTACAACTGATCATAAGTCACTTCATGCAAATTCTTTGTCTGATAAACAATAGTGACGTATCTTGCCCATTCAGGTTGTAACTCATTCAAGAAGATGGTGTTGTTAGCAATGTTTGTCTGAGTGAGGTTGTGTCTGGATAAGTCATTCATGATATTACAGAACCTTAGATAATACGACTATATGGTTTCACCAGGAACTGAAGTGAACTTGCGAAGTTCCTTGAGCAATTGTGTTTCCATTTCCTGTTTCCCGATGTCTGTCCCATACATTAACCTTTTGACTCTTTCCCAGATTGCTTGAGCACTTTCTTCACTATCAACGGTTGCATAAGTCATTTCAGGTAATCCAAGAACAACGAGATTAAATGCTTGATCATCAGCAATGATTTGTTGTCTATCTTCCTCAGTGTATTCAGTATCGTTCTGATCTCGGTAGTATGGTTGTACTGGGGGGGGGGTTCCATTAGGAACTCCAGGGTCTAGTACTTGTCTTGGTTTAAAGGGTCCTTCCACAATGGATTTGATAAGAAGTTTTACATTTGGTTTGCTCTTAAGATAGCGCATCATACGACTAGCCCATTGTGAGTAACCACCCTTTGACAGCATGGGAGGTCGGTTTTCGGCACCAGCTGCATGAATATCTTGCTGAGTTGCCATTTAATGAAGTTATAAGTGATAAAGTTGATAGTAGGATCTTTAAAGATAAAAAAGGTTGTTGTGGAAGATTATATTTTTTGGTGAAAATTTGGTCTAGAAACTTAAAACCTCGATAACTTTCGTTCGGAGAGGATTTGGGCCTGAAAGTGGGATTGAATGATCTTCACACAATTTAACGTGTCGTTCTCCTCTGATTCACGGTCATTTTGACAGGTATTTCGCTGAAAACGGAATTACGGTTCAAAAGTTATAGCCGTTTGAAGTTTGGTCCTTACTTGGAGGTTTTAACTTGAAGAATCCTTACTCGCTGGTAACTTAACTCGCAGAAAATACTTGTAACTCACAAAAACTAAGTTAACTCGCTGGACGTATGTAACTCGCAGATTAGCTTACTCGCAGGTATCCTTACTCGCTAAAAAAACTTAACTCGCAGATTAGCTTTAACTCGCAGGAAACCTAACTCGCTAGAAACACTTAACTCGCAGATGATTGTCTAACTCGCAGGAATCCTTAACTCGCAGAAAGTAAGTAAATCGCAAGACTTAATTTCAACGAAGTATAGTTCCCCTTATTAGTAGTCACTTGAAAATCCATACTAGTTAAACTACAAGGAATTTGAAGGCTAACTCGCCAAAAAGGAAGACCTAACTCACTAACTTAACTCGCTTGAATACTTAAGTGTAACTCGCTAACTTAACTCGCTAAACCTCAAACCTAACTCGCTAACCTTCAAACCTAACTCGCTAACCTTCAATCCTAACTCGCTAAACTTCAATGTAACTCGCTGAAACACGTACAAAACAGTACTGTTCCAAAATTTCACCAAAATCAAACCAAAAGCAACCTAAACTTATCCCATGGCGATTGATACCACTTGTAGGACCTTTGATCTAACTAAATCACTAAACTTGGTGACTTGAGAATTATGTGTTTAGAGAGAGAAACTAGAGAGATAAAGATGGAAACATATTATTATTCATAAAACACACATTACACACTCAAGCATACCTCCAAATGAAACCATTTGGAGGTATTTATACTTCTTACATAAAGAGATGGGATTTCATGGGCTTTTGCTAGTGGACTTGGTTTACATGGACTTTAAGAAGGCTTGCTTACTTAACTAACTTAATACTAGCTTACCAAGTTCCACGAGCCCATTTAACTATTCTATTTTATTCTACGACACATTACAAAGTTATAATTTATGAGAATGACCATCACTTTTCAATAGATATTTCTTTGATGCTAACATCTATAGAAATAGTTGATTCTAAATTTTTAAGCAGGAATGAATCAAGCATATTATTATTCAATAATTCATGGGTAAAATGGTTAATAGTATTATCGAAAGTATCGATATTATAACATTCATCATCATCATAATCTGGTTTACTCATAGACTGTTCCATATTAAATTCAACCTCATCTTTACCTATCTTTAGAGTTATCTTTTTATTGAACACATCGATCATGGCTCTAACTGTAGCTAGGAATGGTCTCCCTAATATAATAGGCGTCCTTGAATTTTCAGGCATATCAAGGATAATGAAGTCAATAGGTAATTCAAATTTATCAACTTTGATTAACACATTTTCAGCTATTCCTAAAGGACATTGAATTGACCTGTCAGCTAGTTCTAAGCACATCCTAGTAGGTTTTGGCTCGCCTAGACCTAATTTTTCATACATAGCAAACGGCATAAGGCTTATACTAGCTCCTAGATCAGCTAAAGCATTTCCAATATGTAAATTTTTAATTTGACAAGGAATAGTGAAACTCCCTGGATCTTTTTCTTTCGATGGAAGTTTGTTGAGCAGTGCGGCTGAACTACGTTTTCCCATTGTAATAGTGCATGCTTCCTCCAATTTGGACTTGTTGGTTTGCAAGCTTTTGAGGTATTTAGCATATTTTGGCATTTGCACAAGGGCTTCAGTAAATGGTATGCTTAGCTGTAGTTGCTTGAGATTCTCCAAAAATTTCTTTGGTAAGCATCTTCTTTTTCCCTCCTAACCTTGTGTGGGAAGGGTAGAGTTGATCGCTTTGGTTCAATGAAGGGTTCTTCTCGAGTTTCTGGTTCTTGAGCAATTTCATTAGGCGCATCCTGCTCTGGTTGAGTACTTCCAGGGGATATATTACTGGTGTTGTTATCCATCGGTGTTTCTCCGATTTGAAAGGTTGATTTTCCCCCTCTTGTTGTAATTCCTTTCAAGTCACGTCTTACCAACATAACTTTGTTAAGTATTTTCGACAATTGGCGCACTTCAATTGCCAATCCATTAATCAGGTTGTTTTGTTCTTTTAGTAAGAGCTCATTAGTCATTCTGAATTCCTTGATAAAGTTTTGCATGTCGTCATGTTCCTTCTCGCTCGTCCGAGCGACTAAACGTCTGAATTCATCGTAGGTAAGATTCCTTCGAGGTTTCCCGAACCAGCTGGGAAAAATATCAAACATCCTTCCTGAAATTCAAAACAAGTAGATTTCAAAGTAAAAACTTTCTAATATATAGGAAGGTTAGATAGAATTTTCCCTACGGATAAAAGTTGCTGATATCTGCAGACGATGCGCCGTATCCTAATAATAGGATGCACCGTATCTTAATCATTAAAAATAAATCAGACTTTTATTTAGAAAATCAATACGCCGCAATTACTAAATTAAATGCGCCGTATGTTTTAATAATCAACATATCAATTATATTTATAAAAATAAGATGCGCCGTATTAGCAGAAGCTAATGCGTCGTATCTTCGTTATGTTTCAAAAATAAAAGTTTTTTGATTCAGATAAATTCGCCTTATCGAGAAAAATCGATGCGTCGCTTTCTTTTTAATTAATTCGAAAACTGTTTTTAATAAAAGTTTAAATACGCCGTATCTGTGAAACAGATGCGTCGTATGTCGGTTAGGGTTTAAAAATTTTCTGATTACAAAACAAAATACGTCGTATCTAAGATAGATGCGCCGTACTCGAATAATTAAATGCGTTGTATATAAGAATTAAAACGCCATATGTCGTATCTGGAAAACAAATGCGCCGTATCATTTGTATTAGCAGAATACAACGATAGCAGTTTATGCAGAAAACAAAGAAAACAAACAAAAACACACAAAACAAACAAACAAACACACAAACACACAAAAACAGAAAATATGCAAAATATACAATGAATACAAATAAACAAAACAAAAATAAAGGGTTAGTAAAAATAAAATCTAAAAAACCTAAAAAATCAAAAAGTTAGAAAATCTAATTAAAATACTAATAGATAAACAAGTTTTAACAATTCACTCTCCGGCATCGGCGCCAAAAACTTGATGCGTGTATTGTGTCATATGCAGTATAGGGGTAATTGCCTATTTCAAGTTTTACATTTATATTTAGCTGACTTATCCTATAACACACACACTAACGGACAATGTATCCGATCAATATGTATATAGTGGTAAGTAGAGTGTCGATCACTAAGAGAGGAACGTAAACGTTAATTTGTCTATTAGTATTTTAATATCCTAAGCAAGTTTTACAATCTAATCTAACACATGGGGGGGTTTAGTCTGAGAGACTAGCACATATTTGGTTTTATTAAACAGTAAATTAAAACTAGTGAGAACGAATCAGCAAATAGCAACACGTACACAGATAGATAATAGAGACTATAAGAAGACCTATCCTGATAATTAAGTAGCTTGTCACTTGTTTTATTGCTAGTTTTATATGAAGTGTATTGTAATCTGGTCTTTCTCGTTGGATCGCAGTATATCAGCGAGTAAACCCTTAATGATCCCTTATGTCTATCCTACTTATCTAAAGACGTTAGATTAAATAGGCGAGGGGCAGATATGGCAGTCCACGGACTCAGCTAGACACAAAGGTTATCAAAACACTAATATATGTCACCAAAGACATCTACATATAAACTTTAATTAATGGGAAAGCAATATTAAGGGGAGTGTACGATGTTTCGTAGTCACATATCACAAGCCCATCAATCCTGATGAATTAAAGCGTACTATTACAATAAAACAAAACTACTTAATGAATTAAATACATGCAGGACCTTCTTACGGCTCTAATATCTTTGTTTGGAGTGTGTCTTGTGAAGCCTCTTCAACTGAATTCGTCGCCTTAGGGTTATGGCTATCTCCACATTCGTAACAGTCTTAGGGTATTGACACTTTGTGTCTGAGGGTTCGATGCGGCGCATTGAGTAATGAGATGCGGCGCATTGACTTAACTTTGCATTTACTTAACTTGATTCTTGTATGCGGCGCATGTCCTTCAGCGTCTTGGATTATATCTGGTGAAGTCTTGATAGTGATACACCGTATGTTAGAAATATGTTGCGGCGTATCTGGAATAGAACAAGCTTGATCTTCTTCGTTGACCAATGTTTGAGATGCGGCACATACTAGAATTGCATGCGGCGCATTCTTCAAAGTCAGGCAATGGTCCTCGAATTCATCTAAGTATAATATTGCGGCGTATCTGTTGAGAGAGATACGACGCATCTTCTTGGTTTCAGTAGACTTTTGACATCTTGCTGGTAAATAATATAATAAAACAAGTCAAATAAATAGGATAAATGATGACAACAAAATGTACTTATTTGAGTTCATCAGTTATATGAATCGATCGCCTTACAAGTTATAAATGCAGAAGTGAAAAGCAATCTGTAGGTGAGTGTTAATGTTTTAATCACAAAAAGTTTGCTACCTTTTTAAGATATTTGTAATAACAGTTGCCAACTTAGATTCATTTCGTGAGTACTAAACATATGTCGTTTTCCTAACAGGGCGCAGCGGCATACCAACAACAGGGGGAAAAGCCTACTGGAGGGTTCTATGATGTCGTAGCTTGCAGGTATATTCTTAGGTTCAATATGGGAATTCATGCGAGTACGAAAGGATTTTCGTGTAACCTATGTTATTCCTTTTGTTATTGCAGATGCACCGTCAGTAGCTGACATTCCAGCCCTGTGTACAGATGGCCGCCTAGTTTACAACTCACTTCTAGGTAAGGGAAGCTTCATGACAGTAAACAGCCATTATATTCCGTTTACTTATCTGCATGTCTACATGGTGCTCCTGTTTTTTAATTAACAGGTACTAGCCTGTCCGTACATGCTGCTCGCAGAAGGCATATCAACCGTTTATGTAGAGGTACTTTCAATTGTTAATATACATATAGTTAGAAATACGTATATGTTTTGGATCATAGTATTAGTAGGTGACTTACACTCTTATCGTTGTAGGTCACCAACATTTACGGTAGCAATATATATTTTAGATTTTTAAACAAACCAATACTATCACTGATTTTTTTGGTGTTAGGTGATCAATCGACTTTACATACATACGCTTTATCAAAACCGTATTGCTTTGAATGATAATATTTTTTTCAACAAATTTTGTTTTGTATATTGGGGTTATGTAGGTGAATCAGATAGCGTTGATCAAGACCTCTTTAGAGGATGGGCTACTCTTTTTGTACTTTATTATCTATTCGGTTTAAGACCATTGTAAGCATTTGATTACTAATTAAGCAACTTTTTGACTCATTTAACTGGTCCCACTCATCCTTTTTGACATGTTTACTTTATTCGTATGATATACAGGTTTGGGAAGGAGAAGGTGTGATTGAGTACGCACATAAACTTACTGGAGCCACATATCCACAAAAAACTGGACCCGAAACCATCAGGGGTAATTTAGCTTTCAAACAAATATTTTCTATTATTCAGAGACAATGAATAGCTCCATGATCTTCATTCAGGTTGTTCATATTTATGTTGTGAAACTCAGTAGAATTTTGTGAATGTAATGCAGGTTGTGGCGAGTCCTTGGGATCATGGATGCATCAGATATATAACTAAGTACATAGGTTCAGATTGACGTCATTAACGATGAGTTACTATGAAACTATAACCTCAGTATGCACCTGCTAGAGTTTGATTTGTAATTCATGTTACTTAAGATTTATTTCTTTTTTGTTTTTATTATATACAATTGATCTTGGGATTTGATTACAGGTCTTGAAAAGGATATCGCCATTCGAGAACCCCTCATTAACTGCAGCAGGGAAAAAGAAGCTATTATCACTCAAAGAAACAAGTATTTATTCCTTTGCCACTTTATAGTTCTGATTAATATGTATAAGTAAATTTGAATGGGGAGTTAGATACTGACGTTACATTATAAATTTTTAGAAATGGGTTCATTCAGTTCCTACTATTTTTGGATTCCACTCATTTACTAATAGAAAAATTGCATTGAACTGTTCAAATGATGTGGTTCCAGTAAGGAACTCTAACGAATAATACAATTGCTGAAACAAAAGGTCCTTTATTTTCCAAAAAAAAAAAAGAAAAAAGAAAAAAAAAAAGAAAAGAAAGGCCCTCTCGATTTACGGATATTTATGCACAAGTAGATGTTGTAGCATTATATTCAGCCACTCCCAGGAAAACGGGAGCATTTGCGTGTTGACATGGGGCCTGAAATCAATGAGTTTTGACAGTCAAATGGGGCAGAACTGGGTGTCTTTGAGGGCTGAGGTGGACGCTAAAATGTGTCAGCTTGAGAACTGAAATGGGTATTGAAGTGGACGTAAAACTACTTTAATCCAGTACGTAAACTACTTTAATCTAGTACTGTAACATGTATGATAACTCTAGCGTCTACCTCTTATGCTGTAAACATGCCAATTTGTGTAAACAGGAGCAACCATAATGTAAGCACCTACTTTCTTACGACAGTTGCATCTGACTTCGCAGCTACAATAACCCAAAAATATAGCAAACACCCCCGCTGCAATGCGGCGGGCTCTTGCTCCTCGTTTATCACATAACTTGTTTTAGCAATGACTCACTAAACTTTTTTATTCAACTGTTTAGTTTTTGTTTGTTTAATTGTGTCAAAGTGTTAGAATATCTATCCAAGAATAATTATGTTGATACTCATCTCACAAGTATCACGAGTATGACTTACAAGTAATTTTTTAATGCATTCATTCATATAAATATTTGTAATTCACTTATCTAATTTTTGTGTTTCACAAGATTTGACGCCATCATGGAGTAAGATGTGAGAATTGTCATTGGACTTTTACGATCTTCACTCATTTGTATATGATGATGCCTACATGATTGAGTTAAAGCACTAACATTTTTTGTTAATGATTCATCAATTCCGATATGATTCAAAATTAAAAGAATAATAGTTTAACGATAATCCACTATCCGATGATTTAACAATTCACTATTACAATTCGTTAGCGATTCAATATTCATTGAGTCATCAATTCGACGATTCACACTTATATATGATCCAATAAAAAAAAGTATAATAATATGGTTTTCTTCAATTGTAATTGTGAATCTGTCTTTGATTCATTGTGAATCATCATGATGCTACAAAGTTATTTTATAGATAATCTAGCATAGATAGAAGAAATAAAGTTATTTAAAAAAAAAGAAAAAAGAAAAAAAAAAATAGAAAAAACCATTAACATGTGACCTTTAAGAAGAAAACTAGAATCCTGAAAAAGAAAACTACACTTCGAGTAGTATGTTATCAATTTCGAATGTTGCATACCAAAATTGTAGGAGTATTTAGGGTGCGTTTGGTTTGTAGGTGGGATTGGAATTGGATTCGGATTTATGAAAGATTTGAAAGAAAAGTACGAGAGAGAAAATAATATTTAAATAAAAATTAATATAATAAAATTGAAATAAAAAGTATTATTGAAAATAAAATAAAAAATAATTAATGTATGTAAATGATGTAAAAAGAAAATGAGTGGTAAATAAATAAGAAGAGTGCATCAATTTGTAAGAAAAAAACAGTGGTCCACGAAATACAAAGAAACCCACCTATTTTGTGAAGAATGGTTCAATGGGTGTGAGTTGATTCCTTGATACCCAAACTTATAAACAAACACTTGTTATGAGGTTGATTGTGATAGATCCATTCTAACACCCATAAACCAAACACGTACTTAATATTACATTAAAATTTTGCTTGATTTAATTACTTATTTAGCATTATAACTATTTTCAATGGCTTATTAAATGATTTATATTTAATATAATTAGATGGCTATAATCTCGTCTTAATCTTCTCAATCTCAAAACCTTCTCAATGGAACCAAAGCCTAAGAAAATAAGCAGGTCAACCTTAACAAGACTTGACCTATCCAGACCAGTGACATGACCCGACCTGCATATTGTGCCACCTCTAACCATAACAATGAGATACAGAAAGGCTATTCAACTGCATTTAAAAATTATCATAATCAAATCCAAAAGCTAACTTATAAAATACCATGCATAAAAAATAATAAATAAATAAGATAAAACTGAAAGACCTTGCAAGGTCTGTCATTAATTACAATAAAACAGCCATTATGGATGGTCCAAGCTTCTTAAAAGTAAGTACATGGTCTTGGGTTATCGGCCATGTTTTTCTAAGTTAGCATATGTATTTTGGTAAAAGAAATGGAGGCAAAGAAATGGACATAGTTTGATTTCTCATGTTTGGTTATGGAAAGAAAATTTTTAGAATGTAGGTTGGTGCAGAGAGAAACAAAAGGGTTTGTGTCTACGTTTATATTATTTGAAATGAAAGTGTGGCAGTTGAGTTAGGTGAGGTTAGAAAGTGGTACAAATATTTTATGTTTACTAGTGAGCCAATTTTATTTTTACTTGGACTTCCATTTGACCAAATTGAATGTTGATATTATATTGGGGCATTGGGTCGTCTTCGTATTCGACTTTAATCTGTTAAATTGGGCTTAGTGTTCGTTAAATTAGCTTTGAACGTGAATCGAATACAATTGTTAATCATAATACCATTTGTTAACAAAATGGAAAAAGATTGGGAGACCTAAAAAAATGACTAATTTTGTGTCTAACTTATGTTTATTGCTTCAATGGATTGTGAAGAAGTGGTCCCGGTCGATACAATCAATAAATTGTTGCCACACATGTTTAGGCACAAAATTAGTCATAAATTTTAGGTGTGTCAATCATTTCTTTAACAAAATATAAATTGAGACCGTGTTTTGTTTTTTAGTTTCTAAAATAAGTAGCAATCTTTATATATTCGTTGTAACATTTAACCTAATAGGGGGAAATGTGTTTTAAAGACAAAGGGTGTTAGGTGTTATTTAAGTCAAAAGCTTAAAGTGTTCATCTGGATTTTCTATAATTTGCGAAAAAAAAATTCAAAAAAACCACCCATTTTTGTTAAACATTTTATGAAAAGTTTCCAAAATGTTTATGTAAAACATTACTACAAGTATACTAATGGCAGGAACACCAGACTACTTTATGATCATTACAATAAAAGAAAGACCTATTAAGGGGCTAGGGATGGCAGTGCCAACCATCCCCCCCCCCCCCCCCCTCCCAAAAAAAAAAAAAAAATGGGCTATTATTATAAATATTTTGATATATAAGGGTAAATTTTAGATAAATGTTGTGTGGCCCTCCCTCAAAATGTTTTGTTTTCCTGTTCTGCAAATGAAGAAATCTGAAAGACAAAATGGAGTGGAGTGAGATATCTAAGATGAAGAAGAATGTGATATTCTCTCTCATCTTTATTGCTAATAATGCCAAAAGTTTAATTTAAAATTATAAGTAATAGTATAGGGACGTGCATAAGTAATATTTCATGTTGGTGCTTTATATTTATAAGTGGGTAATATAAAGTGAAATGTACTTGCATATGTTACAAAACATTCAAGTTTTATTTGTTTGCAGTTTTAAAAAAACTATAAATTTAAAACAAACAAAACTTTCAAAATATCATGTTTTATGTTACTATATAGTGACATGTATCAAAGAGTTTTTTATTTTTTTATTTTTTTTTTTTTCTGCAAAAGGGTATTGTTTCTTGAAAGTTCACTTTATTTATTTTTTATTTTTTATTTTAGTTTAGTGTTATAAAAAAGATATGTTATAATAAGTTTAATACCTACAAAATATGACATATTAACTAAAATAATGTGTTTAAAGTTAGCATTATTTTCATGTGTGTTGTTTTTTCTTTCTCAGCTTGATAATGGTCGTGTTTGGGTCAAGGGTCCTTATTTCCTTAAGTGTCTTGTTAAGGAAGTGGGATGCATTTTTCTTTGTATTTTGGTTTTTTTTATACTTATATTATTGACTTTATTAAAAAAAAAAAAAAAAAAAAAAAAAAAAAAAAAAAAAAGCTCTTACTTATTTGCCCCCCCCCCCCCCCCCACTAAAAGTTTCGTCCCTAAATCAATCATATAACAATTACCGACGGGTCTAGCGGGTTAAAATAATTAACGTTTTTTTTCACCTCTTTATATTTTACTTAAAATAAAAAATATATACATATATAAAAATAAAAATAAGTGGGTCAACCCGACCAAGACCTGACCCATCCAGACCCGTGACATGACCCGACTTATATATTGTGCCACCTCTAAACTTACCAATGAGATATAGAAAAGCTATTCAACTGCATTTAAAACTTATCCTAATAAAATCCGAACGTTAACATATAAAATACCACGCATAAAAAATAATAAATAAATAAGATAAAACTGAAAGACCTTGCAAGGTCTTTCATTGTAACTGCCCTTATGGATGGTCCAAGCTTCTTGAAAGTAAGTACCTGGTCTTAGGTTACCGGCCATGTTTTTCTAAGTTAGCATGTGCATTTGGGTAAAAGTAAATGGAGGTAAAGAAATAGACATGGTTTGATTTCTCATGTTTGGTCGTGGAAAGAAAAAATTTAGAATGTAGGTTGGTGCAGAGAGAAATAAAAGGGTTTGTGTCTGCATTATTTGTTGGAAATGAAAGTGTGATAGGTGAGTTAGGTGAGGTTATAAAGTGGTATACATATTTTGTGTTTTCTAGTGAGTGAATTTTATTTTTACTTAGACTTTCATTTGACCAATTTGAATTTTGATAATATATTAGGTCGTCTTTGTATTCGACTTTAATGTATTAAATTGTGCACAGTGTTCGTTGAATTAGCTTTGAACGTGAATCGAATACAAGTGTTAATCGTAATACCATTTGTTAACAAAATAAACTGAGACCGTGTTTAGTTTTTTAGGTTTTAAAATAAATAGCTATCTTTATATATTCATTGTAACATTTTAACATAGTAGGGGAAATGTGTTTTTAAGACGAGGGGTGTTAGGTGTTATTTAAGTCAAAAGCTCAAAGTGTTCACATGGATTTTCTGAAATTTATGAAAAGGAGTTCAAAAAACAACCTATTTTTGTAAAACTTTTTATACAAAATTTTCTAAAATCTTTATGGAAAATATTACTACATGTTTACTAATGGCAGGAACATCGGATTACTTTACGATCATTACAATCAAGGACAAACCTATTAAGGGGCTGGGGAGGGCTGTGTCCCCCCTCCCCAAATATGAGTAAACATTGCGTGTATTGTGCAAATTTGAAAATATCTTAGCGATACAAATAATAGATTTAGTATGTTGCGTATTTCGTTCATTTTGAAAAAACATGTTGCGTATCTTTAAACTTCAGGCTTATATATATTATTGACTTTTAAAAACCAAACTCTCAATCATTTCTCCCACCCCCCCCCCCCCTATTGAAAGTCCGTCCCTGAATCAATCATATAACAATTACCAACAGGTCTTGCGGGTTAAAAATATTAATTTTTTTTTCACCTTTTCATATTTTACTCAAAATAAAAAATATATACATATATAAAAATGAAAATAAGCGGGTCAACCAGACAAAGACCTGGCCCATCCGGACCCGTGACATGACCCGACCTGCATATTGTGCCACCTCTAATCATATAACAATTACCAACAGGTCTTGCGGGTTAAAAAAATTAATTTTTTTTCACCTTTTTCATATTTTACTCAAAATAAAAAATATATACATATATAAAAGTGAAAATAACCGGGTCAACCCGACCAAGACCAGGCCCATCCGGACCCGTCACATGACCCGACCTGCATATTGTGCCACCTCTAACCATGCCAATGAGTTATAGAAAAGCTATTCAACTATATTTAAAAATTATTCTAATAAAATCCAAACGCTAACTTATTAAATACCACGCATAAAAAATAATAAATAAATAAGGTAAAACTGAAAGACCTTGCAAGGTCTATCGTTGATTACAATGAAACTCCCCTTATGCATGGTCCAAGCTTCTTGAAAGTAAGTACCTGGTCTTGTGTTATCGGCCATGTTTTTCTAAGTTAGCATGTGCATTTGGGTAAACGGAAATGGATGTAAAGAAATGGACATGGTTTGATTTCTCATGTTTGGTCGTGGAAAATTTTTTTTGAATGTAGGTTGGTGCAGAGAGTAATAGGGTTTGTGTCTGCATTTATTTTGTTTGAAATAAAGTGTGACAGGTAAGTTAGATGAGGTTATAAAGTAGTATAAATATTTTGTGTTTTCTAGTGAGTGAATTTTAGTTTTACTTGGACTTCCATTTGACCAATTTGAATGTTGATATTATATTGAGCCATCTTCGTATTCGTCTTTAATCTGTTAAATTGGGCTCAGTGTTCGTTGAATTAGCTTTGAACGTGAATCGAATACAAGAGTTAATCGTAATACCATTTGTTGACAAAATATAAACTAAGACAGTGTTTAGTTTTTTAGTTTTTAAAATAAATAGCAATCTTTATATATTCATTGTAATATTTTAACCTAGTGGGGGGAAATGTGTTTTAAAGACAAAGGGTGTTAGGTGTTATTTAAGTCAAAAGCTCAAAGTGTTCACTTGGATTTTCTGAAATTTGTGAAAAAAAAGGTTCAAAAAACAACCTATTTTTGTTAAACTCTTTAGGCAAATTTTTCTAAAATCTTTATAGAAAATATTACTACATGTTTACTAAAGGCAGGAACATCAGACTACTTTATGATTATCAATCAAGGACAAACTTATTAAGGGGCTGGGGAGGGTTGTACCACCCCCCCCCCCCCCCCAAAAAAAATATTGGTAAACATTGCGTATATTGTGCAAAATTTGAAAATATCTTACCGATAAAAGTAGTAGATTTAGTATGTTGCGTATTTCGTTCATGTTGCGTATCTTTAGACTTCACCCTTAGGGGGGTGGCAACGTAATCGGTGTGGAGTCGGCAAAGCTCGGCATCACATTGCCTCGGTCTCGGCATGATGAATTTGGCAATGGAATCGGTGAACATCACCGAAGCGGTAAAGATTGAAGCCTTAAAAATTCAACCGTTGGACCCATAACTTTTTTGACCATTTGGGTTGGCTTGTATATGTCATGATAATCTCCAAGCTTTTGAACAATATAAACTTAGAGATGATGATGCTGCTCCTCCTGCTCTTGCTCCGCCTTTGGCTCTTCCTGCTCCCTTGGCTACTCAAGTTATCAATGATGAAGGGCAGGTTAACCCTTTGATGGGTGGGGATCTGCAACTCTATGATGATGTACCCGAACTCCCAGATAATGTTGCTCGTGTAGCTGGTTGGTATATTAGAGATGACCCTGGTGTTGGTGTAGCTCGTATTTTTTTGAGGAAGGGGATAAGATCCCGGTTGGTTTTGTTTTCGACACGGATTTTGATGGATTTTGATGTTGGTAATTTGGTATTAGTGTTGTTGATAAGTTTTTTAGGGATGAAGAAGTTTTGGTAGCAGTATCTGAAGGTTTGGTAGAATAACTTTTGTTCAAGTCTTTTTCGTAGAAAAGTTTTGATAAAAAAGCATTAGTTTTACAGTAGTTTTCAAAAGAATTATGTTACGGAGCACGTAGCGGCGCAAGACTTACCATACATCGATGACTAGTGATTTCCTATTTTTAATTTTTGTTTTGTTTTTATTTTCCTAAGTATTATGTAACTTTTATTTGAATTATTAATGAAATTTGATGTTTTTAATTAAATTGTTAAATATAACTATAAATTTTTAAAATAAAAATAAAATAAAAAGTTGAGGCATGGTTAGACATCACATTGCCACTAAAAATAAGTAGTTATGCATGAAATGTGTTCGACTCATTTTATTTGCTAATTACAATATACTTTGAGGCATGGTTAGGCAACACTGCCACCCCCTTATATATATTGTTTACTTTTAAAACAAAACTCTCACTCAGTTCGCCCCCTCCCCCCCCCCCCCCCCACTAAAAGTTCCGTCCCCGAATCAATCATATAACAATTACCAACGGGTCTAGCGAGTTAAAAAAATTAATTTTTTTTTCACCTTTTCAAATTTTACTCAAAATAAAAATTATATACATATATAAAAATGAAAATAAGCGGGTTAACCCGACCAAGACCTGACCCATTCGGACCCGTGACATGACCCGACCTGCATATTATGCCACCTCTAACCATACCAATGAGATATAGAAATGTTATTCAACTATATTTAAAAATTATTCTAATAAAATCCAAACGCTACTTATTAAATACCACGCATAAAAAACAATAAATAAATAAGATATAACTGAAAGACCTTGCAATGTCTGTCGTTGATTACAATGAAACTCCCCTTATGGATGGTCCAAGCTTCTTGAAAGTAAGTACCTGGTCTTGTGTTATCGGCCATGTTTTGCTAAGTTAGCATGTGCATTTGGGTAAAGAAAATGGAGGTAAAGAAATGGACATGGTTTGATTTCTCACGTTTGGTCATGGAAAGAAAAAAATTTGAATGTAGGTTGGTGCAGATAGAAACAAAAAGGTTTGTGTCTGCATTTATTTTGTTTGAAATGAAAGTGTGACAGGTGAGTTAGATGATGTTATAAAGTGGTATAAATATTTTGTGTTTTCTAGTGAGTGAATTTTAGTTTTACTTAGACTTCCATTTGACCAATTTGAATGTTGATATTATATTGGGCCGTCTTCGTATTCGTCTTTAATCTGTTAAATTGGGCTCAGTGTTCGTTGAATTAGCTTTGAAACGTAAATCGAATACAAGTGTTAATCGTAATACCATTTGTTAACAAAATATAAACTGAGACAGTGTTTAGTTTTTTAGTTTTTAAAATAAATAGCAATCTTTATATATTCATTGTACCACTTTTAACCTAGTGGGGGGGGGGGGGGGGGGGGAATGTGTTTTAAAGACAAAGGGTGTTAGGTGTTATTTAAGTCAAAAGCTCAAAGTGTTCACCTGAATTTTCTGAAATTTGTGAAAAAAAAGGTTCAAAAAACAACCTATTTTTGTTAAACTCTTTAGGCAAATTTTTCTAAAATCTTTATGGAAAATATTACTACATGATTACTAAAGGCACGAACATCAGACTACTTTATGATCATCAATCAAGGACAAACTTATTAAGGGGCTGGGGAGGGTTGTACCCCCCCCCCCCAAATATGGGTAAACATTGCGTATATTGTGCAAAATTTGAAAATATCTTACCGATACAAGTAGTAGATTTAGTATGTTGCGTATTTCGTTCATGTTGCGTATCTTTAGACTTCACCCTTAGGGGGTGGCAACGTGATCGTTGTGGATTCGGCAAAGCTCGGCATCACATTGCCTCGGTCTCGGCATGATGAATTCGGCAATGGAATCGGTGAACATCACCGAAGCGGTAAAGATTGAAGCATTATAAATTCAACCGTTGGACCCATAATTTTTTTGACCATTTTGGTTGGCTCGTATACGTCATGATAATCTCCAAGCTTTTGAACAATATAAACTTAGAGATGATGATGCTGCTCCTCCTGCTCTTGCTCCGCCTTTGGCTCTTCCTGTTCCCCTGGCTGCTCAAGTTATCAATGATGAAAGGCAGGTTGTCCCTTTGATGGGTGGGGATCTGCAACTCTATGATGATGTACCCGAACTCCCGGATAATGTTGCTCATGTAGCTGGTTGGTATGTTAGAGATGACCCTGGTGTCGGTGTAGCTCGTATTTTTTTGAGGAAGGGGATAAGATCCCGGTTGGTTTTGTTTTCGACACGGATTTTGATGGATTTTGATGCTGGTAATTTGGTATTAGTGTTGTTGATAAGTTTTTTTGGGATGAAGAAGTTTTGGTAGCAGTATCTGAAGGTTTGGTAGAATAACTTTTGTTCAAGTCTTTTTGGTAGAAAAGTTTTGATAAAAAAAGTATTAGTTTTACGGTAGTTTTGATAAGAATTATGTTACGGAGCACGTAGCGGCGCAAGACTTACCATACCTCGATGACTAGTGATTTCCTATTTTTAATTTTTGTTTTATTTTTATTTTCCTAAGTATTATGTAACTTTTATTTGAATTATTAATGAAATTTGATGTTTTTAATTAAATTGTTAAATATAACTATAAATTTTTAAAATAAAAATAAAATAAAAAGTTGAGGCATGGTTAGGCATCACATTGCCACTAAAGATAAGTAGTTAGGCATGGTTAGGCATGAAATGTGTTGGCCTTATTTTATTGGCTAATTACAATATACTTTGAGGTATGGTTAGGCAACATTGTCACCCCCTTATATATATTGTTTACTTTTTAAAACAAAACTCTCACTCAGTTCGCCCCCCCCCCCCCCCCACTAAAAGTTCCGTCCCCGAATCAATCATATAATAATTACCAACGGGTCTAGCGAGTTAAAAAATTTTAATTTTTTTTTCACCTTTTCAAATTTTACTCAAAATAAAAATTATATACATATATAAAAATGAAAATAAGCGGGTCAACCCGACCAAGACCTGACCCATCCGGACCCGTGACATGACCCGACCTGCATATTGTGCCACCTCTAACCATACCAATGAGATATAGAAATGTTATTCAACTATATTTAAAAATTATTCTAATAAAATCCAAACGCTACTTATTAAATACCACGCATAAAAAATAATAAATAAATAAGATATAACTGAAAGACCTTGCATGGTCTGTCGTTGATTACAATGAAACTCCCCTTATGGATGGTCCAAGCTTCTTGAAAGTAAGTACCTGGTCTTGTGTTATCGGCCATGTTTTTCTAAGTTAACATGTGCATTTGGGTGAAGAAAATGGAGGTAAAGAAATGGACATGGTTTGATTTCTCATGTTTGGTCATGGAAAGAAAAAAATTTGAATGTAGGTTGGTGCAGATAGAAACAAAAAGGTTTGTGTCTGCATTTATTTTGTTTGAAATGAAAGTGTGACAGGTGAGTTAGATGATGTTATATAGTGCTATAAATATTTTTTGTTTTCTAGTGAGTGAATTTTAGTTTTACTTGGACTTTCATTTGACCAATTTGAATGTTGATATTATATTGGGCCGTCTTCGTATTCGTCTTTAATCTGTTAAATTGGGCTCAGTGTTCGTTGAATTAGCTTTGAACGTGAATCGAATACAAGTGTTAATCGTAATACCATTTGTTAACAAAATATAAACTGAGACAGTGTTTAGTTTTTTAGTTTTTAAAATAAATAGCAATATTTATATATTCATTGTAACATTTTAACCTATTAGGAGGAAATGTGTTTTAAAGACAAAGAGTGTTAGGTGTTATTTAAGTCAAAAGCTTAATGTGTTTACCTCGATTTTTTGAAATTTATGAAAAAATGATCAAAAAACAACTTATTTTTGTTAAACTCTTTATGTAAATTTTTCTAAAATATTTATGGAAAATATTACTAAAAGTTTACTAATGACAGGAACATCAGACTATTTTATGATCATTAAAAATAAAATTAAAAAAAAAAAAAAAAAAAAAAAAAAAAAAATAGGCTATTATTGTAAATATTTTGATATAAAAAGGTAAATTTTAGATAAATATTTTGTGACCCTCCCTAAAAATGTTTGGCTTTCCTGTTCTGCAAATAAAGAAATCTGAAAGATAAAATGGAATAGAGTGAGATATCTAAAATGAAGAAGAAGGTGAGATTCTCTCTCATCTTTATTGCTAATAATGGCAAAAGTTTAATTTAAAAACAAACAAAACTTCCACAATATCATGATTTATGTAACTACTAGCCGGGTACTCGCGCGTTGCGGCGGTCGGTACCCGTGTGATTACATTCCGGCAAGAATCGTTTCGAAGTACTTAACATTCGATGACACGGTTTTCGGTTACAAAATCGGTTAAGATTGAACTAATGATAGGATGTGTTTTTATATGGTACATGTTCGGGTGTATAATGCTTAATTTTAGGTTCGAAATTAATATCTGAGCTAGGAATATGATATTCAAATCAAGTAGTCAACCAAAAGTCATGTTGTCTCTCTAACAAATCTAATAAAAATTCCCAAGTCTAATGTTGAACCACAAATTGTAAAAGTAAGCAACTTGCAGAAAATGAATTCTAATGCAAAATAAATTACAAAGGACCAAAGATACAAATTGTATTAATCAATTAAGAATATCATAATAATGATACAAGTTGAAAATATAACTTAACGAGGCATGCAGAACCCATGCTACGCACGGGCTTTTAATCTAATTGTTAATTGTGTATTAATTTAGCGTATTGGCTAGTGTATGCTTATTTTTTGTTTAGTACTTTAGTATGTTGTATGAAACTTTTTTACTTTGTTGTATAAAAACTTAAAAATGTTTGATGTTGTTTTGGTTTTGTCATTTTGTATTTTATAAATGGGTTTTTGGTTATTATGTTGTGATGTGTTTTATGCAATAAAAAATGGCTTTGTTTCATTTGGCCTATAGACGGTTTTTGCAAGGGTCTTGTTATATCATGACATATAAATTATGGGTTAAAAGTGTTTGGTTCAGCTTTACACAATGTCAAACGGATTCAATTCATGTCGAATCTCATTCCATTTATATACTCCATAAGTTTCCCAGCGAAACATTTATCATTTTATACTAAATAACTCATGTAAAATATAGATACTTTCGTAGATCAATTCCGGCAACCCTTGCACTTCCATCTCGATGTTGTATATACTTCATATTAAATTATGGGACTCCATCTTGAGTGTCCTGATTACTCCGCATTTTAAATTTTGGGACTCCATTTTGAGTATCTTGATTACTGCACATTAAATCAAGGGAAAATTTATCATTTAACCATTTAAATGTTGCTTTACATACATGTTTGTGCACATTTTCTTGAATGAATTTGCACATGTGAGCTACATCAATAGAAAACATACATAATTTATTTGTATATGAAAATGCATTAACATAATACATATATTTATATATATGCTTATCTATAACAATTACCTAAATATGTAAGAAACAAAGAAAATTGTTGGTAACCTAATCTTTGGTTCCATTTATCTGAGCATGCATGGTCTTGTGTGATTTTCATGGTACCTGCGTATGATAACTAAATTAGGAAAAAAAGAAGACCAAGTTAATTACAAAGATCTAAAAGATGTGTGAATCATCTCCAAAATATTTCTCATTAACACACTTCAACAAACATCTACATACTAAATGTTGCAAAAGAGAATTTACAGACCGCTACCAACAATCAAAGATCTAAAAGATGTGTGAATCATCTTAGTAATACACTTCAACAAACATGTACATACTAAATGATTTTGGCTGGTTTATATAGGCATGAATTAGGTTAATCATTAATTATTCTTGCAACATTTTCAACTTCATCTCAATCCATAACCGACTTTTAATTCTATACTAAATACGTGATCAATTTCAGCAACCCTTGTACTTCCATCTCGATGTTGTATATACTTCACAATAAATTATGCTTCCGACCCGTGCGATGCACTAGGGCTCGTTCTAATTGTTTGTTGCGTATTGCTCAAAAATAATTTTTATCATTTTGTTTGTCAATAGGTTCACCAGTTGTGATTTTACTATCACAAATACTCAAAATGATTTTGTTAATACATGTACATACCTGTGATGCTTTGGTTTCTCAACTTACCATGAAACATATATATCGCACATACCGTGATGCCTTTTATCGATCCAGTTAGTAGGGAAAAGTTGTTATCTTCACCATGCTTTAATTATATTGATATTATTATTTTTTTTAGACACTTAATTGATGGGTCAGTTTCTTATTTGTGGACATGGAATCTGCATTGTCCAAGGTGGCCAATTCAGTGGCCTTTTATGTGAAAGTTATGTGGCACTAACAATCTTTTGTGGCTTAACATCTTGATACTATTTTATTATTAAAGATCTTTACTTTCATCATGTAGGAATGTTTATAATCATGCAGTATGGCAAGTCAAACATTGCATTACATTTGAATATGAGGGAATATTAAAAAACCCCAAAGATACATAACTGACGTTATATTTTTGTTCGAGCTGGAAACTAAAAACAATGAAACCGATGTCGGAACCAATACTTAATGCGACATATTTCCGACATACGAAACTGAAGTGTGGCGCCTTGAAACGGTAACTCATATCTTTTAGCTCAAACTGCTATTCTTAGCTCAAACACATGAACCCACCAAGTCACCAACATCTTTTAGCTTTCTGCTATGTAACCACATCACAAAGAAGAAGAATGACGGCTTAAGATCTTTAAGGTCTCGGGTAGGTTTACTATATGTTCTCGTTTACATTGACCCGAAAGAGAGAAAGAATGAAACATGATTGTCTTTGTTCTTTCTTTGTTAAACTCGGATAATACAAAGAAGCTTGTGCTTCTCACGAATCTATGATGCTTATGTTCACACTTAAAGATATTTTAAGATCTTAACCAAAAGTGAACAAACTGAGATCCGATATTTCTTTTCGAGCCTTTCATTTCAAACATGAAATTTTTTAAAGATTTGAAACATCTAAAGAACAAACTGAGATCATTTTTTTCGTTTTATGTTCAAATCTTTTTTTTTTTTTTTTTTCATTCAGTGATAGATCAATGGATTTGAACGAATCATAACATTATGTATAAAAAAATCAGTGCAACCGAAACAACCTTTTACCAATTAATCTGCATGTAAAGTAACTAACCTTTCATATTTTGTATTTGGAACTTGAAGTCATTCCCTGCACACATCAACCAAAACACGAAAATGACAAATTAAAAAAAATTAATAGCACGGTAATACTTCCATCGCTAAAGAGAAAATGATATGGGCATGGTGGTGAAGATTGGTGCCTAAAAAAGTGTGAGGGTTTGTATCTTCTATTTATAATCCTTCTTTGTTATAACTGCTAAACTGTTTATATTCTTTTTTGTATCTTCTATTCATCTTCCATGGTCATGTTTAATTCCGCGAAATAAAACCTAAGGACTGTTGAGATGCAAGCATTTATACGCATGTAAGGCATGGACGAATAATAAAGGCCTCCAACTTGTTTTTAACTCTAAAACCTTGTATCTTCTATTCATCTTCCATGGTCATGTTTAATTCCGCGAAATAAAACCTAAGGACTCTTGAGATGCAAGCATTTATACGCAGGTAAGGCATGGACGAATAATAAAGGCCTCCAACTTGTTTTTAACTCTAAAACCTCTATCTTCATTACTCCACATTAAATTTTGGGACTCAATCTTATAGTATTATAGATGGGGCAAGCATTTTTTTGCTTTGCTTATGTTCACCATCAGTTACGTCAAGTAATTTTTGCTACTCTTTCAAATATTTGTTATTCAATATTCGTAGTTTTTCACAACAAATAAGAAATATAAATACTAAATTGAAATGGTTAATTCGCACATGAAGAGTAGTACAACTTTTTGAATAATGGTCAACAACTGACTGAGAAGTCTCAATCTAGACTTACTACACGTACAAAAATCAATAACCAAATTACTAATTACATTTAGTCTTCAAAGAATATCTAGTAGACCAGTACCCATCTTCATTATAAGTCCATTCTATTAATAAACTTTTAAGCCCACAACCCAAATTGTGCTAACCCTAATCTCACTTTAACCTAAAACACACTCTTTACACACACAAGAAAAAATGCAGCCACAACTCTCACACACTACATGACTACAACAACTCACACACACTCTCTCAAACAAACTCAGCCCCAATCCTTTGCTACTGATTCGAATCTATCTATAACCACGGACCACAAGGTTGGCTTCAAGATCCGTTAAGGGTCTCGGGTAGGTGGTTCTTGTTATGAAGACAACGATAATTCAAGCGACGACGACAGTAGATTCCGGCAAGATCGGCGGCGGTACCAACGGCGGATCTAAAAAAATCAAATGTTATTACAACTCAAATCTATAAAAAAAAAATAGATCTACAACTACTACAACAATATATCTACCTACAACAATTATTCCGGCACAGTAGCTGCGTTTTTTTCGGCAACTCAAAGGTTTGAGTGTGTGTTTATAGGGAGAGATGGAGAATAGTTTTGTCATGGGCACCGGTTGAGTGTAGTTTGTGGTTTTATAGAAAATTTGTTTCAATTGGTGTTATGAATGGTGTAAATGGTCTGTTACAAGACTTCAACCGTTACAAGTCAATGGCCTTATATTTTGAAAATCCTAGTTAATATCTAGGCCATCTGACCATCTGTTACGTCTGCTACATTTCAAATTGAAAAGTGTATTGATGTATTGAGTTTTTAGACTTTGTAAATCACTTATTTCCAATATAAGTAACATGTTGAATCTGAATTTTAAGCCTTCTATTTATAGCATGTCCCAAATGCTTTATAAAGTAGTATAGATAGAGTGACGTGTATAGGAGGGGGGGGGGGGGGTTTTTTAATTATTTATTATTATTATTATTATTATTATTATTATTATTATTTTTGCAAAAGGGTATTGCTTTTTGAATGTTCACTTTTTTTTTTTTTTTTTTTTTTTTTTTTTTTTTGTTAATCATTTCTATTTAATTTGGTGTTATAAAAATGATATGTCATGATAAGTTTAATACCTACAAAATATGACATATTAACTAAAATAAGGTGTTTAACGTTAGCATTATTTTCATGTATGTTATTTTCTCTTTCTCTCCGCTTGATAATGGCAGTGTTTGGGTCAAGGGTCCTTATTTCCTTATATGCCTTGTTAAGGAAGTGGGATGCCTTTTTCTTTGTATTTTGGTTTGGTTTTATATATATTATTGACTTTCTAAAAAAAAGCTCTCACCCATTTCGCCCCCTCCCCTGATAACATCAAATAGTCCTGATATTCTTAGTATCCATTTCCCCTGTTATGACATTATATTATGCTAAATTACCTTCATTTATGCTCTTATTTCTTTATATTTCGTTTTAGTACTAATAAAGAGCAAGTGAACGGTTTTCGACGATTATTTGGAGTTATTTTGCTGAAGACATGATGACATGATAAAGACACAAGACTACGGCCTAACTTGGCATTGGAACTACGCCGTAGATGGTTTATTAGTTTTGAAGAATTCTTTCTTGGAGAATGTTACGCCGTAACATACAAAAGGGCTACGGCGTAGATGTGTTAACGAGAGTTCTACGTTCGTAAATGACTTTGAAGTTATGTCGTAGTTTGAGTGACGTATTGACCAAGAAGACATGCTACGGTGTAACCACCATTAAGGCTACACTGTAGCAAGGACGAGCACTATAAATACATGACGAATTTCACACTTTTATATATCTCCCCTTTCCTGAACCTCTACTAGGGTTTGAGGAGAACGACCCAGAAGAAGAATAATGATCTAAAAGACCAAAGGAATAGCGTTTCGTTAGCTAGGAGCAATTCTATTCTAACATGAGTTTGAATTCTCTTATGTTTTCCATTTAATCCTTCGATGAACTCATTTTGTTAATTAAGATTTGGTTTTGTTTATCATCTATGTTTCTTTATATAGAAGTTTTATTTGCTTGTTTGTGAACACTCTTGTTTCGATAGTTTTAAAGCCTGATAGTTTCTAGGATGCCGGGAGAATTGACCATAGGACCTTGGCCGAATAGGTTGTGAGGATTGACAGAAATTGGCCATAGTACTTTCATTCCTTGTGTGTGAATTTCAACGAACGAGCACTTATCAGGTGGAGAATCTTAAGAAGTTAGAGGAAACCTAAGTTCCGACCGGCAGGGTTTCGCTTAAACAAGTCTATTAAACATGAAACTTATTGACACTTCTAATTTGTATGCCAGCGAACTCTTGTAATCATTAGGTAACGGAATAGGGCGAATTGGTAGATAGGACCTCACGAGTTGACCATCTGAGTTTAGTCGACTTTTAGCCACTATATAGATCAAAGGAACGTGGGATATACAAAACTTTAACATCTTATTAATTTATCCTTTCTATTTTCTTTTCTTTTATTCTGATTCTATTTAATTACGTTTTATTATTATTCAAGTATTCTCACTAAATCATATCTCTTTGAAGTCATTACCTTATTTCGCCAAAACAACGGCTCTTGGGACGACGCTCGAATTTATCTAGGCTATACTTCACATGACTGGTACACTGCCCGTGAGTATGTGTTAGTCCTTATATTTCTCAGTTTATAAATTTAAAATAGGATGAAAATAACGCATCACCCCCCCCCCCCTTACTAAAATTATTCAAGTTCCGTCCCTGTCGAGGACCAACATTGAGCAATGTTCAATTGGTTTCTACGAACGCGAGAAATTGAGATTAAACCCATCACATAATTCTCCGAAAGTCCTCCATTTCCCTGCCCATAAAGCGTTTGCACTAAAGGACAAGCGCTCTAAAGCTAGCCTCAAAATTAACGCATGTGGTGTTTAAACTTAAGACCTTCACTAGAAAATTCACCACTAAAAGACACGTTGAGATTTCAATTCGAATAAAGTTAATTTATTCTTTTCAAACCCTTGATAAACTTAAATAGTTTATTGTGAGCTACTAAGATTCATAATATCCTGATTTCACCAATAGGATATCATATATGGAGTATAAAATTTCTTTAACATCGACAATACTAGATGTTGTTTCTAACATGAATGATGTAAATGATAGCTCTTAAAATTAGAACATAATATCAAGACCTATTTTGAAATGAAAAATGTTATCTACCATGATGTAAGATAAGGTCATAAATCATAAGACACAATTTCTAAAATTCTTCAGTTTATCACAGAAAAAAAAAGGCAACAAATCTTGTAATATTATGACTTCCAATTTTCAGTTTCACAACTGATATGAAAGTTGTAAATCACATAACATAACAATTAAATAGACATGAGAAACATGATTTAAAGAGCATGATTTCCACTTTACGATGCATATCCTATGTCACTAATTTGCTACACCAATAAAGAAAAGAAGGAGAATTAGATCTCCTTTCATTTTAATGATGCCTGCATGCACCCAAGACCTTTGGTCTAGAGGTATGTGAGTTGTGCATCAACCTAGAGGTTGTAGGTTCAAACCTCGCTGGAGGCATTTGTGAGATATATTATGAAATAGGTGGTATAAGTGTGAAAAAAAGTTGTCGTTCTAAAACAGATTTTTGGAAAACAGATTTTTAGAGCATCAGATATGACACTCGATGTCTCTAATGTAACTATTCACATTCACTCACTTGGTTCGGGAATCAGGATGGATTCGGCATCCTACCTCCACTCTTTTCCACCGCCATGCCAGTGCCATGGTTGACGTTCCTGTGGAAAACTAGAAGGGGTTGAATAGTTTACTGGTTTTAACTTTTCCTTTGAAAACTTTTACGTGTAATCGACAACTAAGACTTACCAAACAATAAATAATATGCAAGAATAAAAGTAAGAAATGATCAAACTATAACACGATTGTTTATCGTGGTTCGGCTACAAGGACTCTTTTTCCTTGCCCTACTCCACGCCCCGAGTATCTAACTCGAGAGTTTCTTGCACTAGTCAACAAGTTCCTTTATCCGGCGGAGAAAACCTTATACATCGCTTACACACTATTTCCAACACTAAGCTAGATGTCGAGTTCTTTCACAAGGGTACAACCACTCCCGATAGTTCTTTTATAAGGGTACAACAACTCCTGATACTCTAAGTATTTTGAGGACTAAAATACTAACCGATCACTACAAATGGATACAATACAATGATGTATAAACTTTGCTAGTTTACACTATGCTATGCTTAACAAGTCTTGCAACGTTGTGTTGAAGCTTGTGAAGTCGTGATCTTGTTGCTACGAAGAAAGACTCACAAATATGAAATTGTACTGAGTTAGAAATGAAGTATATGCAGTATATTATGATAGTGAGTGATAAGAAAAACTTAAAGAGTGGGTTGCTATTTATAGGAAAACATCCAGACCAACCCACAGATTCGGCGGAACCAATACTTTGGTTCTGTCTGTTATGCCTGAGGGTTCCGCCAGAAGCCCTGACAGAATCCTGCACAAGATATTACAAAATCTAACACAATATTCTCAAGATCTCACAAAGTCAACTTTGAGATCTTGAGTATGAATCTATACAAAATAAAACATGTTTCTTACACACATGTTTCCTTGAAGGGACATGTGTGATGCAAGTGATGATGTAAGTATACATATGATTTCTAATTTTAGATATTCTTGAAAAGGAAAGTATACTTGTAAAAGAGTTTATGTATATACTTAAAAATGTTTGTTTGAGATGTTTAGCAAGTGAATGATTTACCAAAAGGAGTTTGCTTGCTTATATCCTAATAAGACATACTATTTAGAAAACTTGCTAAATATACTTATAAGACATTTTTAACACATGTACTTAAACTAAAGTATACTTGATTAGAAATCACTTTGGGAAAATATGTAAATGTAGTTTGGGTGATGTTAAGTAAAAGACTTTTAAACTATATTTACGATTTGCTAAAAATAAACTTTACCTTTTGTAGTTAACAAAACTAAGAAAGATCGTAAAATATAAATAACGTTTTTAGGCGATATTTGTATTAACAGTTTCCATTTCACATATTTACTGCTCGTATAATTTTAACTAATACTTTGATTATTTTTTTTTTACATTAGTTGACAAGTGTGCATGTTAAGAAAACATTTATTTAACATATAATTTTTTTCAAAATACATTCAGATTCATATAAATCAAAACTTAAACATCAAAACGTTATATTTATCTAAAACATACTTTCACTATATTAATATATTATACATCACTCATTTAAAAACTTTTATTATATATATATATATATATATATATATATATATATATATATATATATATATATATATACATACACAATTTTAATGTTTAGTTTGAACATATATAAAGTTATCAATAAGTAAAGGCAATTATTAGACAAAACCTTAGTAATACTAATTCATTTTTAGTTTTTTGTTCTGGGTAAATGGTTTTACCCTCCATAAATGTATTAATTCAAAAAATAGTTAAGTACATAAGATATGAGCGTGTCTCAAATCTTATCTGTTACATAAGCAAAACTACATCATAATAAAATCCAATAAACTACATCTGACTAAAGATCACCAATAAAAACGCTAAACATAGACTATGATCTCCAGATCAACCATCTTCACTCTCGTCCTTATCACCTTGTCCTCATCCACGTAGTATCTTCACTCTCGTCCTCATCAACAGTAGTACTCGGACTCACAATACAATCATATTGTTCATCCACATCATACACATAAGTAGCAGTAAGCAGACTCTCTTCATAATTGCCCTCGCTATCCACTATTTTATTAGAAGCAAATCGCACAATTTTTTTTCCCATTTATCTTCACTTGTTTGTCATATGAAGTGCTCAGTTTACCAACCTCTTTCTTGTTCTTCATTTTCAGCCCTTAATATTCCTTTTCATTTACCACTTTTTGTGTTGGAGGAACATTTGAATTCATGCCAACATCATCATCCAAATTAACATACTACTCAAGATGTCAAAAGTATTAGAAACCTTAGTACTAGTATTAATTATTTTACCATTAGTTTCCTTCTTAGATTTCTTCTCCTTTTTAGCATTTTCAACATCTTTTTGGGGCCTACAGGTGAACAACGGCTTTGGTTTTTACCCGACTTAAACACCACACAAACATGTCTTGGATATTTCTTTAATATACTTGAGGTGATCTTGTTTGGGCATTGTTCATTACAATGACCAAAAGTCATACATGTAGCACATCGCGGAGGTTTTCACTCGTATTCAATACGAATTGTACTAAGAGTAGTACCATCCCCATCCAATCTAGGACAACTACACTATGCTCTCTTTCAAATCAACATCAATCCTTAAATCAATCGAAGTTCTAGCAAAACTAGATCTACCCCATGAATCCTTGCATATAGAGCTGGTGTAAGCATCATTGGGATGCCAAGTTTAGTTGCAATCATACTTAAACCATCTGCCGTGAAGATTGGAATAGGGACGTGATGGATTTCATCCACACTTGGATAAAAGTCAAGTCACCTTTACACCATTTTGTTCATTCTCGATTTCCTTCATTGTTAACCCTAGCTTGATTAACCAAATTCTCTTTTTCTTTTACACCTCTCATGTTCAACAAACCCTTCTCCATGGTTAACACATATGAATCTAGACTAGAACTATCAATCCATGTACCAAATCTTTCAACCTAAAACGCCAAAGAACTAATACCATGTAAACCCCTGATTCGTTGTGTTTTGGTGTGTGCAAAAATAATTTATCAAAAATATCAACAAACGTGAGGTCTAATTTATCGTGAGACAAATAGACGTGAAAGTAATACGAGTAAACCGTTTAGGAAAATGATTACCTCGCAAAACTTGTGAAAGTGATATTCAAATTATGAGACCGGGAAGTGATTTCCCGGGTCGTACCCCAACGAGGTGTGAATGGAAAGCTTCGAGTGAGATCGAGATTAAAACCTTGTATGTTTGGTTGTGAAAGATTGTTTAGTTTTGTAATACGTTAAATTAACGAAAATTACGAATTAACGAACGAAAATGGAATAAACGTAACCTAAATGGAAAATTAAACTAAGGAATGCTAAGTACTATTTAAAATAACCTAAAATGCTACGGGAAACATGGTTAGGTATCGGGAATCCTAAAAAAATACAAATTTCACATAAACGTGACGTTTATTCTAAATAAACGTGAACGCGCAAATAAAAACGTGAATTTCTAGCTACACAAGTCCTACGGGTCTACAAATAATTTTCTAACGCACTTAAAGACAAAAGAAAATTTTAAGAAAAATAAATTATTTTTTTAACAAAAATTCTATTTATTCCGAATTAAAAACTAATTAAACTAAATTAAATTCTAATAATTAAATTACAAAGCCGAAAAATCTGAAACTTTTTTGTAAAATACTACTAGATAATCTTAACCTAAGAAAAATAATAAAAAGGATAGGTACAACACAAAATAAGCAGGAAATAAGCTATGAAAGCCTGATAAGCAAATAAGCAACTAATACTAAAAACTATATAAGATAATTAATACTAAGGCTTATAACAAAGAAGACCCAATGGCGCAGTTGGTTGTGTGTTGTGTGTGGTGGTATCTGTGTGCAAGAGGTGACAGGTTCGATTCCCATGAACCACAAATTTTTTGCTAACTATTTTTTTTTTTCATTTTTTTCTTTTTACAACACTTTAACACAACTAAAAGTGAGCAATTTTTGTTAAAACACTTTTATTAAAAAGCTCAAAATAAGCTTTTGCAATCTTATTCTCTCAATAGTTGGGTGTTTTAAGTCACAAGTAAAAATTTTAGTTTATTTAAACCATACAACTTAACCAAATAAGCCAATCAGCCCCAAGACCTTAAACAACCAAAAATTGAGCAGCAAACAACAACTGACTACAGCAATTCAACAATTTAGATAAGGCAAATTCCAAAATTCAAACAAGCTGAGCATCAAAAGGCAGCAGTAGTGATCAAGAGGCATCTTACGAGACTAAAATAAGTACTCAATTAAGCTGTAAAAAGAAATCCAAAGGCATACACCTAAAGACTACCTAGGGGGGTTCTAAAGCAACAAAGATCAACACATTTGGTCAAGGATTGACCAAGTTATGGTCAATTGAAACTCAATCCAAACACCAAGTCTGCTGGGTCAGGGGAAAGGCTCTCCCTGCAGGTCACTTTGGGGGCTTGGTGGGACCCACAAGAAAATCACAAAAATAAGGTAAAGGTGGGAAATTGAAGATCAGCTGAGATACTTCAAGTCCTAGAAAGCACAAGGTCTAGATCCTTACTCTAAAATCACAAATACTCTTCCCATTTTGGCAAAAATCTGAAAATTGCAAATTTGACTTTTTGTAAAACTGATGCCAATTGACTTTTATGAAGTTCAATCCCAATTTGCTGAATGAAATGGATGTATTAAAGTATAATAAGACTAAAATAAGCTATGTTACAAGATTCCAAGCCTAAATGATGGGTATACCAATCCTAAACCTCAACAGTTAACTAATAACCAAGGTTGAGTGAGATCCTTGACTTTTTGTGTAAAAGTGACCAATGTGTTGGTCAATTTGGACTGAGTTCAACCTAAGGACAATATTCTAATAGCATGTAATCACCAATTATAATAACAACTCAGCTCAATGGCTTGTTCCAAACACTCCTTTAAACTGAATATGGAAGTTTTAATGAAGCAATCTGAGAAATCAAAACATGCAGCTACTAAATTACTTATACTAACCTTAAATGATCATAAATAAGCAGAATCAAACAACTTATAACAATACTAACTGAGATAAACAGATTATGCAAAATTAAAAAGGAACGGAAGCTCAATTCTTACAAGAGGTCCCAAGCAAAAGTCAATGTGAGCTAGAACCCAAGTACAGACCTATTGCTCCCATGAGCACTAAACCATGTTCATCACCATTTTTGCATCTCCTTTCACCATTCTTCTTTCTATTTTCTTTATTTTTCTTGTGCAATTTTCTGTTTTCTTTTTCTTTTCTGAGTTTTTGTTTTCCTTTTGCTTTCAAATACCCTAACAATACTTAGTGAACCTTCTGAGATCAAATAATAAGAATTTAAAAGAAATACAAGTAACTTTGGAAATTTGAATAAAAATCTGAAATTGCATAAACTTGAACAATACTTAAATTAAACTTGAAAATTTTGAATTACAAAGATAAATAAGTTAAAAACAAAACAGAAAACTACAAAAGAAAGGATGCCTTTGAGGCTTACATTGGAGCCCTATTTATACTAAAAACTGTGGTAGGTAGAAATCTCCTCTCTTGTGCTTCTTCTTCTGAAATTAGGGTTTCAAAAGCTTCCCTTGAACCTTGTGATGAGATCCCAGTCGTTCAATTAAAGTAAAATTCATCCTAGCCATCAAATAGGTTTTGGAGGGAAATTACTTGTGAGGTCTTTTGGATTGCCAGGGTGTAATTTGGGGGTAGGTATGGAATGTGAGGAGGAGGAAGGTGAGTGGGAAATACTTTTGAGGTCCTTGGGGTTGGGGTGGAGTATGGCAGTGGTGGTGTTGGGTGGTTGTGATTTACCCAGGGAGTAATGGAGGGATGGGGAAGAAGAGGTGGAGTTTGACCCCTTTTTTTATTCATTGACCCTTTGACCTGAGTTGACCAAATATATGGGGTGGATTTGTTTAATGATGGGCTGGTTGTGGTTTTGGGCCAAAGGTAAGATTTGGGTTTGTGACTTGGTGTACTGGATTATCAATGGATCCGTATGGTTATGTAGTAAATCAAGCCCAAGGATTAAACTTGAAATTTTTGAATTCTTCAAGGACTGAATTTGCCAATCTTCCAAACCTCATTCAAGGATCAAAGTTGCCAACTTTTGAATTCCCAAGGTCACTTGTAACATTTTCCTTCATAGTAAACTTTCCGAGGGCCATTTTTGCCAATTCGAAAACTTGAGGGACCAAAATGCAACTTCTCCAAAGTTTCATTCCAAGGACTAAATTTGAGAACTTGTGAGTTTCCAAGAACCAAAATTGACTTTTCCTCCAAAATTATCCACCAGGGACCAATTCTGCCATTTTTTAAAATTACAGGGACCAATATTGCCAATTGTGAAATTCCAGGGGCCATACTTGTACATTTTTGAAAGATTTTTACCCAAAGATCATTTTTGACTTCTTTTGACTTTTAAGAAACTTGGGTTGACTTTTCATTTGAAATAAATGCTTAGGGACTAGTTTTGATAATTTTTGAAAGTTGGGGGACTGAAACTGCCAATTATGCAAACTTTGTTTGTTTTTCGTTTGTTTTCGATCATTTTGCAATTGAAACATATAAAACACGATCTTTGGGATATTTTCACTATTTTGATGCATTCTTGAGTATTTTCTCGTGTTTTGGCAGTTAAAATACGGTAAAAATGATGAGTATTTACACACTCATCAATCCCCCACACTTGAGTATTGCTAGTCCCTAGCAATCTTTTGTGAAAATTAATGGATTTGAAATATCTTTACCAAAAGCCATCACTTCTGGAGTAGCCGAATGTTTTGGGGTCAAGTAAGAGTTATAGTCCATCCGATGACCATGTGATTTTTAGCAAACCACCAGCTTTCAACGGTTTTGATTTGTCTTTACCAAAAGCCGTTTGCTTCTGGACTAGCCAACTCTTGATGGAACAGTCAACATCTTGGTGAGTTGATTACCAATTATGGTTTTTCCACTGCCTTTACCACAAGCCATAATCTTGCGGGCTAGCCAACTCATTTGCTTTTGAAGATATGGGGAGTTGAGGAACCATACAATTTTTGGCAAATTGCAAGCCATCAACGGGTTTGAGTTATCTTTACCAAGAGCCGTTTGCTCCTGGATTAGCCAATCCTTTTTGTCGGTTAGACTTGGCGGACTGATTACCACAAAAATTTTGAAATAAAGTGAATTTTTTTTTTTAAATTTTGGTCAAAAACGGGGGTACTAGACGGTATAATTTGATAAAATTCGCTAGAATTTTCCCTTCCCCCACACTTAGAGTTGAATATTGTCCTCAATATTCAAAGTCTCGGCTATTATGCCGAAATTTTGAACGTAAGAAGATAATATTAAAAGCTAATTGTGGGAGTGTCATTTTTCATTTTTCACTTTATTTATACAACACACTTTTTTTTCTTTTTTTTTTTTTTTTTTTTTTTTTTTTTTTTTTGCAGATATGTACATTGCAAACAACTGCGGGGGGTGGCCACTCCCCCATACTTAGGTGTTAGAAAGTAGAAAGAAATGAGAGACACGGGTGAAAACCCATGTTGTGCTACTGTTTTTTGTTTATCGAGTCGCTAGCTTGACTCGATCCCCGAATTCATTGGTCCATGGGGAAAGTTTGGAGGTCCGGGACAACCATGGTTGGTAAGTCCCCTCCAAAATAATGCTTTAACCGATGCCCATTTACTTTGAAGTTTGGACCGTCATCTTGAGACAACTCGACGGTACCATATGGAAAAACTTTGGCAACGGTGTAAGGCCCAGTCCAGCGGGTTTTAAGCTTACCCGAAAAGATCTTCAATCTAGAATTAAAAAGAAGGACTCGGTCACCAACATTAAAAACGCGGTTTTTGATTTTGGAGTCGTGGATCTTCTTTGTTTTCTCTTTGTAGATTAAAGAGTTTTCGTATGCTTGATCACGAAGTTCATTAAGTTCATTGAGTTGAACCTTCCTATGATCACCCGCGGACTTGAGATCGAAATTGGCATTCTTAAGAGCCCAATAAGCTTTGTGTTCGAGGTCAATCGGTAGATGTCACACTTTTCCATACACAAGCTTATAAGGAGTACACCCGATGGGTGTTTTATAAGCCGTGCGAAAAGCCCAAAGAGCGTCATCTAGCTTATCCGACCAAGAGGCACGGTTTTCGCCTACGGTTCTTTCAAGAATCCTTTTAAGACCACGGTTTGAAACCTCCACTTGCCCACTTGTTTGTGGGTGATAAGCGGTAGCAAGTCGGTGAGTTACACCATACTTGAGCATGACTTTTGCAAATTGGTCATTGCAAAAGTGAGTACCGCGATCACTAATGATAGCGCGGGGAGTTCCAAACCTAGCAAATAGAGACTTTAAAAATTTTACAACTACTCGGGCATCGTTAGTTGGGAGAGCTTTTGCTTCGACCCATTTTGACAAATAGTCAACTGCCACGAGTATGTACTTGTTCCCTCGTGAAGACGGGAACGGCCCCATAAAGTATATACCCAAACATCGAAGATCTCACAAACTTGGATGACATTTTGTGGCATCTCATCTCGTTGTGTTATCTTTCCTTGACGTTGACATGAGTCACAAGATTTGACTAAGTCGTGGGCGTCTTTGTAAATGGAGGGCCAATAGAAACCCGAATCAAATACTTTTTGAGCGGTGTAGTTCGGGCCATGATATCCCCCGGTGGGTCCATTATGACAAGCCCTAAGAATTTCCATGGCTTCTTGGCCATGAACACACCTACGAATGACCTGATCCGCACAAACTTTGAATAAATAGGGATCGTCCCAAAAGTAATGATTCACATCTTTGAAAAATTTGTTCTTTGGGTGGGACGACATCCCTTTGATAACAAAATTCCCCGCATGGTAGTTTGCAAAGTCGGCAAACCATGGGGTACTAGAATCACCACGAGAAGAAATCACATTAAGTGTCTCGATAGGAAACTTTTCATTTATTTCCTTTTTATCGAGGACACCTTAGGATTTTCCAATCGGGAAAGATGGTCAGCAGCGAGGTTCTCGGCTCCTTTCTTATCACGAATGATGATATCAAACTCTTGTAGGAGGAGAACCCAACGGAGCAATCTTGGCTTTGCATCTTGCTTGGCAAAGAGATATTTGAGAGCCGAGTGATCCGTGTACACTATGCATTTAGTCAAGATTAAGTATAGCCGAAACTTCTCAAACGCATATACCACGGCTAGTAATTCTTTTTCCGTTGTGGTGTAGTGAGCTTGAGCTTCGGTCAAGGTTTTGCTTGCATAATGAATTGGCTGAAAATGCTTGGTTTTTCGTTGCCCCAAGACCGCACCTATGGCAAAGTCACTTGCATCACACATAAGTTCGAAAGGTAGGTCCCAATCGGGGGCAACTAGAATTGGTGCTTCGGTAAGCTTTCTTTTGAGAGTTTGAAAAGCTTCGATGCACTCATCGAAAAAGACAAACGGAGTTTCTTTCTCAAGAAGTCGGGTCATAGGCCTAGCTATCTTCGAGAAATCTTGAATGAATCTACGATAGAAGTCGGCATGACCCAGAAAACTCCGAACACCTTTAACGGTTGTGGGAGGAGGAAGTTTAGCAATGACATCGATTTTAGCCTTGTCAACCTCAATCCCGCTCTTAGAGATCTTATGGCCAAGGACGATTCCTTCCTTGACCATGAAATGACTTTTCTCCCAATTTAGACTAAGATTGGTGTCTTCACACCTTTGAAGCATTTTGTCTAAATTGGAGAGACACGATTCAAATGAATTCCCAACGACCGAAAAATCATCCATGAAGACCTCCATTGTTTTCTCGATCATGTCATGAAAAATGGCCATCATGCATCTTTGAAACGTGCCCGGAGCATTGCACAAGCCAAAAAGCATGCGTCGATAAGCAAATGTTCCATATGGACACGTAAAAGTTGTTTTCTCTTGATCTTGAGGGTCGATGGGAATTTAGAAATAACCCGAAAAACCGTCAAGGAAACAATAGTATTCGTTTCCCGCCAATATTTCGAGCATTTGATCCATGAAAGGTAGAGGAAAGTGGTCTTTGCGGGTGGCGTCATTTAGCTTTTGATAGTCAATACAAACACGCCAACCCGTTACCAATCGAGTAGGAATCAACTCGTTATCATCATTTTTAACCACCGTTATGCCACCCTTCTTGGGCACACAATGAACGGGACTCACCCAAGGACTATCCGAAATAGGGTAAATCAAACCGGCATCAAGAAGTTTTATGACTTCTTGCTTGATAACCTCATGAATTTTGGGATTTACCCTTCTTTGTTGTTGAACCGCCGGTTTAAAGTCATCCTCCATCAAAATCTTGTGCATACAAAATTCCGGGTTAATACCCTTGATGTCGGAAAGTCTCCAAGCAACGGATCACTTGTGTGACTTTAAAACCTTGAGGAGAGCGGTTTTATTTTCCTCATTCAAGTCTTTGGCAATTATGACGGGAAACTTATCGTCTCCCTCCAAAAATGCATACTCGAGATGAGGTGGAAGTTCCTTGAGTTCAACCTCGGGGAAGTCATCAGTTTTTTCAACATTTTTGACCTCCTCGATATGAAGTTCTTTTTGAGGGTGAGGGGGTGAAGGATCTTCATTCAACAATTTTTCAAGCATAAGTATATCCCCCTCGGAATCAATATAGTTACTATCAAACTCGTGTGACATTGAGCTATCTTGGGAAAGAAAAGCATCGACCTCTTCCAAAAGAAAGTCACTTCCCTCAAATGGAGTGAGAGAAGGGGAAGAGTCGGCTATGATTGGTGTAGTAGAAGGAGTGGGATTGCCACTCGAAGAAAAACCGAGAACTTCCTGAGAGTACTCCTCAGATGCAATATCAATGACATCAATTCGGTTAACCGATTCGGAGTCAAAATTTGAGGAGTACCTTGAAGTTTGATCAAGGGTAAAAGTAACCGCTTCGTCACCAACATGTAGAGTGATCTCATGTTCAAAAACATCAATAAGATCCCGTCCCGTTCTTAGGAATCCTCTTCCAAGAATGAGAGGAACTCTTTGATCCGCATCAAACTCAACAACTACAAAGTCAGCAGGGAAATGGAACTTTCCTACTTTCACGAATACATCTTCGGCAATGCCGAGAGGATGAGTGATGGATCGATCCGCAAGCTCGAGAGTCATGCACGTAGGAGTAAGTTCGGGAAGTGAAAGTTTCTTCCACACTGAATGAGGCATTAGGTTGATGCTAGCGCCAAGATCGGCCAAGGCGAAGCATTCACCCATTCCTGGAAAAACACAAGGAATAAGGAATTTTCCAGAATCTCTGAGCTTCTCGGGAAGCTTCTTTAGTATAACTGCGGAGCAATTCTTATTTAGTGGAGTCTTTGCCATTTCAAATAACTTTTCTTTGTTGCTTACCAAGTTTTTGATAGTTGAAGCAAATTTTGGCATTAACATGATAGCATCCGCAAAGCTTATGTCAAAATGTAATTCTTGGAAGATTTGCAAGAACTTGTCCATTTGGTGACTAGCCTTATCACGGAGCTTTTGATCGTTTAAACGTGATGGATAAGGTATTGAAGCTTTGGATTGAACGGGATTTTCCGAGGGTTCAAGAACAACTCCCGGTTTGGATTTGGTTTTTGGGACAACGTGAGGTTGGACGTGTGCGGTACTTTGTGGACTAGTAATGTGCACTTTGTCCTTTGTCGCCTCAAGTTCACGTTCCACTACCTTTGGAGGAGAAGTAGAAGAGGTAGTAGGAATCATGGGTCCATTATAAGAAACACCACTACGGGTTGTGATCGCCTTTACATCGCCCTTCGGGTTGGCGATCGTGTTGCTTGGTAGCGTTCCCGATCCCGAAGGTCGATCATTTAAAGACATCTTTAGTTCAGAAATTTGAGTGATCAACAACCTATTTGTTTCTTCTTGAGCTTTCATGAATTGTTTCAAAACCTCATCGGATGATGATTGAGGTTGAACAACGGATTGGTTTTGATTTTGAAAATTTTGAGCTCAGTTATTTTGATTGAAAGCTTGGTTTTGAAAATTTCCTTGGTTTGGATTACCATTACCATGAAAATTGTTTCCTTGATTTCCATAACCTTGATTGACATAACCTTGATTTCTATTCAAGTTTCCTTGATTTTGAAACCCTTGATTGAAATTCCCTTGGTTTTGATAATCTTGGTTCATTCGATTTTGGTTTTGGTTACGGTTTTGGTTATTTTGGTTAGGATTGAAACTTTGGCTTTGGTTTTGATTGAACCTAGGTGGTCCAATGAAATTGTTAGAACGATAGCTAAGAAGATTGCGGTCCCCTTGCGGTTGGTGAACATTACCTCCCGAATTGTAGGAACTTTGAGCAGCGTATATGTTCTCTTGAGTGTGGCTACCAATGGCAGGACACTCGAAATAAGAATGTGGACCTCCACAAGTTTCACAACTTTGAGCTACGGCTTTGACTTGTTGGTTTTGGATGGTTTGATTCATCCTCAACATAGCCGTAGATAAGTCATCAAGCTTCTTTGTGAGAGCCGCTATTTCATTGGATGCGGGAGTGATAGATCTACATGACTCGTTTCTCTCGGCTGAGGAGTCCCAAAAATTATGGTGAGCGGTCATGTTTTCAATGAGATCATAACACTCTTCGGGTCGCCTTTTCATAAAGGTACCACCCGCAGCAGCATTGATTGTATCTCGGTGTCTCATTGTCAACCCATTATAGAAGGTATCTATTTGAGTGACTAGCAACATGTTATGATTAGGACACCGATCGATTGAGAGCTTATAGCGTTCCCATGCCTCGAATAAGGACTCTTCGGGAAGCTGACGAAAGTTACTAATTTCATTACGTAACTTCGTGACCATAGATGGTGGAAAGTATTTGGCTAAAAATTTAGCAACCATCTCTTCAAAGGTATGAATGGAATTCTTTGGAAGTTGATCAAACCACGCAGTGGCATGATGAGTCAAAGAATATGGAAAGAGGCACAAACGAAGGGCATCATCGGTGACACCGTTTTGTTTCATGCTTTGGGTGACGATGAGAAATTTATCAAGATGTTTGTTTGCATCATCACCCGGCAAACCATGGAATTGGCACGAGTTTTGGACTTGTTGTATCATATGATGCTTAAGTCCAAAATCCGTAGCCGCGATGTTGAGAGGGGCAATAGGGCCACCCCTTCCATGCATAGTAGGTTGACACAATTCCTCCATCGTGCGGAGATCGGGAATTGAGTCATCCTTCGGAGGTTCACGATTATCATCCATTTTCGGAACGTGATCTTCAACAATAGGATGTAGTTCGGTGACGTTTTTTAGTTGACGATTTCGCTTCGATTGTGAACGAGTATGCATACACCACAAAAATAATTAAAACAATACCACTTTAACGACAAGGGAACTTAAACCAATAATCAAGAATGCAAGGTCGACTTCTAAAGAAAAACGCACAAAGGAGCGGGAGAGAAGAATGGATCTCTCACTGGGCGAAGTTCGTTGGATCGCCACATACCGTTTTGACTCCTCTTAAAGTGTGTTTCTCGTTTAAAAGTTTTCCAAAACGCAAGTGATACAAAGGCAAGTTTTGATCTTTGGTTTGAGAACTTATTATGGTCACACCCCCAGTTGGTAGGTGTTCTGCATTGGTTTGCGGTGGTAAGATTTTAATGTTGTTATTATTAAACAAAGAAACGGGAAAATCTTTTTGTGTTTTTCTTTATCTTATATAGATATATTACATATATAGAAACAAAAGAAAAATATTTTTGGTTTTTTATAAGTTTTATAAAAGCGTAACTTCTTGCGAAGGTTCTACAAGACTAATCGTCTAAACCATATCGAGACTTTCGACACACAGCATCCCCGGCAGCGGCGCCATTTGATTCGTTGTGTTTTGGTGTGTGCAAAAACAATTTATCAAAAATATCAACAAACGTGAGGTCTAATTTATCGTGAGACAAATAGACGTGAAAGTAATACGAGTAAACCATTTAGGAAAACGATTACCTCGCAAAACTTGTGAAAGTGATATTCAAATTGTGACACCGGGAAGTGATTTCCCGGGTCGTACCCCAACGAGGTATGAGTTGAAAGCTTCGAGTGAGATCGAGATTAAAACCTTGTATGTTTGGTTGTGAAAGATTGTTTAGTTTTGTAATACGTTAAATTAACGAAAATTACGAATTAACGAACGAAAATGGAATAAACGTAATCTAAATGGAAAATTAAACTAAGGAATGCTAAGTACTATTTAAAATAACCTAAAATGCTACGGGAAACATGGTTAGGCATCGGGAATCCTAAAAAAATACAAATTTCACATAAACGTGACGTTTATTCTAAATAAACGTGAACGCGCAAATAAAAACGTGAATTTCTAGCTACACAAGTCCTACGGGTCTACAAATAATTTTCTAACGCACTTAAAGACAAAAGAAAATTTTAAGAAAAAGAAAATTAATTTTTTAACAAAAATTCTATTTATTACGAATTAAAAACTAATTAAACTAAATTAAATTCTAAATAATTAAATTACAAAGCCGAAAAATCTGAAACTTTTTTGTAAAATACTACTAGATAATCTTAACCTAAGAAAAATTATAAAAAGGATAGGTACAGCACAAAATAAGCAGGAAATAAGCTATGAAAGCCTGATAAGCAAATAAGCAACTAATACTAAAAACTATATAAGATAATTAATACTAAGGCTTATAACAAAGAAGACCCAAGGGCGCAGTTGGTTGTGTGTTGTGTGTGGTGGTATCTGTGTGCAAGAGGTGACAGGTTCGATTCCCATGAACCACAAATTTTTTGCTAACTATTTTTTTTTCATTTTTTTCTTTTTACAACACTTTAACAAAACTAAAAGTGAGCAATTTTTGTTAAAACACTTTTATTAAAAAGCTCAAAATAAGCTTTTGCAAGCTTATTCTCTCAACAGTTGGGTGTTTCAAGTCACAAGTGAAAATTTTAGTTTATTTAAACCATACAACTTAACCAAATAAGTCAATCAGCCCCAAGACCTTAAACAACCAAAAATTAAGCAGCAAACAACAACTGACTACAGCAATTCAACAATTTAGATAAGGCAAATTCCAAAATTCAAACAAGCTGAGCATCAAAAGGCAGCAGTAGTGATCAAGAGGCATCTTACGAGACTAAAATAAGTACTCAATTAAGCTGTAAAAAGAAATCCAAAGGCATACACCTAAAGACTACCTAGGGGGGGTTCTAAAGCAACAAAGATCAACACATTTAGTCAAGGATTGACCAAGTTATGGTCAATTGAAACTCAATCCAAACACCAAGTCTGCTGGGTCAGGGGAAAGGCTCTCCCTGCAGGTCAATTTGGGGGCTTGGTGGGACCCACAAGAAAATCACAAAAATATGGTAAAGGTGGGAAATTGAAGATCAGCTGAGATACTTCAAGTCCTAGAAAGCACAAGGTCTAGATCCTTACTCTAAAATCACAAATATTCTTCCCATTTTGGCAAAAATCTGAAAATTGCAAATTTGACTTTTTGTAAAACTGATGCCAGTTGACTTTTATGAAGTTCAATCCCAATTTGCTGAATGAAATGGATGTATTAAAGTATAATAAGACTAAAAGAAGCTATGTTACAAGATTCCAAGCCTAAATGATGGGTATACCAATCCTAAACCTCAACAGTTAACTAATAACCAAGGTTGAGTGAGATCCTTGACTTTTTGTGTAAAAGTGACCAATGTGTTGGTCAATTTGGACTGAGTTCAACCTAAGGACAATATTCTAATAGCATGTAATCACCAATTATAATAACAACTCAGCTCAATGGCTTGTTCCAAACACTCCTTTAAACTGAATATGGAAGTTTTAATGAAGCAATCTGAGAAATCAAAACATGCAGCTACTAAATTACTTATACTAACCTTAAATGATCATAAATAAGCAGAATCAAACAACTTATAACAATACTAACTGAGATAAACAGATTATGCAAAATTAAAAAGGAATGGAAGCTCAATTCTTACAAGAGGTCCCAAGCAAAAGTCAATGTGAACTAGAACCCCAAGTACAGACCTATTGCTCCCATGAGCACTAAACCATGTTCATCACCATTTTTGCATCTCCTTTCACCATTCTTCTTTCTATTTTTTTTTAATTTTTCTTGTGCAATTTTCTTTTTTCTTTTTCTTTTCTGAGTTTTTGTTTTCCTTTTGCTTTCAAATACCCTAACAATACTTAGTGAACCTTCTGAGATCAAATAATAAGAATTTAAAAGAAATACAAGTAACTTTGGAAATTTGAGTAAAAATCTGAAATTGCATAAACTTGAACAATACTTAAATTAAACTTGAAAATTTTGAATTACAAAGATAAACTAAGTTAAAAACAAAACAGAAAACTACAAAAGAAAGGATGCCTTTGAGGCTTACATTGGAGCCCTATTTATACTAAAAACTGTGGTAGGTAGAAATCTCCTCTCTTGTGCTTCTTCTTCTGAAATTAAGGTTTCAAAAGCTTCCCTTGAACCTTGTGATGAGATCCCAGTCGTTCAATTAAAGTAAAATTCATCCTAGCCATCAAATAGGTTTTGGCGGGAAATTACTTGTGAGGTCTTTTGGATTGCCAGGGTGTAATTTGGGGGTAGGTATGGAATGTGAGGAGGAGGAAGGTAAGTGGGAAATACTTTTGAGGTCTTTGGTGTTGGGGTGGAGTATGGCAGTGGTGGTGTTGGGTGGTTGTGATTTACCCAGGGAATAATGGAGGGATAGGGAAGAAGAGGTGGAGTTTGACCCCTTTTTTTATTCATTGACCCTTTGACCTGAGTTGACCAAATATATGGGGTGGATTTGTTTAATGATGGGCTGGTTGTGGTTTTGGGCCAAAGGTAAGATTTGGGTTTTTGACTTGGTGTACTGGATTATCAATGGATCCGTATGGTTATGTCGTAAATCAAGCCCAAGGATTAAACTTGAAAATTTTGAATTCTTCAAGGACTGAATTTGCCAATCTTCCAAACCTCATTCAAGGATCAAATTTGCCAACTTTTGAATTCCCAAGGTCACTTGTAACATTTTCCTTCATAGTAAACTTCCCGAGGGCCATTTTTGCCAATTTGCAAACTTGAGGGACCAAAATGCAACTTCTCCAAAGTTTCATTCCAAGGACTAAATTTGAGAACTTGTGAGTTTCCAAGAACCAAAATTGACTTTTCCTCCAAAATTCTCCACCATGGACCAATTCTGCCATTTTCTAAAAGTACAGGGACCAATATTGCTAATTGTGAAATTCCAGGGGCCATACTTGTACATTTTTGAAAGATTTTTACCCAAAGATCATTTTTGACTTCTTTTGAAATTTAAGAAACTTGGGTTGACTTTTCATTTGAAATAAACGCTTAGGGACTAGTTTTGATAATTTTTGAAAGTTGGGGGACTGAAACTGCCAATTATGCAAACTTTGTTTGTTTTTCGTTTGTTTTCGATCATTTTGCATTTGAAACATATAAAACACGATCTTTGGGATATTTTCACTATTTTGATGCATTCTTGAGTATTTTCTCGTGTTTTGGCAGTTAAAATACGGTAAAAATGATGAGTATTTACACACTCATCAACCCCCAAACCGACCTAATGATCGATTTAAGAGTCACTGGAATCAAATTAAGGTCAGCAAACACTCCACAATCTAGTTAAATAAAAACGGATGTCACAAACCCTAAAATCGATTAGATGAATTCGAACCTCAAAATTTTATCAAACGATTACCAATCGAGAAGAATGAATTCCCAATTGACATAGGAGAAGAAAAAATGATTAGCAATAAGCACAACCCAACATGAACTAGTAAATTAGAATCAAAACTGAAACTCTAACAGAATAAATAGCCTTAAACCGATTAGAACCTATTAAGATCAGCCCATGAATAACTCTAGGATAAATCATTGATCAATCTAAATGCAACTAACGATTAGATTTTAATTAAATGAATTCAAATAAGGTGAATCAAAGAATATTATGGTTTTTAATTTATTGCTTAATTTGCGCAGAGAGAGAGATTTTTATATTATAAATAAATAAAATCAAGACTATTTCATTTTAACATATTCATACTTGCTACTCTTTTCATCTCAAAATTATTGTCTTGAAAAATAATAATAATAACAATAATAATAAAAAGTTTAAGAAAAACATTACCATTACAATTTTTTTTTTTACTTTATGCAAAATGACCATTTTATCATTTACTAAATAATTTAAAACTTTTGTAAAGTTCGTAATATTAATATCAAGTGAGTGTAATATTGTAAAGTAAGTTTAATTCCTTATTTTTGAAAGTGAAAAGTTAATTTGAAACAAGCTGACTTATAATATGTGAAATAAATTTGGGACAGATGTCTAATAACACATACTTCTTTCATTATAAAATAATTGTCTACAGACAAAAAAACATACAGTTTAAGTAAACATCATCATTATATTTTACTTTGATTACTTTTTGAATAAAAGACAACCCTTAACCAATTAATCAATTTTTTTTTTTTTTTTTTTTTTTTTTTTTTTTTTTTTTTAAACTTGTAATAATAACCTCCAATGAGAATAAAATAATAAATGTGATCTATATTCTTTATTTATATTGGAAGTCGACAATTAATTTAAAACTATAAGGCTACTCACAGTAAGAAGTAAACGATCGATCAACTTTTTTGTCTCAATCGGTCGGCTTACTGTGGTTAGTTGGTCACATGTAGGTCGATCAATTTTTTTTTTTATGATGAAGGTCGTATATACGATCAACACAAATACACACATAAAAACAAAACTTATACTTTTCAATTAATATTATTATATGTAGATCGCTAGAAAGAAAGCTAAATATCCAGCCTAATCATTTCTTACATCAAAACTTTGTAGCTAAGTTGATAAAGTCCAATTAAATACCTCCTTAAATAACACAACCAAGAAAACAAAACTAGAAAACTAAAAAACACGTCTTGACCCAATCAATCATCATCATCATCTTCATTTCACCACCAGATCTAACAACATGGGAGAAAACACCGACACAGAATCAAGCCCACTTTTATCAAACCAATCACCACCCACTGTTGACGAGTCACCACCTGAGAACACCAAGAAACAGTCACCACCGGTACAGGATGGAGTTGTGTATGGGTGGAGAGCTGATGGGTTACCGTTAAGTAATGGGAGTGTGATGGGTGAGCCGTTAGCTAAGGGTCAATGGGATTCTGGGCTTTTTGCTTGTTTGGGCAGGAGTGATGAGTTTTGCAGCAGTGATCTTGAAGTTTGTAAGTACATTTTTTTTTTTTTTTGTGTGGATATTATGGGTTTATTTATATTGTAGTTTGGATCTGTTTTGTTAGTTGTTGATAGTTAGGATTTTGATGATGATGTTATGATTAGGGAGATTGGAGTTGATTTGGTAGAATTATGTGAATCCTAAGTGTGGATGTGTTTGTTTAGGCTTATTTGTGGGCTTATGAGCTTATGTGATTTTGGCTTATTTTTCTAGCTTAAATTGAGATCTATAAGCTTATAGAAGCTTATTATGATATAGTAAGCTTATATATGCCCACAAGTCTCGGCGTAAACCACAAATAAGCTTAAAAAAATACCCCATGTGTATAAGAGAATTATTATTTTTTATTGAGCTTTTATGTTGTTAGGATGAAGGATTTTGCGGTTCTAAATGATGTTAAATTTAGAATTCTCAACTTTTATTTGTTGTTAGTGATTTTGGTATAGTGTTTGATCATTGGGGGATTTCCCTGGTGGTATCACTCCCTCACCGTAAATGTCCTGTTGACCGGTCAAAGATTGCTTTGAGGAAATAGGTCGTGGGTACAATCCACTAAAGGTCACTAGAATAGGTTCTCATTGCCTATTGCCTGGGCTAGGTCATTGTAGTGTGGATATGTTTTGTTAGTTAATGTTAGTTAGGATTTTAATGATGATGTTATGTTTAGGGAGATTAGAGTGGAATTCATAGGATTATGTGAATCTTGATTGTGTACAAATAGAACTTATTTTTTAAAAAATTTAAATTGTGACGAGGGTTTTTGATTTTGGGCTTAATAATTGGATTGAGCTTGTTTATCAATTATCATAAGGATGGAGGATTTTGCAGTACTAACAACAACAAAAATACCCGGCGGGGTATGGGGATGTAGGATGTAGACGGTCAGTCATCCCTGTATGAGGGTAGAGGGACTTGGACGGGACTTCTAGAGAGACCCCTGGAGCAAGAGTGTGTGTAGGTATATGTGTCAGCAAGATCTGTGGCATGTATGCGTGTGTGTAACCGTAAAAGCATAGGAACATAAAAGCGTATAAGAATAAGAACATGGAAGCGTGTATAAACATAATTGCATAAAAGCTTAAAACAAGAGGGCATAAGAGCATGCAAGCATATAAGGAATATATTTTGCGGTACTAACTGACGGTAAATATGTTGCTGTTATGAATTCTGAACTCTTAGTTGTTGTTAATGATTTGGGTATAGTGTTTGAATGATGAGTGTAAGGTGAACAGTGAACTTGAGGTAAGAGCTTTTGTATAATACTAGGTTGTTCAGATGCGATCCTATGTTTTTAACCGAGTGTCCATGGTGAGAAGTGACTAGAAAAGGGAATGAGTATAAGACAACATGAAGATGAGTGGAAAGAGAAAGAATAAATTTGTTTTGCTAACTTTTTACCATTGGTCGAGACTACTACCCTAGTACCCTGTTTAACCACTTCTTACACCTCCACTTGTGATTTCTCTGTCTTATTCTATCAGATTACTGAAACAAATAATAGAGATTTAAAGTACTATAATACTAAATTACTAAGTACCTCTTAACTCCCAAAACTGTGTTTTTGTGTTTCGTTATCTTCCCTGCTGAAGTGTCCATGTGATGCAAAACCGTTTGTAAAGCTTAAACCCCTTCAATTTAAACTTTGGAACGTTGATGAGCAAATACATCTTAAAATGGTAAGCAAGGGCAAGACATATGTTAGTCCAAAGAGGTGGCTCATAATAAATTGAAGGAGCAAAGACATATGCTAGTCACACCCTTCACCTATTATTCCCTCTTTTGCTATTACTAGTAGATTGTTGAATAAACGTACAACAGAAATACGAGGTAGCTACAGAAGTAGCCCTAAGTCCAAAGTTCATTTTCTAAGTTTCGTTTTCTTCTCTGTTTGAACTTCCTTATGATACGATACTGATTATAACTATTAACTCTTTCAGTTTACGCAATTGATCTCTGAAATTAGCATAGATATACCAAAATGGTAAGAGCCAGAAATACATTTGTCCCTTTAGGTGTCTCTTAGATCAACTGCGCTACGAACCAATCACTGGCTCTTGTTAATTTTCTGTTGCACCACAGAACATTGATGTAAAGTCCTTATGCGAGTGGAATAGAATTAGGCTAGGAATATTTTTGTTAGTAAAAGGGGCTTTATGCCTTTGGTATGCCAGAATTCTTGAGATCACATGGTCGTATCTTTGCAGTTTCAGAAATACAAAGGGTTTAGGCTATAGCGCAGCAATGTACTTTCCTTCATGTTGTGTTATCAATCGTGTACTTGTTTTCGTTCCACTATATATGCTGCAAACTTTCAAATTCAGTTCCGATATCATACTTATTGCTCATGTGTCAGGGTATTTTGGTAATTTCCAAGGTGTTGACACATGAGCAATAAGTATGATATCGGAACTGAATTTGAAACTTTGCAGCATATATTGGAACGAAAACAAGTACACGTATGATAATAGAACATCAAGGAAAGTGCATTGCTATTCTATTGCCTAAACCCAAATAAAAATGATTCTAGTATTCAGGTTGTTGATGGATGAAAGTGCCAGTCTTGACTATCTATAATCATCATTTCTCTTTAGTACTCCCTTTGAAGAATGGGTGAATTTACGAATTAGGTGTGTTGACCCTTATGTATGGCTGTGGCAAAGCATTTGTTAACTGGGTGGAGTGGGACGATCCGCCTATGCTTGTGCTTCACTCCGGAGATTCGTGGTTTATGAGTTTGAATGCTGAAATTTTTTTGGAGAAATAAACAAGTCAATGGACCCAAGAAAGAATCAAACTGAAGAACTAGAAAAAGCAGGAGCCATACTGAATCAGGCTACAGATACTTTTACTCATAGATTTCCAGCTGGATTAAACCTTACAAATAATCAGAAGTATGACATTAGTTACTGTAAGCCATTCTTTAAAAAGGCCAGCTGAATGCTAAACGGCACACATTTAGTTTAGTAAAGTATAATTACAGACTTTACAGTTACTTTAGCCTAGCTTCACCAAAAGGTAGCATGTAACGTAAGTGTGTACGTGACCAAATTTTGTTTGCTGCACTTAAAGACATTCTTACTTAACATAACACAGGCATTCGCTAGTATTTGATCTGCATAGCAATACACATTTTCCTTTTCTTCACTCAAATAGTTCTGAAATTCAACAGGTCTTCTTGGGAGTGTTGCCCCCTGTGTAGTTTATGGAAGCAATGTAGAGAGACTTGGATCTGCTCCTGGGACTTTTGCAAATCACTGCTTGCCTTACACTGGTTTATATCTTATTGGAAACTCCTTTTTTGGATGGAACTGCATGGCCCCCTGGTTTTCATACCCTACACGTACAGCGATCCGCAGGAAGTTCAACCTTGAGGCAAGTCTTTTCCCTTGATTCATGCATTAAATAGTATAAATCAAAGCATACTTATGTCCTAAGTTTGATCCTGTTTCAACTTTAGTTAGCCACTTAGCCCCCCCTATGTCCAAGTTATTAGTAAAAGTGTTTGTGACTTTATCTTTCTTTCTTTCTATCTAACTATCTTGCATCCTTAAGACTCGATATTGTACTTCATAGTTGCAAACTTTTTCTACATATATTATTCAGTAAGAAATATAAAAGTTTAAAGATACCATGTGGCATGTTTTCATCATTATTGAAAATAAGCTGTTCTTGCTATCTTTCACAGTATTATCTATTTTGTTTTGTCTATAGGTATCCTAAGTAATAATTATTGTGAATTGTTTTTTTGACAGGGTAACTGGGAGTCGATGAGCAAATCATGTGGTGGATGCTGCAATGTGGATGAGGAACAACTGGAGCAAGCAGAAATAGCTTGCGATTTTGCAACTCATGTTTGCTGCCACCCTTGTGCTCTATGCCAAGAAGGGCGTGAGCTTCGTCGTAGACTTCCTCATCCGGGCTTTGGGGCTCAACCAATGATGGTTATGATTGCTCCTGGGGAGCAGACCATGGGTCGTCATTGAACTTACTGAATGTTACTTGGTTTCTACTGGAAAGGAAATTGAAAATGTGTTCTTATATGTTCTAGAAACATGCTTACGGTAATATGTGTAAATAAGTCGACCAAGGGATCGTAACTTGTTTGATTGTGTTGTATTGTGGAAATATTGTTCTGTATGAATTTACTACGTCAGTGTCAATAAAGTTTACAGTTCCATGAAGGTCTAGTTCATGATTACGTATGTTTGATTGAGACTGAAATCCTTTTACTAAAACTGGAAGGTACCTGGTAAGATGCAGTATATCATCAAGCAAGAATATAGCCCTAAACTGTTTTCCAAATTTGAGTTTTCAGTTTATATATATATACCCAGTTTATTAGTATGATATTCTTGAAAGCAATATTTGCTACAGTTTTTGCTTTGTTGAAAGTAGCATTTGGGGCCCTATTTGCATTTGTGGCTACTAGTACGGTACTAGCGTGTTGCGGTGACGACAAGGATGTTTTTTGGCGAGCAATGTTTTTCGATAATACATTTTTTGTGCAAATAACTTTGCGGATTTAGATTCGAATTATCTAATTACGTCAAGCAATACAAAATAAAGTGGCCGATATAAACATATATCAAAATATAAACGTCACTGCAAAATGAAATGAGATAAAGACAAATATGCCAATCAAAAGATTTAATTAAGAGTATCTGGTCTTCTTACATTATAAGTAGTTAATACAGGTTGAAGACGAATGAGAACAAAATGTCTAAATTGGCATCACGTGAGTTGCACGTGACAATATTTAATGGAAGAATTTAACGAACTAAAGGTCAAAGGACGAGTCTGTTACAAAGTGTCAAGCACAGGGACGGGCAGTGTGATTTTTGAAGTTTTAAGACAACAGTTAAAAAGTGTGTAAACCACGGGGAAAATTTATGTAATTAACTCTATAACAATTGTCCAAGGGTCACAAAAACTTGTGATGTTTGTGGCAAGAACATACAGTCCAATTTTTGACTTCTTATTTGTGCATAGACTATTTTGTGGTTGCAGCCTTAGACTCGAACACCAAGTTAAAAGCTCCATTCCAGCATTTACAAAAGACCACATAAGAGGCAGGCCAAAGCTCTACAACTACGATGGAACCATTGTTAGCGATCATTATACTCTTTAGTCAGAAATGAGGGCCTTTACATGTGAAAGTAATAAACAAAATATAACTTGATCACTTAGTGGAGACAATTGTTCAGTTGATATACTAAGCATCTCTCATTACAAGTTTTTACTTTAGGCAAAGCACGCAATATCCGCACATGTTCTAGAAAGAAAAGAAAAAAACGATACCTGATATTTGCGACTTTACCAAATGGTAATTTGCATATAATAAGATTGAACTGTTGGCAAGTTCGGCTCACATAAAAGAATAGCTACAATCCACATATAAAGATAGAGCGTGATTGACACAAGTCCCAGTTTCATACAATCAAGATAAAAATAATGCGTGAAATATCAGGAAAAACTAAATTATACTACAAGACAATTCTTTTTTTCTTCTGGACAAGGTTGTACCGTCTTTTTGATATAGCTTATCATGGTGCATTCTAAATTATAGTAACACAATGCAATTAGAGGAGCTTGACTTTCAATAAGATGTTTGTGCATAACATTTGAAATTATAGATTCAGCATAACAAAATTAGAGATTCAACATGATAAATGTTTAAAACATTGATCTCACTGCTAAATACATGCATATATGTGATGCATCTAACTTAATTTGCACTATATCAGCACTTCAATCTCCAATTCTCCATACCTTGCATGTTCCAAAGACCAAAAGTCATCTGTTCCAAGATCCACACTATTTGCAACGTTAACATTATCTATGCCTCGATTCATGTCTAAGTAGCTAGAATCTCAATTATCAAGCAAAAGTAGTGTCTCTATGCAAGAACTCACATTCCATGAATATTTCATTGCAGTAATCCCAACAGACTTCATGTGTCCTGAGTACGGTTCATACACAAAAAGGTCGTCAAGTTCAAGTTCATCATCTTTTGTCATTTCGATTAAAGGTTCGCCACTCTTCCTAAATCCACGTACCTTAAAAAATCCATTTATTGTGTAACTTGGGTTAATGGTAAATTTCTTTGTCAATGATTTTGGATCGCCATGTTCCATCATCCATACACTAACAACTTCTTTCCCACCCACTACTTTCGCTTGAACCACACCTAGAGACTCCCTCACCTTATACATAAATAAACGATTACATGCAAAACTATCCGGAAGATCCAATTCTTTAAATTCTTCAGTTATAAGATCAAATGACATAATATATTCTAGCCCGCGATATCTAGGGTCCTCAATACGCAGATCCCAAGCACACCAATAAATAAACCTATCAACAACTACCTGATTATCTTTGAAGAATGCAGTAGAATTACGAGGCAAGTTCGTGGTTAGTCTTTTCCAAGCCTTTGTACTTAACGTAAACACCTCAACTACAGTGTCGTAATCCCCCCTACCCCCAAAAAACTACGATCAAACGAAACCTTGACAAGCTTAGGGTCACATGTGTCGGGAGTAACCCCAAAAGCAAGAGCAGTACTATGTGGTCTACCTAAAACATTAGGCACAGATATCGTAACCGATTTTCTAATGACAGGATTCCAAATAACAGCTGTCATTGTTCCGGAATCGTAAAAGCATACTAAGCCTTGTGAGGAGCCAACTATTTTTGGTTCTTTAAGGCGTGTAACAGACGAAGGGACAGTAATGGGAAACTTTAGTTGAGGGAAAGTATCATTGTCTACAATGGAAACATGTTTTTGCTCAGATTTATTTTCTGGGTTAGTGTAACTTAGTAGTAGATGATGATGATGCTGAGTGCGGTGGTAATTATTTATAAATTTGGAGCTATCGATAAAAACCTTCCAGGGTTTTGAAACGGATCGGAACTGAATGAGTGATTTGATTGGAAGGTTTTTTATGATTTCAGTTTGAATTTCGAATGGTATATTGTCTGACATTTTGATTTTTATTTTGATTTGGAGATGCGGAATTGTTTGTTTTAGGGTTTCAGTTTGGGGTTTTTGTTCTGTTGGAGTGCTGTTTAATGTTTTGAAAGATAATTTGACTTATGTTTTACCACTAGTTAAGTTTATCGCGGTTTTAGTTTAATTTAGTAAAGGGCATATTGCATAAAAAAGCACCTTAGATTAAATTTCAATTCAAGGTATTACATTTTTTTTTATTAAATCAATTTAAGGTATCCGACTTTCTTTTTGGTTGATTTAGGATTTTTTCTAACTTTCGTTAACAATTTCGTTAGTCAATTACATGTTTAGTCCTTGAGTTTATATAAGCATTTCATGTTTGGTTCATTTTCGTCCGTTTTCATACGTTTGCATACGTTTTCGTTCGTTTTTACACATTTTCGTCCGTTTTTGCACGTTTCCATCTGTTTTTACATGGTTCCGTCTGTTTTTGCACGTTTCCGTCTGTTTTTACACGTTTTCATCTACTTTTACACGTTTTCGTTCGTTTTTGCATGTTTCCGTCTGTTTTTGCACATTTTCGTACATTTTTGCACGTTTTCGTCTGTTTATACACGTTTCCATCCGATTTTACACATTTTCGTCTGTTTTTACACGTTTCCGTTCGTTTTTACATGTTTGCATCCGTTTTTACACGTTTCATCCGTTTTTACACGTTTTCGTCCTTTTTTGCACGTTACCGTCTGTTTTTACATGTTTCCGTTTGTTTTTACATGTTTTCGTTCATGTAAAAACGGACGAAAACATGTAAAAATGGACAAAAACATGCAAAAACGGACGGAAACGTGTAAAAACAGACGAAAACGTGTAGAAACAGACGAAAACGTGCAAAAACGGACAAAAACATGCAAAAACGGACAAAAAGGTGTAAAATGGACGGAAACGTGTAAAAACAGACGTAAACGTGTAAAAACATACGAAAACATGCAAAAAAGGACGGAACTGTGTAAAAACGGATGGAACGTGTAAAAACGGATGAAAACATGCAAAAACAGACGAAAACGTGCAAAAATAGACGAAAACGTGTAAAAACGGACGGAAATGTGCAAAAACAAATGGAAACGTGCAAAAACGGACGAAAACGTGTAAAAACGGACGAAAATGTGTAAAAACAGACGGAAACGTGCAAAAATGGATGGAAACGTGTAAAACGGATGGAAACGTGTAAAAAACAGACGAAACGTGTAAAAACGGACGGAGACGTGTAAAAACAGACGGAGACGTGCAAAAACAGACGAAAACGTGTAAAAACGGATTGAAACGTGTAAAAGCGGACGAATACATGTAAAAACAGACGAAAACGTGCAAAAGCAGACGAAAACGTGTACAGACGGACGAAAACGTGTAAAAATGGACGAAAATGTGCAAAAACGGACGAAAACGTGCAAAAACAGACGAAAACGTGTAAAACGGACAAAAACATGTAAAAACGAACGAAAACGTATGAAAACGGACGAAAACGTATACAAACGTACGAAAATGGACCAACCATTAAATGCCTATACAAACTTAAGGACCAAACATGTAAAAACAAAAATCGACCTGCATATATTTTCCGGCCAAATCTGGTAAAAATGGAGGTTGTGGGTTAGCCGGAAAACAGAGGTGGGGTGTTGCCGGAACCGACATACACCTGCAGATTCGGGCAGCAGCAGATGCACTAGTCGTAGTGGCAAATATGCCAACGGCGACGGTGGACAAAGGTAGTGGGGGAGGAAGCCTGAGGAGAAAGTAATCTTCAAGGTAGTTTAGAGCGGATAAAATAAGGTTGTAAGAACTGAAGCGGGAGAAAAGTGAATTTTAATGTCTTCAAAAATGAAGAGCTAATAAGTGATTTTTGCCACTTTTCACTTCTTAAAAACAAACGGTCTGATACAACAATGTCTACGGCGATTGCAGACGTAAGAGGCAAAAAGTTCTTTGAAAAAACAAACACCGCCAAGTGTGCATAATCAGAAAGCCTCCAAACCACAAAATACTTCTAAACAAATCCTTTTTAACATTTTTATCAAATACTTTTAGCTGATAAGGTTCAGTCGACTTCATTTGCTTCATCGTACTAACCTAGATGCTAGGAATTTAATCAGATCGACACACTCATGTTCCAGAAACTTAGCTTAAGAACCTGCTCAAGATATTACCAATGATAAAATAAAATATCAAAAAGCAAATGCAACACAAACTAAGGTAATTATTACCATAGGTTTACGGACCTTGGATGTGGATAGTGCTAGTCTACCAGAACACAAAGATGGGTAATGTCTAAACTAACCAAGGTAAATCACTCACGATTAGATAAAAACAAAAACACAGCTAAAAAAACTGCAAACATCTTCACAACACGGCAATAGGTACTCAACACCGACACATATTTAAGCCTGATGTTTTATGATGGTCTATTCTCCGGGTGCTGCAACACCTTGCTTCAGCTTCTCCCTCTTCAACTTCTTCTTGGAGACTGGCTTCTTTTTTCTTGGTGGCAGGGTCTTCTGGGCATACATGTACAGTACATAGTTGCCAACAAGGAACGTTATCAGTAGCCCACCCACAACTAGCAAAACGATCAATCCTGGGTTAAATCCAGTGGCTTCAACATTCTTGTTCCCGAATTGCTGCTGAATTTGATAAAGCAACAGAACATCAGTTCATGTGACATTTTAGCAAATGAATCAGAGCTCAAAGAAACGGTTAACTCATCCGACAGAATGTAGCAGTAGCAGGTGTTTATTCAGAATTAAGATTAGCGGAATAAGTGTAAAATCTGACGTTACATAGTTTTAGATGCAGAGGGAGTAACAAAACTCTTTTTTTTTTGTCCATTCCAAACAAAAGATTTCCGTTACCCAAGACTTAATAGTACTTCAACAAGGCATATTGCATGGTAGCATTTTCAAAATCCGCAGGTAATATATTATTGACTAATGAGGCTCGTTAAATTTAATTACGCTTTCTACTTTGTGCCCCGAAAGGGTGTTTATACGATGAAGATGATGCCCTTCTAATAGTGTTATGGGGACCAAATAATCACACTTCAAAAGGGCCAACTGATCACAAATTAGTAATAGCATACATCTTTTCTAAAGCACTTTGATTACAACACTCAGCCCACTTTATATACACTAGTTCAATTTGCGACGTCACACTCACATCTCTTTTTACCCAAAGTAAGTATCAAACTCATACGATGTAAATACTCTTAAGTAAGGCATCTCTATGCTTAAAAAACAAACATCTTGACAACAATTTAAAACTGTTCTCAGTGCACATGCGAGGTTGGTTTCCTCTTATGGAGAAAGTTTGTTCTTGTAAACAAAAAGAGCGTGCACATGACTTTTTTCCTAAATAATTCATTATCTTCTTAAAAAAAAAAAAAAAAAAAAAAAAAAACTTTCTCTTACAAAATCCCAACCTAACTACAGAAACGAAATTATCTGGAAATTCGCTCTCACACACACATATCAACCACCAAGAACAACTTATATCTCTCTCGAGCAGCAACTTACCACCTATAAATCTCTAGTAATGTAACTTATAGCGCATCAAAATAACTAGTTTGTAAACAAACAGAACAAGAACCGCACATATATGACACACTATGGGGGTGTTTGTTTTAGCTAATCTTATGGGCTTTTGAGCTTATTAAAATTTTAATAAGCTCGTAAGCTCATTATTAATAACTTACAAGCTCATCCACCTGAGCTTATAAGCCCTATGGCTTATAAGCTCATCAACTTGAGCTTATAAGCTATAATTAATAATGAGCTTATGAGCTTATTAAAATCTCAATAAGCTCAAAAGTCCATCAGATAAGCTAAAACAAACACCCCCTATACCAGCAACTTGAAACCTACCTATAATACGACTTAGGGGGTGTTTGTTTCGGCTTATATAGCCGGCTTATGGCTTATTTGGTTTTTTTGTGGCTTATTTTGAAACTTTTTTAAGGCTTAAAAGGAACGGGTGCAAATTTTTTTTTGAAATGATTTGAGTTTAATAAAACACAATTTCATCTGAACCGGGTGCATTTAATAAAATTAACAGATCAATTGGCTAATCGATCGAAACACGTTACAAGCCCTAATTTGAACCTAAATAGCAGACCGAGCATACAAAATAACACAGATGTTAATAAAATTAGCAGTAATTAAAAGAGGGTAATAAAAAAAGAAGAACTTACGGATCGATCGGAATCTTGGTCCATGAGATGTGAGATTTCTTCAGATCGTAACGGACTCACCTATGTGATCTACTATATGCTACGGAGTATATTTTACTTCTCTTTCTTTGCTACTTGGTCCTTTTATTTTCCTCTATTTGTCTATCTTCGCTTATATAACTGCTGGAAATGCCGAGCTGAACCTGAGCCTGATTGCCCTCGAGCTCGACTTGTTTATAATAGTAAAGCTCGAGTCTTTTATTTTTAGCTCGAGTTGGGGCTCGGCTAACATTTATAATAGAGTTAAAACCAATGTTGCAAAAATCGTGAATCGGTACCGAGACGGTCGAGGGCCGTGTAGCGATTTTTGGCCGATTAATCGCCGATTCCAAGGTCCAAGGCCGATTAATCGGCCGATTACCTTGTAATTCGCTCCAAGGCCGTTCAGCTTGTAATCGCCGATTAATCGGCCTTGTAGGCCGATTTTTGCAACACTGGTTAAAACAAAATAAAGCCCAGATAAAACTAAGGGTTTGAACTCGTTTTATATTTTTTTAAGCTCATCTATAAAATAGTTATACGTATACGTAATATATATGCATATATATTTTTTTAAGGATTGTTTTTACTCGTAAACCTAAGGGATCTCTAAATATAATGTTTGGGCTCGAGGTCAATTATTAAAAGAGCCTTAACTTAGGTTCAAGCTCGCGTCAAACTTTACCGATTCGATATTGAGCATTATACAAAGGACTTGGCTTGTTTTCATCTCTAAATAGTAAATACCAATACTCATTCTTGCTAGGGTAGAGTATGAATCAACACACACAAATACTTCTGTTATTTTTTTCACTTTGTGTACCAAAAAACATAGCGTGAGAAAGATGGTGGGTGAGAAAGATGAAAGAAAAAATGTTATACAACATGATTGGTCCAACTCACTTGCCATGTTATTTTGTGGATAAATTTTTGTAAAGTTTTGATGGACATAGCACTGCTCGAAAAGAAAACATATTTACCCAAATAATCTAAAAAACAGTGAAACAAATGCCTTTTATATATAGGTTTAACTTTATATTACAATAACTGAGGTTATTTGCAGTTTGCACACACTTAATTTTGATTTGCACTAATAGCAAATGACATTATTTGGTACAATATAAATAGTTGTACTGTGTACTACTTACTGCTTAGTATGCACGCCGAAAAACATACCGCTTGTTATGCTTGCATCAAATGTCAACAAATCAACTTTTTTATGATGTAGGCCGCTTTGTATATAAGAATCCCCTAAAATGCATGCATGTCAACAATAAGATGAAGTTAAATACAAACACAAATAGGACCATATACATATATTGCAACAAGTATAACAAATAAAAATATCAATATTAGCCAAATGATGCATATTGCATCAAAATTTATAAATAAAACTACCAACACGAGCCAAATTATGTATCTTGCAACGATGGATAAACACCAAACCTGCATAAATAGATGGCATAATGGACTAAAGTTTAGCCCAATGGATCACTTTCCAGAACTCTTTCTTTTCATGTTTATTTCATTTTTTGAGTTAACTTTGAGGGTTCATCTCCATTAGGGGATACGTAAGTAACTAACGCGATTTAATAATCCTTCGATTGATTAAGAAAAAGATGAACCATGATAAATCTTTCATTTAATCAAAGTGACCCAGGGGCGGAACTAGGGATGTCTTGTGGTGTAGTCCTTATATTATAGTCCGTATGCACCCATTCATTCTAGCTCTAGTTTCGCTACCGGACTTTGACCCACTTTGGTAAGTGTTTGATAGGGGGAGATTCGTGATCAAGACACGAATATAGAATGATATTACTGGTTGTAGGAGTAAGGGTACTCGTAGTATGAGTAAGGGTACTAAACATAAGTAATCCTACTACTAAACATACTGAGGTTACTCGATTCAGAAGGTTACATCCAAGTAACTCTACTCTAAACATAAGTAACCCTATTGGTGTGATTCAGAAGGTTACTTCCAAGTAACTCTAATCCAAGTATAAGTAACCTTCCTAGTGTTTCCTGGATTTTATTTTATGTCGTGACTTTTGTCTTTTTATTTTAGTTTCCTTATTTTTGTTTGTTCTAGGTTATCTTATTCTACAAGTTTTAATACCCTATAAATATAGGGCAAGGTTGTTAGAATTAATCCGTTTAATATGGCCTTAGACCATTTAGACCCTTAACTATGCCTTAATGACATTATCTACCCTAACTAACAATTGACAGTTATTTATAACAATAAATCCCTGGGAAGTGGTCATTTTCCTGTATCTTGTCAATTTATTATTCTCTCAATAAAAGCACCAATAACTCTTGAGAGAAATTCCTCCATCGGATTATTAACATCACTACCGGAATCGACTAACCCTAACGCGATGGCTTCATCATCTAATCATAATCATCGGTCGGTTCTATCATCAAGTAAGTTTACTTTCATGTTCTTCATATATGATTACATGAGATTGATCCTTTGTGTGTTTAATTAACAAAGGATACTCATATCTTAATGCTTCTTTTGTTTTCATCACTATGCATATGATTTATGTTCTGATTTATATGCCAACGATCTATATGTGCCACATGTCATCAGTGATTATGGAAATTATGTTAGACTCATATTCTTCTATGAATTTGTTAAGTCTACGATGGCAACTTGTATGTTAATATGAATAATCATTCCAACGAATTGTTGTTCGGATTAATATATGAGTTTAATGATGCCATATTGTAAAATTGTTCTAGTTACCACTCAATGAACCCAACGGCTAATTGTATGATAACTTGAACAATTAAATATATATTAGCATAATTAGCATATATGTTACGTTTTTGCCCAACGGTGACATGTGATATATGTGCATGCTTTGTCTAGTTAAAGATGATTAATGGTTTAATTGTTAACTAAACCAACGTGAGGTTGATAATTAGGAACAACATCTTTATACCTATTATTTTGGTGTTCATGATAGGTTTATGTTTATTCTGATATGCTTTACATATATATCCCATTAATTCCTTTAGTTTTATCTGAGCATACATTTAATTTTCATTTTATGTCAGCATCTACCTTAACTTCCAATACGGGTTACTTGTCCGGAATTGAACCCTTAACTGGTACTAACTTCTCAACATGGAGAGATCAAGTGAAACTTACTCTCGGAGTAATGGACCTCGATCATGCGCTTCGTACTGATCTTCCCGCTGCACTTACTGCTAAAAGTACAGCAGATCAAAAACGTGCTTATGAACAGTGGGAGCGATCTAACTGTATGTCTCTCATGATCATCAAGAACTCCATATCCGTTGCCATTCGAGGAGCCATTCCTGACTCTGAGAATGCAAAGGAGTACTTAAGCTCCATAGAGGAACAATTTAACGGAACTTCAAAAGCCCATGCAAGTACTTTGATCCTCAAAATGTTGACTACCAAGTATGATGGGGTTAGTGGTGTACGTGAGCACATAATGATGATGAGCGATATGGCAAACAAACTGAAAGGCATGGACATCGAAATCAGTGAAGGTTTCTTAGTTCATTTCATTATGACATCTCTCCCAATGCAATTTGGTCCTTTCAAGATCAATTATAATACGCAAAAGGAGAAATGGAAAATGAGCGAACTGATTGCCATGTGTGTGCAAGAGGAAGAACGCCTCAAAGTTGAAAAGCCTGATATCGTTCATGTTGCTACCACTAACACCAATAAGAGAAAGGGCTCATGGAAGGGCAAAGGTTCAACTGGAGATAATTCTACTCCAAATAAAGTCCAGAAAACGGGTGCAAGTACTAGCTCATTCCATGGCGATCCAAAATGCAAATTTTGCCATAAGAAATGGCATACTCAAAAGGATTGTCCAAAATTCAAGGAATGGTTAGCAAAGAAAGGTATATTTGAATCTTTTATGATTAATGAATCCTTTAATATTAATGTCCCTATTAATTCATGGTGGATTGACTCTGGATCCATGGTACACATTGCTAATTCTTTACAGGGATTCCGTACAATCCAGAGATTGGAAAGAAACCAACGAACAGTTAAAGTCGGGAATGGAGTTGATTTGAACGTAGAAGCTGTTGGGACCCTTTCATTAATATTAGAGGGTGGCTTTTGTTTAAATCTTTATGGAACTCTTTATGTACCGAGCATGACTCGAAACTTAATATATTTATCTAAACTAATTATTGATGACTTTGTCTTTACGTTTGGATACAATAAAGTATATATTAGTTTAAATTCCCGTGTTGTTGGAAATGGTTCTCTTGAGGGAAACCTCTTCAAGTTATGTTTAGATAATCAATTTTCAGAATCTCTATTATCATTTAACGTTAATGAGAATGTGAATCAAAATAAGAGAAAACAAGATCAAGAAACATCATCAATGTTATGGCACCAACGTTTAGGCCATATTTCACGAGACAGAATGATTGGACTCGTGAAAGATGAAGTTTTACCCCATCTTGATTTTTCTGATTTTAAAAAATGTGTAGAATGTATAAAGGGAAAAATGACCAAAGGAAATAAGAAAGGTGCCACACGAAGTACCGGATTATTAGAACTAATCCATACTGACATATGTGGACCTTTTCCTTCGGGCATTGGTGGTCATAAATCATTCATTACCTTCATTGACGATTACTCACGTTACATGTACATGTTCTTAATTAATGAAAAATCCGAATCACTTGAAATGTTTAAAACATTTAAAGTGGAAGTTGAAAATCAACTTGACCGAAAAATTAAAGTGGTGAGATCGGATAGGGGAGGTGAATATTATGGCAAACATACAGATGTTGGTCAAGCTCCTGGTTTTTTTTTTTTTTTTTTTTTTTTTTTTTGATTTTTGCAAAGATCGTGGGATTATTAACCAATATACCATGTCGGGTACCCCTCAGCAAAATGGTGTAGTTGAGAGGAGAAATTGCATTCTTATGGACATGGTTCGTAGTATGTTGGCAAATTCGAATCTTCCCGAATTTCTTTGGATTGAGGCATTGAAAACGGCTGTCCACATCCTTAACAGAGTTCCCTATAAATCTGTTCCAAAAACACCATATGAAATTTGGACGGGAAGAAAACCCAGCTTACGATATTTAAGGGTTTGGGGATGTCCAGCCGAAGCTAAGATATACAATCCTCAATCACGAAAACTGGACTTGAAAACCATTAGTTGCTTCTTCATTAGATACCCAGAACGATCAAAGGGTTACCGATTTTATTGCCCGTCTCAAAGTACCAGAATTGTCGAGACACGCCACGCAGAGTTTCTTGAAAATTCTAACAACAGTGGGAGCGGTTCATTTCGAAGAATTGAACTACAAGAGGCTCGAGATGAGACACCAATAATTCATGTGCCCATCCCATTTAATGTGCCACTTGACACCTCGAATGATCACTTAATTGCTCAAGATCATCCAAATAATGTCGAGGAAAATGAACCTAACCCCGAAATTAATGTTGAACCATAAGAAACTCAATAGCATCTTTTGCGTAGGTCACAACGACATAGGCAGCCCACAAACTTTGACGATTACTATACCTATTTGAATGAGGCTAATTTTGACTTAGGGAAATGCAATGACCATGAATCATATAAGGATGCCATTAATTGTGACCAATCAGCTCATTGGAGGGAAGCAATGAATGATGAGCTAAACTCAATGAGCAAAAAACAACGTTTGGGAATTTGCTGAATTACCAAAGGGTGCAAAACCCGTTGGATGCAAGTGGGTCTTTAAGACCAAACTTGACCCAAAGGGAAATATTGAGCGATACAAAGCTCGTTTGGTTGCAAAAGGGTATACTCAAAAGGAGGGTGTAGAATATGAACATCTAGATTCGGGTGGCCTTAATTCATGGTAGATGATATCCATGTTTGAGTTAGATTCAAGAACTAGAGAGAGAGAGAGAGAGTTTGGAACCTTGAGATAAAAGAAGAAAGAAAAATTAGATTAAAAATGAAAGGCTCACCCTCTCCACATGTGGAGAGGGATATATATAGTCCCTACAAGATAACTAATAAAACACCCACACCCGGGCTGTGGATCAGGTATACAGTGGGTAAAGACCCGTCCTTCTTCCACGGTGTTACTTAATCTATAACTAACTAACTAATAAACAAACTAACTACGAGCTAACTTAATGCTATTACGATATTAAGGTGACCGAGTCTTTTATAGGAATATTTGTATTCCTAACAATCTCCCCCTAAGCGAGGTCACCTTGGAAATTAAGCTCTTTGATCTTCTAGCATTTTGACTTCAAAACATGTCTTAATAGCTCGTAGTCTTTGATTCTTCAATGTCTAGAAACTTTGTGCATTCAGCAGAGTTATTATGATGACTGTTTGATCGCCTTGGATGATCTTTGAGTATTCTTCGATTTTGTCATCCAACATTTGTTTCCCTGTCATCTTTCAGCAGTATGTTTCCTTGTGATGTGATAATCTAAGAGCCAACATGCTCACACTATTTGGTGTCATGATCTTTAGCATCAGAGTTTGCAGAAGCCGTGTTAAAGGTCTTTTAGGTTGATCATGACTTTGTTAAATTGCAATGATGATGTAGTGTGAACATGTGGTATAGGATTGGCATCTTTTCTGCGACCAGCTACTTCAGCAACCAGCTACAGCATTCCACAGTTACAACCGCCAGAAGTTCCATGACCGCACCTAATCGAAAACCCACAGAGGGCTTTTTAAGATCGTACCGTAGCATATCAACGATTAGGTGAGTCGCTGGAGATCACTCCATGACTGTGGACTGTTTGAACCCGCAACCTGCCACAGCATTCCACAGTTACAACCGCCAGAAGTTCCTGCATACGACAGTTAGCAATAAAACGTCCGGTACTTACAGGTTTAGACTTCGAGATTGTTAACAGCATAGTGTGAAAACTTTCTCTAATCCTTACCAAGACCGTTCCTAACCGAAAACCCACAGAGGGTTTTTTAAGATCGTACCGTAGTATATCAACGATTAGGTGAGTCGCTGGAGATCACTCCACGACTGTTGATCATTTGAAACCGCCGCGACCACTAAGCGTAATCCACGAGGAATTACCTAAGTGACCTGCTTTCAGGGCTGCTTGATGTTGACCCTGGCAGGAATTTCCATTCAATCATTGGGAGGTAACATCCCTCATAAATGTTCTGGCAGATTGCTAAGATCTGCGTAGGACTCATGAGATTACAACTGGTGTCCTTAATGTTGAACAACCATTGTAGAAATAATTCGTGTCCCTATGAGATCTTATTATGCATCTCGAGGCTCTAGACTCAATAAGTGCATTTGGTTTTCCTATGCGGAGATTAGGGAGAGGTCTCCTGCTTCAATATCAACCATCTCTAAGAGATAAGTTGATAGGTTACACCGGTTCCCCGTGAGAATGAAACAAGCTCTTTTAAGAGAACTTGAGTAGCTTAGAAGGTTAAGTGCAGCGCGTCACTGGGTCCATGACGTCTTGATTTCAATACCGATGTTGCCTTAGCAACCATCAGTAGATTATGAATTGAACCCGGTTTCTGCCCTAAGGTTGAATAAATGGAGGGCTATTTCTTTTCACCCTTTCTCATTTCATTTCTTTTTAATTCTTCAACCCCTTCTTTCTCCATTCTCACATTTCTCCTTTTTTTCATAATCATACCTACGGACTTACTAATACTATCTAGATGGTATTGTCCATGGGTAGATCCCTCCGGCTCTGGCGGATCATAGGACGGTTTTCCTAACCTTAGCCACCTTATAACTTCATAACTATCCTATGTTGCCGTAAACCAAATCATTGAAAATTTTCTCAACGTGTTTATGAGTGAAAAACACATTTTGTTAACACGTTGAGAGTTTTGCCATTTTCAAATGCTCCCCCTTAACATGTGCCCCGATGTTTTGAAAATAAATTTGCACATGCCGGGAAGAGTTGCACTTTAGAATTGGTCCACCTTTGGTAAACATGAACAGGCATTCGAGACACGCTTACATCACTAGTTAGACTAGCTTGAAATTATTACCCGGCCTGGTCAAGTCCACAAAGGTTTCTCGAAACGGTACACTCTACTCAGACAAGTCCTCTTCGAGACATGCTTACATCACTGGTTAACCCAGCTTGAAATTATTACCCGGCCAGGACAAGTCCTTTCGATTGATGACCGTTTTTGTTTCGTCAATTCATTGGTGAAGTCTGAGCCTTGCTCACACAAGATGCTTGCCAAATCCTTTTAGTCAATTCGCTCCCCCTTAATATGTGCATCGATATACGAAAGAGTTTAGCACATATGGGCGAGCTTACATTTTCGTCCAAACATCACATTTTATCAGATTTCATATTTAAATCACATTCTCTCCCCTGATCAAAAATTTCAATCCATTTGAGATTTGTGATCCCAATTGATTTAAATAAGTTAGAAAATGCGGGAGAAAATGTGTCCAATTTAATGTTTTCTGATAATGGAACATACTTTGCTCCCCCTTAAACTAAGAGGGGGATTCACTGCTTATTTTGCACAAGACAACATTTAGGGCACCACCAGCAAAAACGTCCAAATATTGTAGATCCCCACATGGCGAGATCGGAATAAGTATTGCTATGTTTTACTGAAGGTGGTGGAGGTGAAGTGTTGTCCTTGTTGTTGTTGCCGATGTTGTTGTTGTGATGAATTCTGAGCCAATCAATAGAGTTTGAACGTCTGAACACATGGTTCGAGCTGGAACTGGCACATTCATTATGGCTATGGAATCTGCATAAGAATATCAACAAAGATATACATACATACAGATACTCTATACCTTAATAGCTACCATTCAGCAGCTTGCCACATAATAATACCAAATTCATTTAATCGAATCATAGTCAGGAAATACGTCAAACTACTATCTAGCATGATGAGCAGATAACAATCATGCACATGGCAATTCATACAGATATCAATATTCAACTCAGGATCTTAGGAACATGATTCAAGCATGATAGCATTATACCTAAGCAAATTCTGAGAACATATGCACAATATCAACAACACTTAAGCCGAAACAAGCAACATTTGAAACTCATTCACTTAGAACATACAAATGTCATAGGAGAATTCAAGAACATCAAACACCATTGGTTTTCAAACTTCTTCTAGGTTTTGAGTCTTAACGTATTTAGGGGATTATACGAGGATACCAAAGTAACACAAATGAACCTTCTAGGTACATAAAGCTAGGAGACTATAAGCAAGTTGCACATAATGTCCTAAACTTTCTAGCAACTAACACATTTGGCCATTTGATATAAATTTTAGCAAGATCCTCTTCAACTAAACCCCATTAACCACAAAACCAAGTATGAGTTAACCACGAAATTCGTTTAATGGTGTAAAATTTTAATTCACTCTCCCCCTCAATCAATGACCATTTCTAGTCGTTGATTGAGTGACAAAAATATTTTATGCAAATCCAAGACAAACAAATTTCATACAACAAATATTCACCAAGTGTCTCAACAAATAATTTTCAGAAGAATCATAGAATGAAAACTATTTGTATACAAAGAAGACTTCTCTTCTTTTTCAAGAAATGATGCACTGAAACGTACACCAGGTCGAGGGTGCATGAATATAAAGTAATTCACGCTCGGATGAACGGCACCCTTTGATAGGAACAACCGTCCTTTTGGCGACGTGTTTTCCTCATTTTGAAAACCGGGTTGCTATCTGAAGTAATAGCAAGCCATATTTTTTAAGTCCGGGTTGTAGCCTGAAATGACTACAAGCCATTGTTTTGAAGTCCGGGTTGCAGCCTGAAGTGACTGTAAGCCATGTTTTTGAAGAATATTTTGAGGAACGGCATGTTTTAGAAAAAAAACTTTATTTGAAACCGAAAAACTCTTGCTCAAGCATATGTATGATTCCGTGTCATTATTGAATGACATTTCTAGAAACGTACATAATATTGATTACACAAGAGACATGCCGTGAGAAGAATATTTTTGTATTTTTTTTTTTTTTTTTTTTTTTTTATGATTTTTTCAGATTTTTTATGGTTTTTTTTTTTTTTTTTTGTAGGTATTATATTTTTCTATTTACGTATTGGTATAAGATATGTACAAAGGATACCAAACCAAAAACATTACTCCTCAGCTTCCAGACTTTTCTCCGCTTCCATCATTTGACATGCTGAAGAGTAACGTGAGCACATTTAACCAGGGATTAATTCAGGCATTACACTCTCCCCTAATTAGTGCTCTCCCCCAATCCTGACAACCTTTCTGATGAACACCCACACTAGGAGGAAGACTTTGGACGAACACCCATAATATGAAGAGGTCATTTGATAACCAAATACATGCCGTCTTTAGTCTTCTAATCACATAGCGGAGAATGTATAGAAGACTGTAGACACGACCTACTTCAAGATTGCCCAATATGGAGGAACAGAATACCAACCATCTTCATCTCACCAAATGCCTTCTAGTAACCTTACATATAACCCATCAGCCCACAGCGCACACATGAGACGATATCACCCAACCGAGAATAAAGAATAGACTGACGACTCGACCTTCTTCAGTCTTTAGTATAACACCAGAGTAACAGGTTGAACCACTGATCATCTATAGAATGTATCCATCCTTGGATATTAAGCCCTGATCACGTAGACCTGTTGTGCTTCCTTGATGTACACATTCTCTCTCCCCTGATGGTTACGATTAATCATACCATGACGTAACAGTGAAACGTTAATACCAAGGTGACAAGTTGAACCACTGATCATCTCTGCGGCTTTTCAACACCGGAATACACGATTAAGCCCGATCACGTGAACCTTTTATGCGTCGTTGGTGTACACATTTCTCTCCCCCATGATGGTTACGATTAATCGGAATCATCATCATTATGTGTACATATAGCCTGATGACGTATACATGAAGCATTGACTAGAAGCCCTTTGTTACTGATTGAATCAGCCCGTGAGACTATGTCGATTGGCATTCCATGACCATGTTCTTCAACACCTTGATAGAGAGGAAGAAGTAGTGTTGGAGAACCATGCATACCATGACCATGTTCTTCAACACCTTAATAGAGAGGAAGATGTAGTGTTGGAGAACCATGGTTTGCACGACTCCTGAACTGACGTATTCAGGAGTCGTATGACCATTTCTCAATCATCATCCAACATGTAGATTAATATTCACCCTTTCCCCCCCCCCCTCAAAAATTGCATATGCCAGCCAACTGCAATTTTTGATGATTGAACTAGTGAATATGAATACCATCAACGGTAGGAAGCTCCACTTGACGGTTCTTGAGGACTGACATGTTGTTTATTCACCCTTTCCCCCCCTCAAAAATTGCATATGCCTGTCGAATGCAATTTTTGGTTGAATAAGTGAATAATAGAATACTCCAATATGCGCCGATCCACTTGAAAACAGAATAAGCACGGAAAGAGCATGAACTTGTTGATGATAATGGCCATAAATAAGAAGATTCCTCTTCTTTTGAAGATAAAGTGCACTGAATCGTACACCTTTCTTTTCATTGATGAGCGGGGCCTGAAGTGTTGTCAGCAGACGCCATAATGTTGAAGTACGAGGCCTGCACTGAAGTGTGCAGACGTCATCTATTGAAGACCGAGGCCTGAACTGATGTGTTCAGACGTCATATCTCTCTTTTCTTCTACTCTCTTGCTAACTCGTTACCAACCCCATTATCATTCTGTCGGATATATGTCGTGACTACTGGTGGAGAGAGACCCAATATGATGAACTTGAGACCGAAGTAATATGACCCAAATTTGTGACTTAAACTTGTACTAATGCGAGACAAAGAGCGGTGTAGAGACTTCGTGCAACATCGAATCCCTAAGTAGTCTATACTCTTCAACCAACCAACCATCAAGTATAAGATGTACATCACCTCTTGGATATCCACAACTTCGTGTGACACTGAGCACTACAACGTGACTCCTTAAAGTGATAGTTATTTTGCAATAGAGAGAAAGAAAAAATAACTAGATATCCAAGTCCTTGTCGTTGTATTGAAAGCTCGAACAAGGATCTCGAAGAATCTTCATCCAACCTCCCCGATATCTTCAGATACTAAGTACACGCACCCATGAAATTTCACTTCAGCTTCAAATAAATAATACTGAACTAACCCCGTAGTCACATTTTGTCAATTCAATGCTTCAATCCAGCCATTTGTGATGTTATGGCTGAACTTTGATAATGGTTTTAACCCGACCATGGTCAAGAGCACATAGCCCATCATCACGGGATTTTAAAAATCTATAGTTTAACCCAAGAAATAAGTTCTTTCGCGGGATTTTACAAAACCAAGAAGAAACCGTGAGATAGTAACAGGTTGAATGTGGCATGACTGATTTGGTTATGGAAAACATCAGTTTGGGTTAAGAATATCATGTGAGAATTACAGATCACATCACAATTTTAAAGTCTTTGTCCAATTAACCAACCTCGAACACAAACAATTTTGACCACATGATGAAGGAACCCGATATACCAATCTTGAAAATGAAGCAGAATTACTCAAATTTGTTACCTAAGCTTGCATTGTTGTTGGAAGAACGGTGTAGAGAATTTGTGAACCATGCAAATCTCTAAGTACTCAATACTATCTTGACAAAGTATAAGACAATCATCACCTCTTGCGATTATCCACAACGTTATCTACGTGTGACACTGAGTACAATAACGTAACTCCTTTAAGTGATAGTTAACCAGGTCTTCAACCATCCACCCCGACTTCTGGAAACTAGATAACCCAAGTCTTCAACTTACATCATATGCGCGAGCAAGTTATCATTGAAATCCTGCATCCAACCATCCCCGATTTCAAGATAAAATAGGTATACTCTTTCGTGAAATCCAACTTCACCCTCAAGCAAGGGATACCAAATTAGCTTCGTGATCATTTTGTGCGGTTGAGCAATCAAAGTGAGAAGAAACATGCGCAAATTCTTAGGAGTACCCATGACTCATAGTCAGACCAATCAAACAAAGCTGTCTGACCCAGCTGCTTGAATGTCATTCGAAACAGTTGACATCTCAATATCTTCAAACGGGATTTTACAACTTATGTGACTTAAACCGAGAAATGTTTCTTTCTAGGGATTTTACTAAAGTCAACAAAAGAAACCGGAAGATATATTCAGCAAGTTAAACTTAGAGAGAGATACCGGATGAGTCACAATTCGCAATAAGTGTCAAGTCGTGACAAGTCAAGTTACAATATATCAAATTGAGATTAGTCAAGTCGTAAGGATTAACTCACAACGTCAGATAACAATTTGATTAATCGAAACGACTTAAGTTACAACAATTCACTAATTGCAAAATGATTAACCAATCACACGAATCTCATCACTTAGTAACTTGCCAATAAGTTAGAGATAGTCACTAAAGAGTGAGCAAACCTCTAGAGACTGATCCACTGAATCCTGAATTGTTGAAACCGGAACTGCAAAGATTCACACTACAGGAGACGGAATCGCTAGGAAACTTGTGCAAATTCTCCCCCTCAAAAAGGACATGCAATGACCTTTTTGCCAAAGAACTGAAAGTCTGTGATAGTCGTGAGTTTGTCATGCGCAAAGCAGATACATGGAAGGAGACACATAAACCTACTGCAGAGAAGATGGTGATAAAGACATGCTTGTAGTAACACCTTGCTGGACTCCTCATCAATGATTTAGCAGATTAATGATTCATAGTAGTTCGGAATATGCTAGACCACTGGATGAAATGTGCTTAACTATAGAGTGAGTAAAGGGTTAAAGCACGTCTCTAAACAAATCACCTCCTGTCTTTAAGTCTGACCATCTCTTGAGAAGTTCTTGTACTACAATCCCATTAGAAGCTTGAGAAACAACAATCTCTTGATGAAGCATGATAAAGGACAAGTTAGAGACTTATACTTGCATTAAAATCGTGATTTAGAACCTATATTGAGCACAACAACGTAACTCCTTTAAATATAGGTAGTGACATATACCCAACCTTCCATCCTTAATTGTATATATCCACTTCTTGAACATCCAAGTCTAATCACCTTAAATACACTCGAGCAAGGGTCACCAAACATCGTGCGTCCATCCACCCCGAGATGTTTGTGACACTAAGTATGCCAACCCGTGAATTAACACACCAACCAAGTCACCATAATTTCCCAATTCCTGCTGTTCTCGAAGCACAAACTTATCCCGAAGATAATAGTCAGATCCCGTAAGTTTTAATATGTCAAAAACCAAGTCCAGCCTATCGAATCTTTCGCGGGATTTTCTAAAAACATCAAGAGTAACCGCGAAATTAACAAGAACATCTAAAGGGTGAGTTGCAATACTAATCTTCAAAACTTAAGTCAACAAAGTCAAGTATCAACTTGATCAAATTGCAGCAAGTCAAGTTGCAGTTTGAAAAATCGCAACAAGTCAAATTGCAGACAACCAAATTGCAATACGTCAAATCGCAAGTATTAACTCGCAACGTCAAATCGCAATTGGTCAAATCGCAATCAGTCAAGTCGCAACAAATCAAAACGCAATTTGACAAACCACAATTAATCAAATCGCAAGTTGTCAACTGTAACTCAAGTCGCAAAAATTAAATTGCAGGCTCACTCAAATCATAGGCATCCACAATGCTGATGTCACAACCCGCTATTTCCCAGGTCAATACTAATTTCTAAACTAGAATTTAAATTCTTGACGTTTGATTTGAAACATTTTTACATAAGCCTTTTACTTGAATCGACGCGAATTTCTAATTAAATTCTAAGTACTCTAGGACTTAGGTTAATTTTAGTCCACAACGCTCCGGTACCTTGCTCCTTTCCCCAGTTCACCATTTTATTCTATAAAACGAATTTCTATTCTTTAAATACTTACGGTTTTTAAATCCTACATAACGTTAATTTTTATTCAAGAATGTAACACTCGACATACCCGACTTTCTCAACAATTATTTTTAGGGTATTTTTATACTTCCAAAACTATTACAAAAGTCCTAAAAAATATTTTCCGATGTCCAAGAGAAATTCTTTATATCTTACTTTTAATTACGTATAACTTCCGTTAACTACCAAACTAATACCCGATACATATTTTTACTACCCAATACATTTAATATATACATTTTATAAAAATTACATTCATTTTTTTTCTATTTAGTCCTATGAGCCGCCCCCCCCCCCCCCTATAATGTGTAAAAATACCACTACAAAATCTACCAAAAATTTCAATCTTATTATCATGGGAGACATGCAATTAATTTTGGTGGCTAGAGCAACTCAATTGCCCCCCTCCTTTTCCATGAAATTCGGCAATCACAAGGACCAAGTCCTTGTGATATTTTTGACCACATTGACCATATGACTATATATATGTACACCTAAACTAGTTCTTCATTTTAGTTAAAAAGAAAACATACTCACCTCCCACTCTTACTCACCATTCGATCCACCCTAAGGAGCAAGGAAGATTAGAGAGCTTGTTGGTCACTTTCAAGAGTACTTAGGATAGTTTAACAAGGGTTTGGAGTACTAATCTTGGGGTTACATTAGTGTTCTACTAACCTCATCTCACTAACCTCTTTGTAAGTGATTTTTACACTACTAATATTTCTTGATTCTTATAATTTTATGCTTGTTAAGTAGCTACACATGATTATCACTTGGTACATGTCTAAACATCTTACATCCACTTTAATATTTTGCTAAGAAAATACATTTTTGTATAAGTTTTGATCTCAAGAAAAGTGTTAATAAATCTCTACAAGAAAATAAAAATAAACTTTACATATATATATATATGTTAGCTTTGAAAACTTGGATGATCTTGATCAAGGACTTTAAATATTGTTGGGTTATGTTTAGATCACTATTTTTTCTAGTTGATGGATGACCTAGGACCATAGTTGGAGTTGTTGACAAAAGGTTGTAGCAAGTAAACACTAGAAAAATATAGTTTGACATTATTTATGGTAAATCTGCCCTTTTCGACCTCCTGTAGAAACTCAGTATCTTGGTGGCCATAATAGGCTAGAAATATAGAAACTAGACTTAATAACGAAAACATAGCCGCTTGAATGGGTTGAAACGGCCTTATAACGAAAAAGATATGCTATTTTCAAGATTTACGACGAAAACTACTTTTTCTGAAAAATGGTTTCTGTCCAGATTTTTGAGCTAGGAAAAACTGAGGTTAAATGATTTCTAAACTAGCCGAGACCTTGAAAATACTAGAGTACACGTGAATACCTTCGCGGGGATATAAAGAACTTGAAAAACGGAACTACGACGCGAAAGTTATGGCCTTAGGAAGTTGGACAAAACCATATATATATATTGACAGTTTTTATTTATTTTTGAAAGCTGATGGAAATGTTCAACATGAAATTTGGACACTTTAAGGTGTGTTTTGGCTAAAACGACGTAAATAAAAGTGGTAGAACTTTACGTATACTTATGGGGTACGTTAGAGATTTTCAAAATATATATTTTTGAGACGACTAATATTTGGTCGTGAGATTTACAAATTTCTTTTTCTAAAATGGTGGATGACTTAAACTCGAGATCACTTTGATCAAATACATTTTTGACGACGAATACTACGACGACATGTGCAAGTGATAATGTAGTGTATGACTTGCATGCTTGACTTGATTTCGGTAACTAAGACATATGCATATTTAGGTCGCGACTAGTGATTGTTGGACCTATTCTATCAATTTCATAACTCTATTTTTGGATTGCTATTGCTAAGGTGAGTCATAGCCCCACTTTTACTCTTTACACTTGTTTTAACTCTTTGGGGGGAGATACATGCTCAACTACTTGCTTACTAGTATAAATACTCAAAACATATTTTTCTTGATATTTAAAACATTTATACTTGATTGTTTTATACTCGATTGTTTTATACTTGATTTCATACATACGTGATTGTGCTATACTTAACTGTGTTATACTAAACTGTGATGGTGTATTCTTGAGACTTCCAATGGCCCCAGATTAAGTTGCTGGGCACAACCATGGAAACAAACATACATACATGCTTCCACTGGCCCCAGATTAAGTTGCTGGGCACAACCATGGAAAACATACATACATACATACTTCCAATGGCCCCAGATTAAGTTGCTGGGCACAACCATGGAGATATACATACAAACGTGAGGTCTTCGGAGATGAAGTGTAGACTCACGACTAAATGCTTAACTGTTGTGATAAACTTATACATATTTTATTCATACTATATATTGTAGCAGTGGGTTGTGAACACACAGGTTACAAGTCTCTTATGGCGGGACTTGTAACTGAGTGGATTTACGATGCCTTTGCTGGGAAACATTCATACATATGCATAAACTTTATTTAGTAAACAACTCTATGAACTCACCAACCTTTGTGTTGACACTTTTAAGCATGTTTATCTCAGGTTAGAAGGGCGATAGCAGGTATGTGGAGCGGAGAGTCTTAGGGCATGCATTTTGAAGACTTTCGCTTTTATCTTTTACCATTCGATACTTTTCAAAAACTTATGTACTATCAATTTGGGATCTTTTGGTTTGTAAACTATGATTTTATCTATTCGAATGGTAACTTTTTAAAAACGTCTCATTTAGAGTTCGTTTTCTATACCTTGTACTTTGTGCCCTGAAGTAGCATCCCAATGACACAGTCTTCCGCTGCGGTATTTTGGGGGTGTTACAGATTGGTATCAGAGCCTTGGTTATAGAGAACTAGGTTGTTTTTAGAGTCTAGACTATAACCACATACATTTAGACTCTCCTCCCTATCGCCTTGCATTTTTCATACACGTACGCTTGCCGATATTTTCTTAGACCTACACTATTAGATATTCTGTGGTACCGATGGGGAAGTCCCAAAATCTAGGCAAGTTATCAGAAATATGGAGCTCGGTGATAACTGATCATTTAACTTAATCTTGTGACAGTTCTTGTTTGATGAGACATGAGACTAAGTTAAATGAAGGTTATTACTTAGCTGTAGAGATTTGATGATTTGCCCGAGGATGGGAGTTCTCTTGAGGTTACTCTTTAGAAGCCGTTAGAAACTAGACTACCTAGTGACTTTAGCACTTAAGGGAGAATCCTTTGTTCCTTCGTACTGAGCATGACATTCCCTAGATTCCCATTTAAGCAACGTCTACCACTGAGATATGTGTGCCTGGTGATATGTACACCTGTGAAAGGAAACATTTATAATTGTGGTGGCCAACATAATTATAAGTGCTTCACGACACACGTGGACATATGACTATGCATATGTAGATCGGTGTTGGCACGACTTAGGAGACAATTGGTGGCACGGTATTATATATGAGGATGTTAAGTATAGACTTTGGTTAAACAACGGTTTTCCCTCAACTCTGACGTTCACTAAATGTCCTTCCTCCCAGGAAATCATGGCACCAAGGAGAGTGACTCGTAGCTCTGGTCGAGGAGGCGCAACACCAAGGGGTGGAAGGACTGGTGGACGTGGAGGTAGAGGAGGTAGAGGAGCTGCTCATGACACTAGTAACCCAAGTAACGATGGTCGAAGAACTGGTAGACGTGGAGGTAGAGGAGGTGGTCACGGCGTTGAAAACAATGATAACAACAACAGTGGAAATACTGATTTTGAAGCCATCATCGCTCGACAACTTGAAAACTTTCTCCCCACTATTGTCACTCAAGTTGGCGATCATATGAATAACTTGGCAAATCACGAAAGCGGAATTAACAACACCAATGGTTTAGGCCAGAATGGTAATGGCAACAACAACATTAGGACTGGATGTACGTATAAGGAATTTACATCGTGTAAGCCAATTGAGTTCGATGGTGTAGGAGGCGCGTTAGGGTATACTAGATGGGTGGAAAAGATGGAGTCGGTGATCGACATTAGTGACTGTGCACCACATCAAATGGTGAAGTACTCCGTATGCTTGCTATCAGGAAAGGCATTGACATGGTGGAATACGCAGGTTCAAGCTAGGGGTAGAGAGGCAGCTGTAGGTATGACATGGGATGATTTTAAGGCACTACTGAAGGAGGAATACTGCCCGGACAATGAAATGCAGAAGCTAGAGGATGAACTTTATCATCACTCTATGATAGGGGCTGGACATGCAGCCTATACAGATCGATTCCATGAATTAGCCAGACTAGTTCCACACCTGGTTACCCCTGAGTCCAAGAGGATCGAGAGGTACATATATGGTCTTGTCCCAGAAATTCGCGGGACTGTGAAAGCAACTGAGCCTTCTACAATTCAGAGTGCAATATTGAGAGCAGGAACTCTGACAGATGAGATGGTTAGAAATGGAAGCTTGAAGAACAATGATAAAAGGAAGGGAACAAGCGAGTCGAACAAGCATATAGGCGCAATAGCTGACAACAAAAGAGCAAGGACCTTTGCGGCGACTAGTTCTGGTCAGAAAGAGTATTTAGGCTCGCAACCTAAGTGTACAAAATGTAATTTTCATCACCAAAAGACTGTGCCCTGCCGTATTTGTGCTAATTGCAGACAGTTTGGTCATTATGCAAACCAGTGTAGAGAGCCGGTGAATGTGGGCAATGTGATGAACAATCAAAAGACATGCTATGAGTGTAACAGCCCGGATCACTTTCGGAACACCTGTCCTAAGTTAAAAAGGAATCTTAACCAAGGAGGAAATCGTCCAAAACTAGCAGCAGCAATTGAAGGGCCACAAGATGAGGCCATTGAGATTCCACCCGCGCGTGGCAGAGCTTACTTCCTAGGAAACCCTATCACCCAACATGTCCAAGATAGCATCACGGGTACATTCTCTTGAACAACTATATTATTTTAGTAGCACTTAAGTCTTGGCACAGAACTTATACCCAACCTCGACTAATCTGAGACCTAGCATCATTAACCTAGTTATATAGGTAGTAGATGATTTGATTTGTGTAAACAACTCTAACGAGTTTGGGAAGGAATGAGCTGAACACTAGGAACATATGTGGAATGAATGAGCTGAACTTCGGGACGAAGTTCCCTTAAGGGGTAGAGACTGTCACAACCCGCTATTTCCCAGGTCAATACTAATTTCTAAACTAGAATTTAAATTCTTGACGTTTGATTTGAAACATTTTTACATAAGCCTTTTACTTGAATCGACGCGAATTTCTAATTAAATTCTAAGTACTCTAGGACTTAGGTTAATTTTAGTCCACAACGCTCCGGTACCTTGCTCCTTTCCCCAGTTCACCATTTTATTCTATAAAACGAATTTCTATTCTTTAAATACTTACGGTTTTTAAATCCTACATAACGTTAATTTTTATTCAAGAATGTAACACTCGACATACCCGACTTTCTCAACAATTATTTTTAGGGTATTTTTATACTTCCAAAACTATTACAAAAGTCCTAAAAAATATTTTCCGATGTCCAAGAGAAATTCTTTATATCTTACTTTTAATTACGTATAACTTCCGTTAACTACCAAACTAATACCCGATACATATTTTTACTACCCAATACATTTAATATATACATTTTATAAAAATTACATTCATTTTTTTTCTATTTAGTCCTATGAGCCGCCCCCCCCCCCCCTATAATGTGTAAAAATACCACTACAAAATCTACCAAAAATTTCAATCTTATTATCATGGGAGACATGCAATTAATTTTGGTGGCTAGAGCAACTCAATTGCCCCCCTCCTTTTCCATGAAATTCGGCAATCACAAGGACCAAGTCCTTGTGATATTTTTGACCACATTGACCATATGACTATATATATGTACACCTAAACTAGTTCTTCATTTTAGTTAAAAAGAAAACATACTCACCTCCCACTCTTACTCACCATTCGATCCACCCTAAGGAGCAAGGAAGATTAGAGAGCTTGTTGGTCACTTTCAAGAGTACTTAGGATAGTTTAACAAGGGTTTGGAGTACTAATCTTGGGGTTACATTAGTGTTCTACTAACCTCATCTCACTAACCTCTTTGTAAGTGATTTTTACACTACTAATATTTCTTGATTCTTATAATTTTATGCTTGTTAAGTAGCTACACATGATTATCACTTGGTACATGTCTAAACATCTTACATCCACTTTAATATTTTGCTAAGAAAATACATTTTTGTATAAGTTTTGATCTCAAGAAAAGTGTTAATAAATCTCTACAAGAAAATAAAAATAAACTTTACATATATATATATATGTTAGCTTTGAAAACTTGGATGATCTTGATCAAGGACTTTAAATATTGTTGGGTTATGTTTAGATCACTATTTTTTCTAGTTGATGGATGACCTAGGACCATAGTTGGAGTTGTTGACAAAAGGTTGTAGCAAGTAAACACTAGAAAAATATAGTTTGACATTATTTATGGTAAATCTGCCCTTTTCGACCTCCTGTAGAAACTCAGTATCTTGGTGGCCATAATAGGCTAGAAATATAGAAACTAGACTTAATAACGAAAACATAGCCGCTTGAATGGGTTGAAACGGCCTTATAACGAAAAAGATATGCTATTTTCAAGATTTACGACGAAAACTACTTTTTCTGAAAAATGGTTTCTGTCCAGATTTTTGAGCTAGGAAAAACTGAGGTTAAATGATTTCTAAACTAGCCGAGACCTTGAAAATACTAGAGTACACGTGAATACCTTCGCGGGGATATAAAGAACTTGAAAAACGGAACTACGACGCGAAAGTTATGGCCTTAGGAAGTTGGACAAAACCATATATATATATTGACAGTTTTTATTTATTTTTGAAAGCTGATGGAAATGTTCAACATGAAATTTGGACACTTTAAGGTGTGTTTTGGCTAAAACGACGTAAATAAAAGTGGTAGAACTTTACGTATACTTATGGGGTACGTTAGAGATTTTCAAAATATATATTTTTGAGACGACTAATATTTGGTCGTGAGATTTACAAATTTCTTTTTCTAAAATGGTGGATGACTTAAACTCGAGATCACTTTGATCAAATACATTTTTGACGACGAATACTACGACGACATGTGCAAGTGATAATGTAGTGTATGACTTGCATGCTTGACTTGATTTCGGTAACTAAGACATATGCATATTTAGGTCGCGACTAGTGATTGTTGGACCTATTCTATCAATTTCATAACTCTATTTTTGGATTGCTATTGCTAAGGTGAGTCATAGCCCCACTTTTACTCTTTACACTTGTTTTAACTCTTTGGGGGGAGATACATGCTCAACTACTTGCTTACTAGTATAAATACTCAAAACATATTTTTCTTGATATTTAAAACATTTATACTTGATTGTTTTATACTCGATTGTTTTATACTTGATTTCATACATACGTGATTGTGCTATACTTAACTGTGTTATACTAAACTGTGATGGTGTATTCTTGAGACTTCCAATGGCCCCAGATTAAGTTGCTGGGCACAACCATGGAAACAAACATACATACATGCTTCCACTGGCCCCAGATTAAGTTGCTGGGCACAACCATGGAAAACATACATACATACATACTTCCAATGGCCCCAGATTAAGTTGCTGGGCACAACCATGGAGATATACATACAAACGTGAGGTCTTCGGAGATGAAGTGTAGACTCACGACTAAATGCTTAACTGTTGTGATAAACTTATACATATTTTATTCATACTATATATTGTAGCAGTGGGTTGTGAACACACAGGTTACAAGTCTCTTATGGCGGGACTTGTAACTGAGTGGATTTACGATGCCTTTGCTGGGAAACATTCATACATATGCATAAACTTTATTTAGTAAACAACTCTATGAACTCACCAACCTTTGTGTTGACACTTTTAAGCATGTTTATCTCAGGTTAGAAGGGCGATAGCAGGTATGTGGAGCGGAGAGTCTTAGGGCATGCATTTTGAAGACTTTCGCTTTTATCTTTTACCATTCGATACTTTTCAAAAACTTATGTACTATCAATTTGGGATCTTTTGGTTTGTAAACTATGATTTTATCTATTCGAATGGTAACTTTTTAAAAACGTCTCATTTAGAGTTCGTTTTCTATACCTTGTACTTTGTGCCCTGAAGTAGCATCCCAATGACACAGTCTTCCGCTGCGGTATTTTGGGGGTGTTACAGCTGACAAGCTTAAAAACTCTGTAATCACGTCGACATATATATATACCCCGAAATTATATCCACTAAACTCGAGAATATCACAACCAGATTAATATTCAATCCTGGATTCTTGAAGCTCAAACAAAGTCGTTGCCCAAAATTTATACTCAAACCTTATACCAGAATGTGATTTTATGTTAAGAGTGATGATTGTTTGTTTTGACAAGGTTGTATGTTGTTTAGTTGTGATCTTGATACGGTTGATGCAAGTTTTTACGGTGAAATTTTTGGTCTGAAAACTTAAAACCTCAAAAACTTCACTCCGGAGGAGATTTGGGCCTCGAAAAATTCATTTCACAACTTCGTGGTGACACCTCACAATATTCAACCTGTTCCGGACGTTTTGACAGCTAATTCGCTGAAAACGGAGTTACGGTTCAAAAGTTATGACCGTTTGAAGTTTTGACGTAAAAAGTCAACTTTGGTCAAACTGATGAGCAAACCGCAGTTGACCAAAGCTAACCGCAGTTGACCAAAGGTAACCGCAGTTGACCAAAGCTAACCGCAGTTGACCAAAGATAACCGCAGTTAACCAAAGATAACCGCAGTTGACCAAAGCTAACCGCAGTTGACCAAAGCTAACCGCAGTTGACCAAAGATAACCGCAGTTGACCAAAGATAACCGCAGTTGACCAAAGCTAACCGCAGTTGACCAAAGCTAACCGCAGTTGACCAAAGGTAACCGCAGTTGACCAAAGCTAACCGCAGTTGATCAAAGCTAACCGCAGTTGACCAAAGATAACCGCAGTTGACCAAAGATAACCGCAGTTGACCAGAGATAACCGCAGTTGACCAGAGATAACCGCAGTTGACCAAAGATAACCGCAGTTGACCAAAGATAACCGCAGTTGACCAAAGCTAACCGCAGTTGACCAAAGCTAACCGCAGAATAGAGACAAAACAGTCACTTTCGTCCTTTTTCGTCTTTTTCCTGTTTTAGAGTTAACCTCAACCAAGAACAAGCTAACCTCAACCAAGAAACAAGCTAATCTCAACCAAGAAACTTGCACTAAATCACATCAAACATCAAACTAATCAACTAATTCAACCTACCCAAGTGAAAAGTTAAGTACTACAACACCTCAAAACACAACAATACCACCAAATCATCAAAATCACCACAACCAATAATCAATTCGAGGTGTGTACATCAAAAAAAATTTCGAACCAACTAAACCAAGCTACAAATTAGAGCACCAACAATCCTAGGATGAAACCATGGCTCTTGATACCAATTGTAGAATATGAACATCTAGATTCGGGTGGCCTTAATTCATGGTAGATGATATCCATGTTTGAGTTAGATTCAAGAACTAGAGAGAGAGAGAGAGTTTGGAACCTTGAGATAAAAGAAGAAAGAAAAATTAGATTAAAAATGAAAGGCTCACCCTCTCCACATGTGGAGAGGGATATATATAGTCCCTACAAGATAACTAATAAAACACCCACACCCGGGCTGTGGATCAGGTATACAGTGGGTAAAGACCCGTCCTTCTTCCACGGTGTTACTTAATCTATAACTAACTAACTAATAAACAAACTAACTACGAGCTAACTTAATGCTATTACGATATTAAGGTGACCGAGTCTTTTATAGGAATATTTGTATTCCTAACAGAGGGCATTGATTATAAAGAAACATTTTCTCCAGTATCGAGAAAAGACTCCCTAAGGATCGTAATGGCCCTTGTAGCTCATTTTGACTTGGAGCTACATCAAATGGACATCAAAACGACATTTCTTAACGGAGATTTACATGAAGATGTGTTCATGGCCCAACCACAAGGTTTTAAATCTAAAGGCCAAGAACATTTAGTTTGTAAACTCAAGAAATCTATTTATGGGCTTAAGCAAGCATCCCGTCAATGGTATTTAAAATTTGATGAAGTAATGAAGAAACACAATTTCATCAAGAATCTGGTAGATCAGTGTGTATACAGTATACCTCAAGATGAGTGGGAGCAACTTTATTATACTTGTGCTTTATGTTGATGATATCCTTTTAGCAAGTAATAATATTGATTTGTTACATAAGTCAAAACGGTTTCTTTCTAGAAACTTTGACATGAAAGATCTTGGTGAAGCTTCGTATGTAACTGGAATTGAAACTCACCGAGATCGAGCCAATGGGACATTAGGACTGTCCCAAAAGGCATATATTGAACGCGTACTCAATAGGTTCAATATGCAACATTGCTCCCCCATGGTCGCTCCTGTAATTAAGGGTGATGTTTTCGGGTCTCATCAATGTCCAAAAACTGAGGTTGAACATGAGGAAATGAAGCGAATTCCTTATGCTTCCATAGTAGGAAGCTTAACGTATGCTCAAGTTTGTACTTGACCAGATATCGCTTTTATATGTGGCATGTTAGGCAGGTTTCAATCTAATCCTGGCCTACATCACTGGAAAGCTGCTAAGAAAGTATTGCGATATCTTCAAGGAACGAAGGAGTACAAATTAACTTACACTAGATCCGACAATATTGAAGTTATTGGATACTCGGATTCAGACTTTGCGAAATGCAAAGACTCTAGTAGGTCAACTTTGGGATATATTTTCATGCTGTCAGGTAGGCCTATTTCTTGGAAGAGTAAAAAACAAGTGCTAACGACGACCTCAACAATGATGGCTGAGTATGTTTCAGTTTATAATGCGACATGCCATGCAATGTTGTTGAGAAATTTGATCACTGGACTCAAAATTGTTAACTCAATCTCAAGGCCATTAAAGATCTACTGCGATAATAGCGCAGCCATGAGCTTCTCGAACAGTAATAGTTCAACTGGAGCTGGTTTATACCTCGATAAAAAGTACTTATTCGTACGTGAAAGAGTGGAGGAACAATGTATATGTATCGAGCACATTAGAACTCATGAAATGCTTGTGGATCCGCTAACTAAAGGTCTACCACCGAAAGTATTTCAAGGCCATGTTGCTAGAATGGGTTTACGTCAAGACCTTATATAATGTTGTAGTTAGTGCACTATTTCATGATAATGTTTTACTTTAAAACAAGCGCTTTAAGATAATATCCTTCACTATAATGCCAAGTTTGTCTATATTTACTTTTAATTGTGTACACTTATGTTTCATTATAGACAAACGTATTTATACCACATTAGTCTTTTGTCATTTTGGCTTAATGAAATCTTATATTTCAGATTATTACCATTAGTATAATCGATGGGGGTCCCGTGTCAAACGCGACACGATAGGCTGTATCTTTTTGCTTTGGTACTATCATGGAATTATGATTATTCACATAAACTTGTAATTGGCCAATATAATTTTTCAGGTTTATGTACATATGAATAAATGGTCTTACGGCCAAGTGGGAGAATGTTAGAATTAATCCTTTTAATATGGCCTTAGACCATTTAGACCCTTAACTATGCCTTAATGACATTATCTACCCTAACTAACAATTGACAGTTATTTGATGGAAATAACTGTCATAATGATGAGGCGAAAAATGAACCACTTTTAGGGGGTCATTTAAGTCCGGAATTGAATTTATTTGATCAAATATTGCCCTAAATCGTTCCTTTTGTGATTTTAGGTACTTTGGGGGTGAAATCTGGAAAATGAAGCAATTCGGACGTTTTTGGAGCATAAAAGTGAAGAAAACGCCAAAGTCTTAATTTTCCTTGCTGGGAACAGTAGGTGACGGCGTCAAGAGTAAATTCCATGACGACCCAGTACATATTGGACGGCGTCACGAAGTAGGGCGTCAAGAGTAAAAATCATGACGGCCTGGAAATGCTAATACATGACGACGTCAGAAGTAGATCAAGGCAGTCCGAGAAGAGTTTTGGCGGCGAGGTGACGGCGTCACAAGTTTGGTCTTGACGCCGTCAGACCCTATTTCCTATATATAGTTTTCTAATTTTCACATTAAAGGAAGAGAAGTTTTGGAGAAACCCTAAGTACGAACTTGGTGCGGATTTTACAGGTTTTTCAAGGGTTCTAAGCCCTTGATACCTTTCATGTGTAATTGAGATAAGTATTCTTTTAACTCAATGTCTATGTGTTGGTTGTCTATATATTGTTCTTGTCTTAATTCCATCATGCTAGGCTAGATCTATCTTGTGTTTGCTTGGATCTAATGAAACCTAGATGTTAATTATGTGTTGATTACTTGTTTATAATTGTCTTGGATGAATGACTTATATGTTAGGCTTAAGAAAACTGGCAGATCTCCAATTGGTAACATGCTTGAACGTCTTAGGAAACATGAACCGATGTGCACTAGGTCTTTATTGGTTGTATTTAATGCATGAGCCACTGTTTATAATCCCTATGGTTGTGCTGGGCATGGCATAGGAGGAGATAAGAGCTCATAGAACTGGGGAGTTAAGTGCGCCACCCCATGAATGGTATTAAGGAATACAATCCGTCATCCATGCAACTATAACAAGTAATTAACGTGTAAAAGATGTCTAGGGAGTAGTGAAATCTAAGTAAACACATTTTCTCTACTTATTGCTCACAACTTTAGTATAATTTAGTTTATTTTCATTTCTAGTATTTTATTTTGATTGCATCTTTAGCATTGGGTTAGTTGACTAGCAACTAATTCCGCCCAAATCCTTCAAACCCGAGATTTTTACTTGCTTTCTAAAAAAATATAAAAATACAAAAAGAATCATCTCTCACCTTTAGAACTAGTATTTAGGTTTTCTAATCCTAGCGACACTATTCCTAGCTGAACGATCAATCCCCCGGTACTTGTCACTATACTATACTACAACGATCAGGTACACTGCCTGGTGGGGGTTGTAAGCTTCTCAAGATCCCTTGAGAGGTAAAGCCTGGTGCGATTCCCACGTATCACATAATAATAAATCCCTGAGAAGTGGTCATTTTCCTGTATCTTGTCAATTTATTATTCTCTCAATAAAAGCACCAATAACTCTTGAGAGAAATTCCTCCATCGGATAATTGACATCACTACTGGAATCGACTAACCCTAACACGATGGCTTTATCATCTAATCATAATCATCAGTCGGTTCTATCATCAAGTAAGTTTACTTTCATGTTCTTGATATATGATTACATGAGATTGATCCTTTGTGTGTTTAATTAATCTAACAAAGGTTTCATCGTAATTTATCTTTTGATCATTGATTATTAATAAACTTTGTGTTTTAAGAGTGAATCTCTTGTTTGGGTTTTATTCCCTTGAGGTGCGCATCGTATGTCACCTTTGGATTAGGGTTTATCTAAATACGCTTCCGCGAATCCTGCGTCAGTTGGCATCAGAGATTTTTAGTATCCTAGTGGTAATTGGTGTAGAAGGTTCTACTTCAATTAATGTCTAGAGCTTGTTAACATCCTATATGATGAATGGTGTAGAAGATTCAAAAACCCATATTTGTTGGTGGGGTATGGTCTAGAGAGTACATGGATCATGGTTTTACCAAATCCATGAAAGAACTTGACAGGTGTTACACTATGCTAGAAGAACTACGTCCTGTGATCGTAGGTGGGGCATTAATCCGCAAAAATCGCGAGGGTAGCAAACACAAAGGCTGAAGAATTCGCCAAACCATAGGCAATTTTGGAGGCAATTGTGCAATCAACCAATCCCCGAACAACAATGGAAGAGTTGAAGAATGGGAGGAAAGATAAAAGGAGGATCGATTGCCTACAACCAAGATTTTTCGCTTGAGAAATCTAATCAATAATTCGGTATGTACTTTAGTTATTGATGGTTATTGCATAAATAATTTAGTTTCAAGGAAATTGGTAGGTTTTTTAAAATTACCAATGGAAGTGTGTCTAATTGAAGGTTATCAAGTTTGTTGGGTTCCGGTAATTATTGGGAAAAATTATAAGAGGGAGATACTTTGTATTGTGAATAATTTTGATTAGTGTGATATTTTGTTAGGAAGACCTTAGGTACATGAGGTTAAAGGCATGCATGATCTTAATATATATATATATATATATATATATATATATATATATATATATATATATATATATATATATATATATATATATATATATATATATAATCTTTATCTTTTCTCATGGGAAGGAAAAAAGATTGCTATAATTTCACCCAAAGTCAAACCAAAATTACCAAAGTTCGAGGTTATGATGAAAAGATTTTGAAGGATGGGGATGTTGAAAAGCATATTGAGGAAGTCCAAGACCTTCAAATTTATGATAAACATTTTAACAAAATTTCAACTTTGATGTTGGAAACGACAAAAGAAGTTGGTGTTTTGAAGACTTGTGGTGATGAAGTTGCAGGTTCTAAGATTGACCAAGATGTGAATGGTTTTGATGGTTAGATAAGCATGGATTCCGAAGGCATAAAAGGTTTAAAGGTTTGTGATTTTGATTATGGGTTAAATTTAAATATGATTATCACAAATCCAATGAAGTTTTCCATGGTAAGTAAAGAAGTTGATTTTACTGCAATTGAAGACTTGGTGATCGTTGATAAGGAGTTCATAACTCGATGTTTTAATTCATGGGTTAATCGTTGGGAGTATGGTAGACGTGTTAAAAAAGATGAAAGTTCCTGAGTTAATGTGAAGCGCAAATCTACTGAAGATAAGGTTCGTCGTGAGAAGGTGTTCGAGGTAGATGAAGTCCTTGACAGTGAGAAATCGAGGGCGAGTTCTTTTTTAAGTGAGGGGGAATGATAGGGGCGAGATTTGTGATCAAGACACGAATATACAATGATATTACTGGTTGTAGGAGTAAGGGTACTCCTAGTAGGAGTAAGGGTACTAAACTTAAGTAATATTACTACTAAACATGCTGAGGTTACTGGATTTAGAAGGTTAATTTCAAGTAACTCTACTCCAAGCATAACTAACCCTACTGGTGTGATTCAGAAGGTTTACTTCCAAGTAACTCTACTAAGCATAAGTAACCCTACTAGTGTTTCCTGGATTTTATTTTGTGTCGTGACTTTTTGATTTTTTTAATTTTAGTTTCCTTATTTTTGTTTGTTCTAGGTTATATTCTTTTACAAGTTTTAACACCCTATAAATATAGGGCTTAGGTTTCATTGTAATTTATCTTTTGATAATTGATTATTAATAAACTTTGTGTTTTAAGAGTGAACGCTTCCACGCGTCCTGCATCAGTGTTAGTACCCATAAGGTGGTCCAACAATACGACTTTTCCAAACTATTCTTATATAGAACCTAGACTATTTCCATAAGTATTGATGTAGTATGATTTAATTCGAATGCCATCGACAGAGACATAACACTATTCTTATATAGAACCAAGACTATTTCCAACCAAACCAATTAACCAATTCCCCGCAAGTCACACATCGATACAGATATGTGCATCATTAATGCGATTGAGAAAGTTGTACCGGTATAAAACAAAGTTGGTGCCCAAAGTAATGTAAGATGAAATGTTATTTTGTGTTCTTGTTTGCAAAATTATGTCTAAGATGAACAAAAGACAATGTATTAAATCAAATATACTCCGTAATTACGAAACTTGCTGTATGAACTATGTGCTATCAAACTTGTTGTATTTGCATCGCAAAGTATAAGATTTAAGACTTTTTGAAATAAACCATGTTCAAAAAATGTAAAGAAAAAATCTTTGTTTAGTGTTAATGGAAACACTTGATAGCTTTTGTCTTCGCCACTTCGGCTGGTCACTGACTGACTTGCATGCTCTTGATATATTTTTTCGAGTCTAAACCTCAATTCAACTAACTAAGATTTGCCTTTGCTCTCAACAGTCAACATGACATGAAGATCTTATGACCTGTTAACTGTATAGTATATACTTTGTTAATCATCTCTTGTAAGAAACAAAATACGGAGTAGTAGGAATTTACAGCTTCATAAAAATCCTTATAAACGGGCAAACGTACAAGATTTATCAATGTTCAAGTTACTCGGAGAGTGCGACTGTTTGACTCATATATACGCAGCATAATCAAGGTGTATTTGTGATTCTTTCCGACCATGTTTTTGTTCACCCTTAAACGTGTACCAAGTGAGAGTGATATCTAATTTGCAGTTTTTTAAAGACCATATGTTTTAAAACTTTATTACCAAATGTTAAAGCTATAAACACTTTACAACCACATCATATATACTGAATATCGACAATTGATTTGCGGTTCATTTGTTTGTATGTTTTATTAAACATGTATTTTGTCTTTTTGGCCATGAGAGACAAAAGGAATATATATTTGTGGGACTTGTGAGTATTTGTGTGTCATTTCTCCGTTTGCAATCTAAACTAATGGTAAACATTGTTCGAGTAATATGTGGTACATGTTTTAATACTAAATTATTTTTGTTTCGAAAAGTATTGGTGATCAGATAAAAACAAACTGGGGTACCATGACATTTCACCGACCCTACTGATTAACAACTTGATGTGATAATATAAAATTATGGGCTGATTTAATAAACATAACCAAACTCGTTATCTTACTATATTTTGATATATCATGTACAAGTTCCCACTTGTTTTGGCTTGACTTTCTTGTATATCGATATATAAGACATTGACCAGGCCCACAAAAAGAAAATAATGCTTTGACACGATTAAAAAAAAAAAAAAAAAAAGACGATTAAGTGTGGTTGCATATACACAATGTTTCTAAACACAGAACGTTCAACCGGTTAAACCAGTAATTGGCTTGGCGACCAGAAGCCGATTTAAAGATAAAACTGGCTTAAGTTGTTGAACTAGGATACAACGACTCGTTTGGGTCGAGTATTTTCTTATGTCAGCTTTCGTTTATCGAGTCAATGATGTGAATATGCAACGTATAACTGAAAATATACTACATCCAGATATATGTCACGTATTCTTTTGGTTATGGTTATGATATTACATGATTTATCTTTATTTCAATCCTAAAAACTGGCTAACAGAGTAATAAAGATCCTAAAAGGCCAGGTATGTAGCGTTTTCGTGTGGCGTTTTCAATAGCACACGAAGGGAGCACGCTGCAACCACACCAAACCGGGCATTTTCGGGTGTGGCGTCGTCGTTGCCAGCCCAATGGTCCCGTATTTCCTTTATTTTTTGTGTTTTATTTGTATTTTAATGGGTTATGTATGGGTAATAGGATGCATCATAGCACCAGATTTTGATATGATATGAAGGAGATGTGTTTTTTTATGTTGTGGTAGATTCTAATGTTATGGAAAAATATGTTGATGTGGTAAAACTTTTTTACGACACCAGCGAGACAGCACCATGCGTACCCCATGCTAAGATAGACCATCTACTTTTGCTTCTAACGGAGTATCATTTTAAACAACCCTATAAAGGGTTCAAATCTTTGCATCTAAGTTTTCATAGTCCACGAAATCTAAATAAGATATTCTGAAGAAAAAAGAAATGATCGATGTAGCGTAAAGTTGCCAAACACAAAAAACAACAATGAGATAACTAATCTTTATATTCTAGTAATTTAATATTGTATTATATGATACCACGAATTTCAAGTTTATGGTTTTCTGACTTTGAGATCTATGAAGTTGATCATGTGCCGCATTATCAGATAAGAGTTGATTTGTCTCTAAATTAAAAGCCCCCAATACAAATATGTGCATATGGCTGAAAAATATATACAATATGATACAGTAGCAGGTTGAAAATAATGATAATATCATAATAGCATTATTAGCTTAAAAGTTATTATTGTAAAGATTTTCAATTATACTAATGATAATTTTGAGACATATGAGCTTGATCACGTGGCTTCATCATGAGAAAGTAGAATTGTCTTTAAAGTAAAGCTCCCAATAAACAAGTTATAAATATAACGAGCTGGGGCACTCGCGCGTTGCTGCGGGATTGTTGTGTTTAATATAAACTCGAAATAAAACGATAGATTTTTTTTTTTTTTTTTTTTTTTGGTTAGTAAGGACTAAATTTGCAAAAGATCGCTAACGGGGGACTAACGGTGGAATTTACACCTAACTGAGGGACTGAAATCGTAAAATAGTTAGTAACAGTACACGGTACTATTTGGCACTGTAGCAGCACTGTAGCAGCACTGTGTTGCACTGTTTCGCACTGTAGCAAATGAATTTTCAATTTTAGCCCTTAATGTGACGCCCTGTTGCACAATTAGTCCCTACCCTTGTTAGATAACGGCCGTTAAGGACTATTAAGGACTAACTTCGCACTTGATAACCAACTTCAGGGACTAAAATGGGGCAATTACGAAACTTGCGTGGGTACTGTTGCTACAGTACCCATAACGCTTTTTAGAATATATATAAATAAATAATCTACATGTGATGAAGGATTATAAGTTTATAACCAAAATAATCCGGTCCTGAGGGTTCGTTTTAATTACACTAAAAAAAGAAAAAGAAAAAAAAAAAGACTTTTCTCGAAACATGTAAAGTCATTAGTTAAACAGATAAGATTTTTCTGTACAAGTCATTTGGAGAGAGTGAGCTTTTTTGACGTAGATGTACACAATTTGAGCGGGTTAATCTCGATACCGTTTCTGGCCTTTCACTGATCATCCATAAATATGTAAACCTATCGAGATTTAAACTCTTAACCTCTTATAAATTTATTTATCACTTCATATTTTTGTAAATAATAAAAGGGAGCAATAACTTGTATGAAGGAAAATAAAAAAATAAATAAAATGGAGCAATAACTTGTATGAAGGAAAATAAACACAAGTCTAACTTTTCATGAGTAGAATGTAAAGAAAGTGTAGCTATACCTAACATAACGATACAAAAGATTGGGAGTTGAAAATATGGTGAACAAGATAACTTTTAAGAGACACCCCACTCTTGGGAGAGTATCAATAATTCATTACATTGGGAATTTTATTTTTTAGAGTGGGCACGAGGAATCACTTTTGGATTATTTACTTTATCTACAAGTTCTTTGTTTCAAAAAGGATCTCCTATTTCAAAAGGAAAGTTTCTTTCTAATCAATCACAATCTGCTAACTAATGTTACTTTTAAGACAATTCATGCACTTGGTTTTGAAGACTATATACATCCCCTATATAGGGTTCACATCGCCATCGCTACCTTGATGTTGTGGTTTAGATCGATCATGAGTATAAAGTTTTTCGATCTTGACTAACGTTATCCATGAATGTGGTTGTAACTAACCATCACGATACAAACTTATTACGTCAAAATCACATACATATCATGTCATGCCTAACGTTTAACAAAAATTTGACCATTACCTAACGGTTAACAAAATGTTTGCCACGACAAACACGCATACGTGCATGAAGATAACGTTTTATTAAAAGGATTTTTCTATCTTGTGCCCTAGAGGCACAAGATAGGAAGGCAAAAAGACGCATGTTTTTATAACATTAATACTAGCTATTATTAATAGTGTTGCTTGCTCGTAACAAAGGTTTTCAATTATGATCATCCTTAAATAGTCAAGTCTATCTTGGCCTACGATTCCTGTTTCCGACTCCAACCATAGCCATAACTATAGTTTCTAGTTTCGACCATACGGCTAAACTCATTCAGCTCGGTCCATATCATGTCCACTTCCAAACTACATCAGCAAAGTTAACATGAAAAAGAACAAAACATAAAGGGTTAATGATGAATAGATTTCCTATTTTTGTGACACTATACCTTACCAAACATCTACTCAAACTCTACTGCCTTTATTGACCTTTATGTTTCTTCACAAATCATCTTCCTACACATTTTTCATGAATATGACCTCCACACTTTGTATCAATCACAAGTGCAAGTTGTTATGATGAGACCCCACTAATGTTCACAAATGTCACTATGACACTATGACACACTGGCATCTATTCTTCTTATGTGCATGTTGATATCATTATTATGTGTTGTACCAAATAATAAATCAAGTAAATAAATACAGTTTAAGCTAATAATACAAAACTTATAGGCCCCGGACCTGACTAGGATCACAAGGGTAGGGTTGGGTCAAACAAGGTCTAACCCATGACCATTGAAGCTATGCTCTGATGATGAAGTTGAGATTGTAACCATCTCATTCAAATCCGATACGCTATCCTGCAAGTTCAGTAGCAAATCTGAAGTACTAAAGCTCAATGAGGGTTTAGTCCTGGGGACCAAAGGCACCTCAGCTTCACCCGCAAGCATTTGAACCACGTTTCTCATAGTGGGTCGAACATTGGCGTCTGGATGTGAACATAACAAACCGACCAGCAATACTTTCATCATTTCCCTCTCCTCAAACTCCCCACCCAACCGTGGATCTGCAGCCTCAAGCAACCGCCCTTCACGATGCAAACCCCAAGCCCAATCAACTAAACTACTCCTCGGTTTATTTGCCCCCACCCCAACTGCCTCCCTCTCAATAGGCCTTCGACCACTAGCCACCTCTAACACAACTGCACCGAAGCTATAAACATCCGTTTTCTCACTAGCCCGCCCTGTTAACAGATACTCGGGTGCCAAGTACCCCATTGTCCCAGCTGCCACAGTTGGGTCAGGAGACCTATTTTGATTAATCACACGTGCTAATCCGAAATCACCTAATTTAGCATTAAATCCTTCATCCAACATAATGTTACTAGCTTTTACATCTCTATGAATAACTTGATTCTCACACTCATGATGCAAATAAGCTAAAGCCGACGCAACACCCATTAATATCTTCCTTCTATGACTCCACAACAATGTAAACCTTGATTCGAACAATGCTTTATCTAAGGACCCATTTGGCATCAAGTCATACACAAGCATAATCTCACCTTTTTCATGACATCAACCCAATAACCTCAACAAATTTCTATGTCTAAGCGTCCCAATAATCGATAACTCCGACATGAACTCAGCTTTTCCTTGATCACCACTATGACTACACCTCTTAACAGCCACAACATCATTTGTATCCAACAACACCCCTCTATAAACAGTCCCAAATGCTCCATGCCCAATCACTCGGGTCGAGTCAAAACATTTAGTAGCTAACTTCAACTCCTTATACGAAAACTCCTTAGGGGTCTTAAATATATCACTAACTAAAATATCCGGTTTTTTCGATACTTTAAATTTCTTCGAATAAACCCATACAAACAACACAGCACATAATGCTAAGAAAAACGCACTAGCGGTGACTACTCCAGCCACCGCTCCAGGCCCTTCCTTACACAACTTATTATGACATTTACTTTGCTTTTGTGTACTATGAGCCGTCAGTGTATTCGACACTGGCGGCACAGCCGCCGGTGGCGAACCGGCTGCTGGGTTCATAAAAACGGCGGCTGGCGGCGCTGGCGGCGGCGGCGGCTGTGAAACTAATCCCGGGTCATCAAAAAATGAAGTGAAACTCCACCATTCAACCGAGTGCACCTCAGTACTTCCCTGAGTTGACCCGGAAAAGCCAACATACATATTATCATTCACATATTGACTCAAATTTAAACTATATGATAATATTGGCAACTTGGGTTTTACATTAGAATAAGATACCGAGACATTAAGCTGCTGAGTCAACCCTGAGAACTCGACCCATGAGTTAACCGAGTCACCACTTTTTAAATCAATATCAACCGAGTCCAAATCAGTAGCTTTACTTGACACCATTGAGTCAAGATCTAATCCAACATGATTCGCATTAATATCTTTAAATTCATTATCCATTAAACTATCAAATTCAATAGCCACAGCACCTGCCGGAACACCCAAAAACCCGCCGGAATCCCCAACAGCACCATCCTCCGGCGAGATAACAAAAGCCAACCCACCACCAACGGAGTCAACATTCAAGTCCACAATCCTGAAGCTGAAATGGGTGTTGAAACTCGCCGGAAAAAGACTCTCCGGTTGCCGGAATTTGATCGGTTTGGAATATAAAACCCTGCCGGCGCCGGAGTTTGGTACCGGGAGATCACCGGTGAGTCTGAATGTGTTGTTGAACATATGGGCATCGCCTAAAAACTTTAAGCTGGTTAAAGTTAATGTTTGGAAGTCAAATGCGGTGCCTCCTGTGAGAGTTCCGGCTACATTGCCAAAAATAGAAAGAATGATGATCGAGTTTGAAAATACTGCAAGGAGTGTGTTATTTTTAGAAATTTTTGGATGCATGATATGGGTTTTTGATTTAGTGAATACCCATTAAATATCTTGGTCTAATTTTGAGTTATGTGTATGATATGAATGATTTAAGACATTGCTAAAATTAGAAAGAATGGTGATTGTGTATGAAAATGTGTGTGTTTTTTGAAAATTTTTGGATAAATGATATGGGTTTTTGATTTAATGAACACCCATTAAGAATCTTGGATTGAATGTAAGTTATTTGAGTGACATGAATGAATAAAGAGGCTTTTGATTGAAGGAGAATATTTTTTTAGTGAGAGAAAGTTAAGTGCATGGGAAAGAAGAAGAGAATACTTGTGTTTGTGTTTTTGAGTTGTGATGATAGATAGAATCCAAAGAGTAGACAAGTGGGGGTGGTTAAAATGACACGTGTCAAACTAACGGTAATCTTGTCATGTAAAGATAACTTTATTTAGGGAGTAAACTTCAAAATGCATCCATGTGGTTTGGCAAATTTCGCACCATACATTCAAATTTTTTTTTCTAACATATACATCCCTCCGTTAGTAAAAGTCAAACACAATACATCCACGAGGACGAACGGTGCAAATTTTGTGTCGTTAACTTGGACACGTGGCATTTAAATAAGTTAAGTAGGGTATTTCTGTCATTTTATTACCCTCTTCTTCTTCTTCTTCTTCTACAAATCTAGATCTAGACACAAACACAAATCCAAATCCACACAAATCCAAATCCACAAACACAAACTCAATCTCAATCCTCCACAAAACGAAATCGTTTCATACTTCTTTGTTTCTTATCAAACACAAACTCAATCCTCCAAATTCATCCTAACTCTAATTCCTAGTCTCGGCTGCCAACATTTCTTTGACCTCGACAACAACAACTACAAGAATATCAACAATCCGCCAACTACAAGAACAACAACAACAAATCGACAACAACAAGAATCAACGACAACAACAAGTCGCCAACAACAGGAACAACTCCGAATCCCAACCTAACTCTAATCTTAGCTCTTGGCTAGAATCTTGGCACCCAAATCCTTCTTCAACTCCAATCCTTACTAATCTCAAATCCACAGCCACATCTCAAATCCATCTCTAATCGCTACCCAACATAAACCCGAACCCGTCACCACACAAGGCTTGATAACTTCTGGGTTTCGAGGTGTAAACGATGAACCAAAATGATACCAAACAGTTTCTTAATCTCGATTTCATTATTATTATCTCACTTTTGATTCTTTTATTTCGTTATTATTCATAGACTCTTGATAACTTCTGGTTTTCGAGGTGTAAACGACCACGAGAAAAGGGATTCGCCCACCTTCGGTCTTTAATAAATCAAGAAACAAAGAGAGGTCGTGTTTTGGTGGTGAGATACGGGCTGTGGCAGGATAAAACAAGGTGTTTAGGAGTGTTTGAGGGAGCGTGAGTTACATCGGTTTTGTGGAGGATTTGTGTTTGTGTTTGATAAGAAACAAAGAAGTGGATTTGTGTTTGTGTTTTTGGATTTGTGGATTTGGATTTGTGTTTGTGGGTTTCTTGATAACTTCTGTGTCTGGATCTGGATTTGTAGAAGAAGAAGGGTAATAAAATGACATAAATACCCTTACTTAACTTACTTAACTGCCACGTGTCCAAGTTAACGACACAAAATTTGCACCGTTCGTCCTCGTGGATGTATTGTGTTTGACTTTTACTAACGGAGGGATGTATATGTTAGAAAAAAATTTTTGGATGTATGGTGCGAAATTTGCCAAACCACAGGGATGTATTTTGAAGTTTACTCTTATTTAGGATTTGTTTTTTTTCCATTTAGCTTGGAATGTTATGTGACTGTGTTTTGTTTCAAAGGAAATTATTGTGGTCGACATAATCTTGTAGTAATAGTATGTTAATGGACTCATAAGTCTCACTCCATAGATAAATGTGGTCGACGTGATTAAACATTTGCATAGAATGGAAGTTAAAGTAAAAAAATGCATGTAAACTGTAAAGTAAGGAATATACAAGATGTAAAGAATTTTATTTCAAGGTAATCATGCTATGCTTTTATACTTTTTTGTTTTATAAAAGACAAGTGTTTTTTAACAGTTGTAAAAAACAAGTTGAAACATGTTAAATAATGTCTATAAAAGAATGAGAAATGAGGAAACAAGACTGAATTTAGGTTAAATTGACCAATCAAATCATGACAAAATTATTTTGCTTCTTCTGTTTGTTTCAAGTATTTTTGTTATTTAGGCCGATGCTAACGGAAGCGTCCCCTCCCAACCAACCGACCCGCTTAGGCGTCCCCTCCCAACCAACCGACCCGCTTAGTGTCTCTCCCCCTAGCAAAACAATTCAAGTTCAAAAGAAATTAGGTAAACATTAAAGATATTTTAACGTATTATTTCTGATAACTCATTATGCTTTTACTACTGTTTTATTCTTATTTAATATAACTCAAACTTGTTTACGGTTAATGGCCCATTATACATAACTAGTTTACCTTCTTTTATATTAAAAGTCTTAAATACCTTTTTGTCTTCTTCACCATCACCACCATCTTGAGCCGCCAACATGCACCACCACCGCTACCGGCCATAAAAACCACCACCAGTCCACTACCACCACTTTCAGATGTAATATATACTCCTTCCGTTCTAAAATATAAGTCTATTTTGACTTTTTGAATTCAACTTTAACCTTAAACATATTTTGTTTGTATTATAAAATAGTTGATGCTAATATTCATCAAATATTATATAATAAAAATAAAAATATTTATAATCAAAGTTAAATTTAAAAAGTTAAAATGAAATTAAATTTTAGAAAAATTTAGAACCAGCACATATCAAAAAGTGCATCCGTTTACATATCAAAATTATAAAATCCACATGAAAGTAAACTCAGTAATTAAATTCATATAGCCCATGCACGCTAATATGCTACTACTCCTATAATGTTTTTGACTATCTTGCAATTCGTCGTACATAAACATAACAACCAGCTTTATTATTTTTATGAAACCATTAGCTTAATTTGGATTTTACTAGCCATGAAGTCAATGTCTTATCAAAGATGTGATGCATGTGGGCCAAAGATGTTTTAGTGCACATATTTATAAGGCTACTGACAGTTCTGACCTATATTGCATCATTTTTTTTTATGCCATCTCAATTTTCTCTCTTCTCAACTCATATTCACCTCTCTCATTACAGTGGCAACCCATATTACATCATATGGAGATACAAGCAACAAATAAAATCGGTCGTATACTCGAACGATTTGGGAAAAAACCATGCCGGCGACCGATTTGGGATTTGCTCTCACAATGGCTCGATCGATTTCCTAAATCGATCGATCGATGCCCACGATCGATTTTTTCCGTCCCTCTGTCACAAGCCTTAAGAGTGGAAGGTGTAGATAGAGAGCCTAGCTATTCATTCTGGGTCTACGGGTGCCACATTACCCCAACACCTCTTCACAACTAACCTCCTCCTCACCAAACAGCTAACATCAACTTACTCATTTGCGACTCACCACTTACGACTTTATTTTTTATTCATTTTATTAAATAAAAAAAATTCTTTTCACTAATTATAAAAAATAATACAACATACTAATTTTATTTCATCCAAATAAAAAACATGCGATACGAACTAAGAAAAAAAACAAAACATACGATACTAAAAAAAACATACGATACGTAAAATAACGAAACGGTTAAAAAACGTGATGAAACATAATACAAACCATACGAAAATAAAAACACAAACGATACGAAAATACAACTACAAACGTTACGAAAACCAAAGCAACACAATACGGAAATAGTAAAGATAAAACACAATTAGGCATCGTCTCTGTCCCATGTGTGGGTATTCCTCAAAATCAACCACACATGAAGATACTGGAACCCTCTCCCACCATAGCGTTCTTTAAAAATGTTCATTGCATTTGAGAGATGCTCATGGTCTTGGCCTGTACACTGCAAATCCTTGTAAATATCATGAAATTTACGACATTCACAGCTGAGTCGTGCCCATTTAGCCATGATCATATTCTTGTTACGATGATCACCGTCGGTCCACTCGTTGAACCTTGCTGCCACCTGATCCCAGAAAGAGCGTTCATTCAAACCCTCGTTCTTTCGACTAATTTCAAGCCACATATCAGCTAGCAATGTTTTTTCTTTGTGGAAAACTAGAATGGGGGGTTGAATAATTTTACATCTTTTTAATTTTATTATAAAAGCTTAGTTTAGTTTTAAAACCTTGTTTACTTTTAAAACATTGATTCGATCTTATGTGAACTCAAATCTTGAACAACTATATCTAAGTATGAACAATGATAATAATGTAAGTTAAGTATGTGAAATCAACACATGCATAATATAAACAATTATAGCTATATACAATACAAAAGTAAGTAAACGTTTATTTTATAATCCTTAATTATATTTTGTGCGAAAACTATACTTGATCGAAATGATCAATTATTTGTATGTTACTTTTTTAGTTTGATTGTAAAAACTTTATTTTGTGAATGAAACGTTTGTTTGATCTTTGATGCGTGGGAATTGCACCAGGCTTTACCTCTCGAGGGATCTCGAGAAGCTTACAACCCCCACCAGGCAGTGTACCTGATCGTTGTAGTATAGTATAGTGACAAGTACCGGGGGATTGATCGTTCAACTCAGGAATAGTGTCGCTAGGATTAGAAAGCCTAAAAACTAGGTCTAGATGTGAGGGATGATTCTTTTTGTATTTTTATATTTTATGAAAAGCAAGTAAAATCTCAGGTTTTGGAAGAGTGTGCGGAATTAGTTGCTAGTCAACTAACCCAATAACTAAGATGCAATCAAAATAAAATAACAAAAAAGTAAATAAAGCTAATTAAACTAGTGGTGTGAATAATAAATGGGAAAGTTGTGTTTACTTAGATTTCATTACTCCCTAGATATCTTTTACAGGTTGATAGTTTGTTACAGTTGCGTGGATGACGGGTTATATTCCTTAATACCAATCGTGGGGTGGCGTACGTACTTCCCCAACTCTATAAGCTCCTACTTCACTCCTATGTCGAGCCTGCAAGAAGCTCCTAACATGGGATCATTAGAATTCGCTCATGCATTAAATACAACCATAAAAACCTAGTACGCATTGGTTCATGTTTCTTAAGACGTTCAAGCAAGTTACACTATGGAAGTCTGCCAGTTTTCTTAAGCCTGACATCAAAATCATTCATCCGTAACAACTATAAACAAGCAATCAACCCATAATCAACATCTAGGTTTCACTACATCTAAGCAAACACACAAGAGATCTAGCCTAGCATGTTAAAATCAAGACAAGCGTAAGATATATTCAAACAACACATAGACATATTGAATGAATTGAAAGGATGCTTATCTTAATTGAACATGAAAGGTTCCAAGAGGTGAAAACCCTTGAAAATACTGATAAAATTGTGTTAGGGTTTCTCCAAGTCGTCCGTAAAATTGTCCTCTCTTAATGAATGAAAATTACAAAACTATATATAGATTTTCCAAGGTGACGACGTAAAGAAGAAAATTCTGACGCCGCCAACCCGCCGCCCATAATAAAATCGGATTGCCTAGATCCAGATCTGACGCCGTCAAGAGTGATTTTTCTCTGGGCCGTCACGTATAAAGGGACCATGACGGCCTATGGTGACGCCGTCATGCCCTAGTGCAAAAACATTCTGGACCGTCATGGACTCTATCCTCTTCACCTCTTGTTTTCCCTCTTGACGCCGTCATTAAGAAGCTTGTGACGCCGTCAGGTACTGTTCCCAGCAAGGAAAATTAAGACTTTTCCGTTTTCTTCACTTTTATGCTCCAAAAACGTCCAAAATGCTTCCTTTTCCAGAATTCACTCCAAAAGTATCTAAAATCACAAAAGGAACGATTTAGGGCAATATTTGATCAAATAAATTCAATTCCGGGTTTAAATGACCCCCTAAAAATGGATCATTTTTCGCCTCATCATATACCCTTACACTTGAGATTTGCTTGTCCTCAAGCAAATGCGCTTTTATTCTAGTCAAAATACAAGTTAGGGGTCATTTAACATTAATATAAAAGTAATTACAACAAATAATCGTTCCACTAAAGACCAAAGACAAGCACGGAGATTATACACTAGCACCTCACAAATAGTGTTTAGATACTCACATCTCTCGGGTGTAATAAAGTATATATTACAATATGAAAATGGAAAACATCTCTCACTACCTGTCATAGCAAAATAGATTACCATAGGCTTGGGAAATGATCAAACCTCCACCACATGGCGTAAGTACCTAGGATAAACTATCAAAGAGGTCTTTTAAAGGGTTATAACGTTAGGTGTAGGGATATGGAATACGCGATTTTGTTGGATATAGGCAATCTTTACTGGTGGTGAGTTAATAATCTTGGTTAATTACATGTACAATATGGCGTTGCTAAGCCAAGACTAGACTCGAATTAAGCTAATAAATCAAAAATAACATAAACATAAAATAAACATAGAATGAAACGGGATGGTAGTCTGTTTTTTTTTTTTTTTTTTTTTTTTTTTTTTTTTTTTTTTTTTTTTGCATACACTCTTACCCTACCATCCAAAATAATACATCATAGGGAATGAACATTCCCCTTACACTTGAATTTTTACATACTTTACAATAAACTAATCTAATGACTCGAATTAAGAAAACAAAACACTTGGAGTACTTTTAAGATTAACGCATATATGGGGGTAATCTATGATGTTCTTCCCCATTACTCTATAACATTAGTACTTTACCCATGAGTCCCAATCATCCCAAAATAATATGTACAAGGATATGACTCGACTTAGCAACCATGTAATCAATTAGATAATTAACTAAAGGTTTAAACAAATAACAATAATGCACTAAAGATGAGTGCATACATGGAAGGCTAAGGCGATTTGGGTGTACATTTAAGTAGGGTGTAACAAATTCTTCCTTTAAGTAAGATGCTTAAAGTTAGAAACGAAAAGATAGGCTCAGAGGGGTGTACTAGGGGTTTCGTGTACTAAAAATGAGTACAACGCTAAGGTGTGGGAAAAATTAATTGACTTTACTAGCCAAGTAATATGACTTAAATGGTCAAGTAATTTTGATACGGGTTTAACACAAGGGTGATCCTAATGCCTCTTATCATGTAGTAAATCCTACTACACGAATGTAGTCTCACTAGCGGTCTCGGGATGCATCACTAACACAAGTTCTAGAATCTAAATGCTACCGGTACACTCATAAGCACTAATAGTATTTAGTGAGTTTATATGCAAGTATTTAGTGAGTTTATATCACTTCTCCCCCTTTTTGTGAACATCAAAAAGGTTATCCCGCTGATGTATGAGTTCCCCCTTGACGTGTACTCCCCCTCGTTTTGTGGTCATAAAAAAATCAAGATATGGAATGCTTGCAACAATATTTTGAGCACAAGCAATATATATATATATATATATATATATATATATATATATATATATATATATATATATATATATATATATTTGCATGGAACCAATATAAGAGAACTAACAAGAATGCATGATAATAAAACACAAGAATAATTTAAATAGATTATGTTGAAAACATAATCATATATATATATATATATATATATATATATATATATATATATATATATATATATATATATATATATATATATATATATATATATATATATATATATATATATATATATATATATATATATATATATATATATATATATATATGCTTTTCTAGCAAATTACACTAGATAATACTAAGTTGCCAACTTGAGGTCTCTTGGACTTGCTTGAAACACAAAAGGTTTGTGGAGATTTTATTTGAAGATGGGAAGCATGTTAGTTGGATTTTGTGGAGATAGATTTTTGTTGGAATGGTGTTTGGAGAGTTTGGTGCTTGTTGATGGGAAGCATGGTAGTTGGTGATGCGTAAGGATTGCACCAGGCTTTACCTCTTGAGGGATTTCGAGAAGCTTACAACCCCCACCAGGCAGTGTACCTGATCGATGTAGTATAGTATAATGACAAGTACCGGGGGATTGATCGTTCAGCTAGGAATAGTGTCGCTAGGATTAGAAAACCTAAAGACTAGGTCTAGAGATGAGGGATGATTCTTTTTGTATTTTTTTAGTTTTTATAAAAGCAATTAATAATCTCGGGTTTGAAGGAGTTGGGCGGAATTAGTTGCTAGTCAACTAACCCAATTACTAAGATGCAATCAAAATAAAATACTAGAAATGAAAATAAACTAAATTATACTAAAGGTGTGAACAATATATGGGAGAATTGTGTTTATTTAGATTTCACTACTCCCTAGATATCTTTTACATGTTAATTACTTGTTACAGTTGCGTGGATGATGGATTATATTCCTTAATATCATTCATGGGGTGGCGTACTTACTTCCCCAATCCTATAAGCACCTACTTCACTCCTATGTCGAGCCGGCTAAGAAGCTCCTAACATGGGATCATTAGAATTTGCTCATGCATTAAAAACAACCAATAAAACCTATTACACATCGGTTCATGTTTCCTAAGACGTTCAAGTAAGGGTGAGCATGGTCCAAAAACCGGACCGAAGACCGAGAACCGGAAAAACCATAGACCGAGACCGGACCGAATGTGGTCGGTCCGGTTCGGTCCGGTCCGGTCTTCGGTCGGTCCGGTCCAATTAGGCATATTTTGGCACGTTTTTTCGGTTTTTTGGTCGGTCCAGACCGGACCGGACCGGACCGACCGGACCGAGGACCGATTTAGCCAAAAAGCCTAGACCGAGGACCGGACCGAATGTGGTCGGTCCGGTCCGGTCCGGTCGGTTTTTTCGGTCGGTCCAGTCTATCCGGTCCGTTTGCTCACCCTTACGTTCAAGCATGTTACACAATGGAGATCTGCCAGTTTTCTTAAGCCTAACATTGAAATCATTCATCCAATACAACTATTAACAAGTAATCAACACATAATTAACATCTAGGTTTCATTACATCTAAGCAAACACATGATACATCTAGCCTACCATGTTGAAATCAAGACAAGCATAAGATATATTCAAACAACACATAGACATATTGATTGAATTGAAAGAAGACTTATCTCAATTGAACATGAAAGGATTCAAGGGGTGAAAACCTTTGAAAATACTGTAAAATACGACCTTGGATTTACAAAGTTCGGCCCTAGTATTCTCCACACAAGTTCCTCTCTTAATGAATGAAAAATAGAAAACTATGTATAGATTCTGATAGGTGACGGCGTCAAGAACAAAATTTCTGACGCCGTCATCTCGCCGCCAAATAGTTTTCTCGGACTGCCTAGATCTGGGTTTGACGCCGTCATGTGCATTCCAATTGTAGGCCGTCACAACATTAACTCTTGACGCCCTTCTTGTGACGCCTTCAGGTTTTCACTGGGTCGTCACGGATTTTACTCTTGACGCCGTCAGGTTTTTCTTCTTGACGCCGTCAGGTACTGTTCTCAGCATGGAAAATTAAGTTTTTGCCGTTTTCTTCACTTTTATGCTCCAAAAACGTCCAAAATGCCTTCTTTTCCAGAATTTACTCCCAAAGTACCTAAAATCACAAAATGAACGATTTAGGGCAATATTTGATCAAATAAATTCAATTACGGGCTTAAATGACCCCTTAAAAGTGGTTCATTTTTCGCCTCATCATATACCCTTACACTTGAGATTTGCTTGTCCTCAAGCAAATGCGCTTTTATTCTAGTCAAAATACAAGTTAGGGGTCATTTAACACTAATATAAAAGTAATTACAACAAATAATCGTTCCACTAAAGACCAAAGACAAGCACGGAGGTCATACACTAGCACCTCACAAATAGTGTTTAGATACTCACATCTCTCGGGTGTAATAAAGTATATATCACAATATGGGAATGGAAAACATCTCTTACTACCTGTCATAGCAAAATAGATTACCATAGGCTTGGGAAAGGATCAAACCTCCACCACATGGCGTAAGCACCTAGGATAAACTATCAAAGAGGTCTTTTTAAAGGGTTGTAACGTTAGGTATAGGGATATGGAATACACGGTTTTGTTGGATATAGGCAGTCTTTACTGGTGGCGAGTTAATCATCTTGGTTAATTACATGTACAATATGGCGTTGCTAAGCCAAGACTAGACTCGACTTAAGCTAATAAATAAAAAATAACAAAAACATAAAATAAACATAGAATGAAACGGGATGGTAGTTCGTATATTTTTTCTCTTTTCTTTTTCCATTTTTTTTTTTGCATACATTCTTACCCTACGATCCAAAATAATACATCGTAGGGAATGAAAATTTCCCTTACACTTGAATTTTTACATACTTTACAATAAACTAATCTAATGACTCGAATTAAGAAAATCAAAACACTTGGAGTACTTTTAAGATTAACGTACATTTGGGGGTAATAATATTATTTTCTTCCCCATTACTCCATAACACAAGTACTTTACCCATGAGTCCCAATCGTCCCAAAACAATATGTACAAGGATATGACTCGACTTAGCAACCATATAATCAATTAGATAATTAACTAAGGGTTTAACAAATAACAATAATGCACTAAAGATGAGTGCATACACGGAAGGCTAAGGCGATTTGGGTGTACATTTAAGTAGGGTGTAACAAATTCTTCCTACATATGCTAATAAATCCTAGAAAACAGATTGTAGAATGATGTTTGCAGATTTCCTGGAGATTAAACTAATAATTCAACAAAAACTTTAAGACTCCTTTAGAAAAACAAAACTGGTAAGATTTTCAGATTTTTACACGTGACGCCGTCAAGAGGAAACTGATGACGCCGTCAGAAGTGACCTGCAGAAATTCTTTTGTTAAGTTTTCGGAAAATTTTTGGAAAAACTTGGTCCTACTTCCTTGAAAATCCTGCAAAACATCATTATGACTCGATACAAGCATTTGACTCTAACAAATACGAATATACATGTTCACTTAATATTGTGGAGAATCATGATCGGTTTTGTTTCTTAAAAACATATTTGGGGTTTCCCCTTACACTCATCTTTTGCAAAAATACCTTTGAATGAAGTTAAGAATAGGCCAAACAACAAAATAAAGTATTTTCACTTTTTAGTTTTGAAACATGATCTACCAACAATAAAAATAAAGCATGCATACGGAAATAAATAACAAACAAACAAAAATAAAAATCACACAAAACATGGGTTGCCTCCTAAGAAGCGCTTTTCTTTATTTACGAGTCTTGTAGCTAGACTCAAGGTCATGGGTTATTACGTGACCTCATTGTTGGTTTCACTCTCTAGGTCATCTCCTATACCAGTTTTATATTTCGGACCTAGTTGCAAGCATTCTTTGTAGAAACCAAGCATCCTATTCATTACATACTCTACTCCTTTACGTCTATCCTCATCATTCCTATAGAAAGCAGCTTGTTTATGTTCCTTTTCTATATTTGACAAGAAGCGATACTGCTCAATCTTATAGGGCATTTGGTAGGCAATCTCATCATTCTCCTCCTTGAATCTAACTATCCCTAAAGTTGGATCATAACTCATCCTAGTGGCCTCAACAAATGGTTTTCCAAACACTACTTGGCTTAGGCAATCATCTATCACCGGACGAGTATCTTCTACTATCATAAAATCGATCTCATAAGTGAAATTACCTATAATCACATGCAATCCCTTCACTCTTCCTACAAAATTACTTATCAAATTCTTATTAGGCATCATCCTATAACCAAGTTATTTCTTCATCACCCAATTATAATAAGTCCTAGTCATGATGTTTATAGGGGATCTAAGATCGATATAAGCTTTCCATATATGCATATGCTCGATGTTGCATGGTATGTTGATGTTAGAGGGGTCTCCCATTTTGATAAGGGGTGTGCAAAGGATATATGGTGTCTCGGGGCCATCGAATAAATCCTTATGATATTCCCGTTCTTTCTTGGTGGGCAACTTATCAAAGTACTCTTCTACGGTCTCTACTTCCTCTAACTCTTCTCCCTTATTAACCTCAACTTCCCTCATTTCATCCCTAGTCTCGGTTTCTACTTCAACTTCATCTTTGTCACCTTCTTCTATATTCTTATCTATTGGCTTAATGGTGACAACATTGACAAAGTGGACGTGTTTGGATGACGAGGGGTCCTTAGTTTAGATTCCGTTATTGGTATCCCTAGTGTCCTTCCTAGGTATGGTTAACGCTTGGTTGTTGAGGGCTTTCAACAAGTTGTCAATCTTGTTGGTCATCTCTGTTTGTTGTTGGTTGAATTCGGTTTCAAACCTAGCTATGCGAGCCTCTTGAGATGCCATAAACTTGGACATCAATCCTTCAAGATTGTTGGTACTACCATAGTTGTTAGAAGGATTGTTGTTGAAAGTACGGTTGGAGGGTGGACCGTTTGGTTGGTAACTATTAGGCGGATTGGAAGAATTGGCTTGATTTTGTTTCCACCTAAGGTTTGGGTGATTTTTCCAAGAGGGGTTGTAGGAATCACCATACGGGTTTGGCTCGGGTTTGAAAGTTTCCCACTTATCTCCCGCTTCGTCGGTACGCGAGGATGCGTAGTCCGCAAAAGCTGTTCCGGGGAGTTCTACACAATCACGAGTGTCATGGGGACCACTACATAATTCGCATGAAGAAGTGATTTTGTTCACTTGGCTTGAAGGCTTAGGAGCTTCGTAAGATTTCATGAGAAACTTGACTTGGTCCTCAAGTTCCATGATCCTACGGTCGGGAGTGCTAGCATTGTTCGAAGGCAAAGATATTGCCTTGACCGTTTTGTTCAAATCACGGGGATCATTCCAACTTTCGTTGTCATAGAGAGCAAGATCTTCTATGAGTTCCCATGATTGTTCCGCACTTAGATCACGTAGCTTACCACCGGCCGATTGGTCAATGGCTCGCCTTGTGGAGAGATCGATATGGTCATAGAAGATTTGGACTTGGAGCCAAAGATCTATGCCATGATGAGGTACTTTTTAGAGTAACTCCTTGAAACGAGTCCATGCTTCATATAGAGTTTCATTTTGACGTTGTTGGAACATCAAGATGTCATTTCTAAGCTTGGTAGTTCTCCCCGGTGGGAAAAATTGAGCAAGGAAACGAGTGGTGGGGTCATCCCATGTGGTGATGGATCCCGCGGGTAAACGCTCAAGCCATTGACTAGCTTGATCATGTAGAGAGAATTGGAATAGGCGTAATAGGGTTGACTGTCTAGTTGTAACATCAAGGTCTATAGAATCTACGATTTTAAGGAAGTCCTTGAGATGTTGATTTGGATCTTCGGAACGAAGTCCATGGAATGCACATCCGCTTTGCACCAACCGGATGGTGTCGGATCGCAAGGGAGACACATTGGCTCCGGTGAGCTCAATAGTGTTTCGATAGCCTTGGTGGCTAGGTCGGGAGTACTCTCCTAGGGTTCGGGGCCTAAGAGGTTGGTTATCTAGTGGTGGGTTTTGTTGTGGTGGGATGATGAGTTCAAAGATGTTACCATCATCCATGATGTCGGATGGTGAAGAGTTACTAACAAAAACACGAAGAAATAAGATAGACTAAAGAGAACCTAAAAATAAAAATACAATCTTACTAGAAAGGAATCTAGCAAGTAGACCTAATAAAAAGAGATTCTAACCTAGACAATAACTATTCCCCGGGCTGCGGTGCCAAAAACTTGATGGCGCCGCACTCTTTTGCGAAAGTTAAGGAATAAATGTAAAGATAGACAATCCCCGGCAGCGGCGCCAAAAACTTGATGCGTAGGGATTGCACCAGGCTTTACCTCTCGAGGGATCTCGAGAAGCTTACAACCCCCACTAGGCAGTGTACCTGATCGATGTAGTATAGTATAATGACAAGTACCGGGGGATTGATCGTTCAGCTAGGAATAGTGTCGCTAGGATTAGAAAACCTAAAGACTAGGTCTAGAGATGAGGGATGATTCTTTTTGTATTTTTTTAGTTTTTATAAAAGCAATTAAAAATCTCGGGTTTGAAGGAGTTGGGCGGAATTAGTTGCTAGTCAACTAACCCAATTACTAAGATGCAATCAAAATAAAATACTAGAAATGAAAATAAACTAAATTATACTAAAGGTGTGAGCAATATATGGGAGAATTGTGTTTACTTAGATTTCACTACTCCCTATATATCTTTTACATGTTAATTACTTGTTACAGTTGCGTGTATGACGGATTGTATTCCTTAATACCATTCATGGGGTGGCGTACTTACTTCGCCAATCCTCTAAGCGCCTACTTCACTCCTATGTCGAGCCGGCTAAGAAGCTCCTAACATGGGATCATTAGAATTTGCTCACGCATTAAATACAACCAATAAAACCTAGTACACATCGGTTCATGTTTCCTAAGACGTTCAAGCTTGTTACACAATGGAGATCTGCCAGTTTTCTTAAGCCTAACGTTGAAATCATTCATCCAATACAACTATAAACAAGTAATCAACACATAATTAACATCTAGGTTTCATTACATCTAAGCAAAAACATGATAGATCTAGCCTAGCATGTTGAAATCAAGACAAGCATAAGATATATTTAAACAACACATAGACATATTGATTGAATTGAAAGAAGACTTATCTCAATTGAACATGAAAGGATTCAAGAGGTGAAAACCCTTGAAAATACTGTAAAATACGACCTAGGGTTTACAAAGTTCGGCCTTAGTATTCTCCACACAAGTTCCTCTCTTAATGATTGAAAAATAGAAAACTATATACATATTCTGATAGGTGACGGTGTCAAGAACAAATTTCTAACGCCGTCATCTCGCCGCCAAATAGTTTTCTCGGACTGCCTAGATCTGGGTTTGACGTCGTCATGTGTATTCCAATTGTAGGCTGTCACAACATTAACTCTTGACGCCCTTCTTGCGACTCCTTCAGGTTTTCACTGGGTCGTCACAGATTTTACTCTTGACGCCGTCATGTTTTTCTTCTTGACGCCATCAGGTATTGTTCTTAGCATGGAAAATTAAGTATTTGCCGTTTTCTTCACTTTTATGCTCCAAAAACGTCCAAAATGCCTTCTTTTCCAGAATTTACTCCCAAAGTACCTAAAATCACAAAAGGAACGATTTAGGGCAATATTTGATCAAATAAATTCAATTTCGGGCTTAAATGACCCCCTAAAAGTGGTTTATTTTTTGCCTCATCAGTTGGCTTCAAGTAAGCTTCATGGGATAGGATTGAAGTTTGGTAGGTTGATTGGTGATGAGAAGAAGTGTGCATTATGGGATGTTATGGGTGATAATGAAAGGGTGATGTCTACGGATGCATTTTCAATGGTAAGTTGTGGGTTTGGAGCGGTTGATGAATTGTTGGTTGTCTTGAGTGAGTGATGGGTTTGAGTTTTTCCTAGTGAGGAGGTATTCAATCCAAGTGAGGTGTTCTTCCAAGAGAATGGTTTGTTTTTTGAGGTAAATGCAACAAGGACAATAGTGGGTAGGATGCTCAACTTGCTTTAAGTGGAGTGAGTGAGGGAGACAATTTGAGTAGGGTGATAAAGGTGGTTGGTCTAAGTTGCATTGAGCAAGATGCATGACAAGAAGAGCACTTAGCTCATGAGCTTCTTTGAGCTCTTCAACGAACTTTCATTGTTCGGAGGAAGGTGATGATGGAAGTGTTGGGTTGTGATTAGGGATGGATGATTGGATATGCAACATGGGAATATCATGTGTGGTGTTAGGAAGTGGTGGTGATACTCTTGGTGGTGGAAACATTTGTGAGTTTAGGCAGTCATTGATGGATGAGGATGACGGTATTGAAGAAGATGATGTTCCACAAGTAGAGGGTGTTTTGGATGGTGCATTTGGTGCATTAGGAGATGAGCATTGAAGTTGAGGTGATGGGGTTGTGTTGTCATCTTTGGTTAAGTCAATGAAGAGTTGTTTAGCAGTGATGATGAGGATCTTTTGTTTCTTTGATGTTTTGGAAATGGAAGTTTTTGGTGAATCCATGGTGGATTATGGTGATTTGTGTTGGAGGTGAAGGGTGAGATGAAGGTGTACCTGGGTGATGATATGGATGGTTGGTTATTATGATGTGGTTTGTTAAAGGGTTCATTTGACTGAACATGAAGTTTGTGTATCATGAAGTATGGTTTGACCTTCATGGGTTAAGTTGTAGTGGTGATGACACACTTTGTAGAGTGTAGGGAATGATTACATGGTTGAATCTTTTTGTGAGGATGACTAGATGGAGTTATTGGTGAGGATGGGAAATGAGTATCAAGTGGTGTGATTGGTGGGAAAGACTTGGTTTTTCATTTCACTTTGGTGGTTTGAGTGTGTAAAGGTTATGAGGTTTGAGTGTAAGGTAGAAGGGTATGGGTGAGTAAAGGTTATGAGGTTTGAGTGTGTAAAAATTATGAGGTTTGGTTTTGGGCAAGTCCAACTCTTTAGGCAACTATGCATGTATTATCTTAATGGAATACGCATGAAAAGTATATAGGCAAATAAACATGTAATATAATTACAACTAAGCATGCATGCAAACTTAATAAAGTAATAGATCAAGTAATTAAGGCATTCTACCTAACATGACTAACTTAGTGCAAGGGCAAAGGCAACTAATGAGTGAGACACTAGTGATGGAAAAAATGTGATTGCGTAAATCTTGATTTTGTTCTAGTGTGTGCCTATATGAAACAAATATAGAGTTAAGATCGTTTCGACTCCTATAAAAGAAAAACAAATTTTCCTAAGAAACGATCCTTGATCTCCTTGATTTAGCTTCGCTCACTTCTAAGTGTCATGTATATGTATATATTGGATTGTATATATAGATAACGAGAGTGAGACTATTATGCATGATTAGAATGAAAACGTTTTTATCATTATTCAACAACGAGTTTTCCTAAATGTGAGAATGATTTTCAAAAGTGAATTGGGGTTTTTCTTATGAGTAAGTTTACACAAAAACAAAATGTCTCAATTCTTGGTTTAGTGCAAAATAGAATTCTAAACTCAGATTGAGAGGGAAAGAAAAGAAAACTGAAAATTTTAAGCTCAGATGGTCGGCCCCCTTAAAGTGTGGCCGGTCCCCTTAATATTTAAGGGGGTCGCCCTTATAACTTTAAGGGGTCCGCCCATCTGACAGAAAAAAATTTCAGAACTTTGAAATTTCTGAAAGTTTTAAGAATTCTTAAGAATTCAATCAATTTGCTCTATCATTCCTAATCATAAACGCAAGTGATTAAATAGTTCATGCTTAAGGGGTTTGGTAAACATATCAGCAATGTTATCTTCCGAAGTTACCTTTCCTACAAAACCTATGATCATAAGTGATTGATGACGCAGTTCTGTATGTTTGATGTGGGAGTGTTAAATAGGGTATATCATTACTTCTATAGCTCCTTTGTTATTGCACACTTATCTAACTTAATGCAATAGTCTAAGAGATCTTGTTTCATCCATAGTATTCTAACGCGAGAAATCTAATCTTACTTCTACGTTAATAATTAATCCACTTGACTCATTTCACTTCATCACCATGAGTTTTCTACTAGTGGACATAGAAGATTTCCATTTTCTATGTTGTTCGACAATGAACAATTTTATTTTAATCCTAGGAAAGCCAACTAAGAGCGGTTCATAATGCGTGAGTGACTAAGTATTATTAGCTATATAACTAAGCATTAATCTAACTAGTTATTAATCTAAGAATATAAATTTTAACGATGAACTTAAAAGAAACGCGTACCATTTAGTTCTTCACTAAAGTTTCTTCAAACACTTCAAGTTGCCATGTTGACTTATAGAAGCCATTTGTAGACGAGATTCCAATATTTTCAAGAAGTGACAACTTAGCCACTTGGTTCCCATGGTCTCATTGGTCCAAAGTTGTTTGAACCAAACATGGTTTGCAATTGACTAGGATACATGTATGGTGGAAGTATTCCCCATGGGTTAAAGCTTGGTTGATGTAGATAATTACACATTGGGTGACTATTATTAGAAAAGTTTTGTCTACATTGATTTCTCCTATGTTGATGGGTTTTAGACCGAGGATGAGGATTATTTGGTCTATTTAGAGGTGGAGTTTTAGATCTTAATTTTGGTTTAGAAAATCCTGTTTCGGCTTTTAATAATGGTTTATAAAAACTTTCCACTTCCTCATCACTTGCAATAGGTATTTTTCTATCTTTTATAATTACATACTTAGGGTTTGACTTTAATGGTTTTTGTATACTAGATTCACATTCAAACTTTACATTTTTATTTTCGCTAGTTGAAACATTAGTTGAGGTGAATCCTAAATCGGTTTTTATCTCCCGAAGTTTCTAGAACATTTATTATTTACTTAAGTGAGTTACTACTATTTTTGAACTTGTCAAATTTGAAAATTTCATCTTTAAATTTTTCGTTTTCATTTTTGACCTCTAAACATGTTTTACATTCTATAAAAACTTCTTTTTCTTTTTCCAAATGTTGTAGTTTAATTTTTAATTCGAGTACTTCATTTTCTAATCGATTATTAATATGTTTTAGTGACTTATTTTTAGCTATGACCTTTTGACCTAATTTACACAATCTACTATATTCGTTATCTAAGTCTTTTTCATCTAAAGAAAAATGTTCATCACTATAATATTCGGTTTTAGAACGTACCTCATCGGATCCCTTTGCCATGAGACACTTTTCATTTTTTGTTGTCTCTTTTTCATCATTATCACTATCGCTCCATGCTCCTCCTACAAAGGCCTTGTGGTTTTTACTTCTTGATAATTTCGGACATTCTCCAATAACATGATTTGGATCTCCACACTTAAAACACTTTCTTTCATTATATGGTTGCCTAACGTATCTTCCTCGTCTTTTGAAGAATTTCTTGAAGTCTCGTACGGCCATAGCATACTCTTCATCGTCACTTTTGGAAGTTGAGCATTCTTCGTCACTAGAGTCCTTTTTAGCTTTCAACGCAATTGATCTGCTTTGCTCCCTTTTTCCTTTGACCATCTCGGAGTCTTTCTTTATTATTTCTTCGTAGACCTTTAAGTTGCCGATCAATTCGTCAAGTTGTAGAGTTGACAAATTCTTTGATTCTTCAATCACCATTGTTGAGGCAACATGATCGAGATCTCTTTATATTTTAATGATGACAAATAAACCATCGAAACACATAAAATAAAAAACATTAGCCAAAATTCCCCGAATCACACATCTGCTGCTGGCGCGCTACCCACGCGTCTACGCGTGGGTAACGCGCCAGGCGTCTGTGAATTTCGGGACGAATTTTGAAAGTCGGCTTTTCCCTTACCCGACAAATGTGGATCTTTCAATACATGTATGAATATGTTATGTGCTTAATTGAGAACACTCGAAACGAGTTTTGGGATTAGGGAGATCCAACTTTTAAAGCACCCATTTACGGGAAAACGCCAACTCATGTTTTCTAGCTATCGCCTCTAGCCAAGGCTTTTCTAAAACTTAGGGAGCTTATATATTTCACGTAACATCATGTGAAAGCATCCATATGCTCATATCTCGTGCTTACGTCTTCTCTAATTACGTAACGGGTTTACTCCCTTATTGGTCAAACTAAGTCAAAGGTCACTTTGCACAAACGCATCCTTTCCCACTTGGGTTATGCTTTACATTGAGGCAAAGCACTTAACTTGTTTGAACCAAGGTATTAGTTGAGAACGTCGAGTCGTGAAAAGTCACGAGATATGAAACTATGGATTCTCAACGTTGTGTTACTTGAACTAATAAGTAACTTAAGATTTTCTCAACTTATAATCTTAATTGTCTAAACCTTTTCCTTTTAATGACAATTAGATTATTTTCTTCTTAATTACTTTTCCTAATTATCTTCTTCATCAAAATACCACTTAACCCAAAACCATCAAACCCAATACTACCAAATCTCCCACAATCCTTCCCAAATATCCTTTTCCAACATTCCCTTACACCACTTACACAAAAGTGTACTCTTGTCTCCCACACTTTTGATCCTAGCCATTCATTTCAAATCAAACTCATCTCAACCATCCATTCCCTTACAACATCACATCTCTTATATTCCTTACACATCTTCAATCTCAACCATTCAATTTAAATTAAACACATCTCAACCATCCATTCAACATCTTCTCTATTTTAACACATGTGTTTAATCTCAACCATCCGATTCAAACTTAAACCAATCTCAACCATTGATCACACTTCCTCCCCAAGCAAAAAGGATCCTTTGATCTCATCCATCCAATTCAAATCAAAACCATCTCAACCATTCAATCTCTTACAACACATCTTAACCATCTATTTCAAACCAAAACACATCTCAACCCTCCATTTACCCTTTCCCCCAAGCAAAGGAATATACCTTTAGAATATTCCTTCCTTAACCCAACCATGGTTCATCTCACCCAACCATGCTTGGCTCTCAACACACAACCCTAACCCAACCTTGGTTAACCTAACCAACATACAACCTAACCCAACTATGGTTACCTCTCTACACCCAACTATGGTTAAATCTTAACCACTCCAAGGATGGAACATTCCCTTGGATATACTCTTTAACCTAACCATGGTTTATTCTCTATACACTTCTCTCTAAACTTAACCATGGTTACTTCTCAACACTTCTTTCTATACCTAACCATGGTTAACCTCTAAACCTTCAACCTAACCATAGTTACACCTTAACCCTTCCCTTGAGGAATATCCCATGGCATATTCTCTTCTTTATTATGTCATGTGAGGAATACCATTTCTACCCCTACCAAACTACCCTTTCTACTCTTCTACCCTTGGTATTTGGTTTTCTTATAAACACTTCACAAATAATTTTCCAAATTGGCTATTTGAGTTGGTAAACCTTAGATTGATTAATGTTAAGGTTTAGTGTGAAGTACAATTGGGGGTTTAGCAAGGCAAGGCATTTATAATGCCAAACACCCAAAGCCTCAGGAATATTTTCCCTGGGTGACACGCCTGCCTCGGTAAAATATTCCCAAGTTTGGGTTTTGCCTATAAATACCATGCCATGCCTCTTGTATTCCACATCCCTTACCATTATTCTTTCTCTCTATATTCTTTCTCTCTAATCTCTCTAATCTCTCTAATCTCTCTATCTCTACTCTTGTGTTCTTAATCTTTCACACTAACATCTATTGGAAGAACACATCTCATTGCAAGGGAGGAATCACAAGAACCTAATCCACTCTTGTGATTGTGTCGAGGGTCTTCTATCTGTTAATACAAATATCGCCTAAAAACGTTATTTATATTTTAACGATCTTTGCTAAGTTTTGTTAATGACAAAATACAAACTTTAGATTGTAGTAAAACATCATTTTAGTTTAAGTCTTGTATAGCTAGTTTTACATTTCTTTTTAAACTTAACATGGTTTTTATTTCCTTAATAAGAAAGTATTTCTTTAATAAGAAAGTGTCACATCTCATCAATGTGCATTTATGGTAAGTTTATGTGTTTGACTATCCATGGAGTTCTTACACACTTTGGAAGTATTCCATGTTTGATACAATGCATGTTGACTAGTATTTAGTAGATGTGACATTGCTTGTTTATGTGTTTGACTATCCATGAAGTTCTTACACACTTTGGAAGTATTCCATGTTTGGTGCAATGCATGTTGACTAGTAATTAGTAGATGTGACATTGCTTGTTTATGTGTTTGACTATCCATGAAGTTCTTACACACTTTGGAAGTATTCCATGTTTGGTGCAATGCATGTTGACTAGTATTTAGTAGATGTGACATTGTTTGTTTTGGAGTGATTTATTGTAAGTTTGGTTGAACTGTTCTAGCGGACCCCTGGAGGAACACGGGCGGACCCCTTCTGAGGGTACCGCCGTGTCCGCCAGACTACTGACTTTCTTTGGTATAAATACCAAAGGACTTGTAAGAAATCCCTCATCACTTAGAGTCATATTTTACACATATTCTCTCATTATATTCAGTAGCTACTAACATGTGTGATTCTCTTATGTAGCAAAGGAGTTCACATGTTCATCTAAGAAGTTACAAGTTTCAACTCTAAGTTGCAAGACTTGTTAGCTTTGTCATGTATAAGCTTTGGTAGTTTATACTTCATTTATATCATGTATGTAGAAGTGATCGGTTAGTATTTTAGGCCTTAAAATACATAGTGTGTCGAGAGTTGTTGTACCCTTGTAAAAGAAGTAACGGGAGTGGTTGTACCCTTGGTAAAGAACTCGACATCTAGCTTTGTGTCGGTAAAAGTGTAAGCGACGAACGGGAGTGGTTGTACCCTTGTAAAAGAACTCGACATCTAGCTTTGTGTCGGTAAAAGTATAAGCGACGTTGTAAAGGTTTCTCCACCGGGAAAGGAGCTTGTTGATTAGTGCTTATAACTCTCGAGTTGGAAACTCGGGGCGTGGATGTAGGGCAAGGAAAAAGAGTCCTTGTAGCCGAACCACGATAAACAATCGTGTTGTGGTTTGTTCGTTTCTTTCTTTATCTTTGCTTATTACATATTGTCTTTAGTTAGATTTGCTAATCACACGTAAAGCTTTTCAAAGAAGTAAACAAGTAAAGTTGAGTTTATATCCTTAAACAAACGTAAACTTTTCAAAGAACTAAAATAAGTAAAGTTAGGATTGCTATTTACTCGTAAAGCTTTCTCAAAGAATTGAACATATAATGTTGTGTTTATATCTTTAATCAATTGTAAAAGTGTTTAAAGATATTCAAGTTAAAAATGAATTAAAAAGCGGTAAAATTATTCAACCCCCCTTCTAGTTTTCCACAATTGGCATCAGGAGCTACGTTACTCAAGATCTTTTAAATAGAATGTATTTTAAAACTTGGATCGATCCATGGATTTTGAAAATCTCAAAGAAGGGCAACCTATTCAAAACCAACCGCTATTTGAAAAAGAAAACTTACTTGAATGGAAAAGTAATTTTGAAAACTATGTGAAATCAATTGATCAAGATCTTTGACATATTATTTCTTTTGGTAATTTCAAACCAAAGAAAACAAGTTTTTGAAAACCAAGATAACTATCTTAAACTTGATAAAAATACTAAAGCTAAAACAATGCTTTACAAAGCTTTAGTACCAAATATGAAATAATGTATTTTTGTCAAAAGGCTAATGATGTTTGGAAAAATATGGTAAACTTTCATCAAGGAATATGTCAAGTCAAAGATGATCAATTTGATCTTACATATGAATTATAAGTTTTAGAAAAACTAATTGATAGACACTTAGTAGAAGTTAATACATGTGCTACTAGTTTAAATGTTTTAAATGAAGGTACAAGTGAAGATGAGTACGTGTGTTTTGATGAACCTGCTTGCGTATCTTGGAATGTAATGGATGTTGACGAAGTCAATGATCCGGTAGTTAATTGTCAATTTATTGAAACAACAAGCAAGGTGTAAGTAAAGGTGATTACTCGTGTCAAGCTCGTAGTAGTCTTGCCGGCGATTCATGGAATAACTCGGATGAAGATGAAGTCAATCATCTAGTTTGTGATTCTAAACTAGATAAAATTTCAAGCAAGGTACACTTTGAAACCAAACTCTTTTGCTTTGATTAATTTATCCTAGAGTTTTCTAAACTAGAAAATGAGTCTAAACGTTTATACAACATGGACCTAAAAACTATCTTCAAGAATGAGTCTTCAAAATCTCTTAAGAATATCTTTGAAAAGGAAATCTTATTAGAAGATAAAATGTCTAGAATTGAGAGTAATGTTGAAATTAATCTAGAATGTAAATTATGTCTAGATTACAAACATGAGATTAAAATGCAAAATGAGAAAGGAAAAATTATTAGTTAAATTTGATGAAAGCTCAAAATCTTTTGAAAGATTGTTGAGGAGTCAAAGGTTGTTTAAAGATAAAACCGGATTAGGATTTAACTCATAAGCATCATCAACTAATAAAACAAAGCATGTAAAATTTGTCAAACCTAGAAGAGAAATTTAGAGATAATTCAATCTCTAATAGAAACTCATGATTAAAGGATTAAGACTATCATTCTCTATGCCTTTATATGATTATCTAACCTTCTTGGATACATGAATTATTGAGTTTCAAAGCGTGTCGTCAAACCAAGTTTTTATGCGTAATGCTTATCCGCTTGATAGCATCTCTATGCAATTTAAAAGGTACGCATTACTTCAACTTGACTTTGATTGTATCTTGTTTCTAGCATTATGTGTTCGAATATGTGTTATTTGTAATACTCTAGAGTGTCTACCTGCTATTTGTAAATAACTAAGATTAGATTCTATGCAACAAGGAATTTCGTCTTTAGTACTAGTAGGAGATATAAGGTGTTTTGGTTCTTTAACCATCAAGAGATAAACACCAAAAACTCTTGAGTATGTCTCACTCAACTCTTGCTTACAAGTGAGCTAACTAAGAATTTCCTAAGTGTTAAAATGTCTAACACTTTTGTGATGCTTGCAAAACAAACCTTTGTTAAACAATTTTCTCAAACACCATACTTTGAGTCTTTAATTGTGTTTTTCTTCAATCACTCCTTTATGATAATCTCACATAAAACACACAAGGTGAAATAAATCACATTAGCATATATTAGGATGTGTGAAAGAAAATGAGTTTTCAACATCTAGGATTTACACATCAAATGTGACACATAGTCTCATGATGTTGTACCTCTTGGACTTTTTCAAAATAAATAGAGTTCATAGTGTCTTAAGTAAGAAAACCCAAAGAGTCTAGGAGTCATTGAATATGACATTTAACGAGTGATCTCCTCCTTCTATGATATCATCTTTGGTAGATGATAACTTAGTCGAAAGTCCAATGATGGCAAGACAAGTATGTTGTGTAAAACATTAAGAATAAAAGTATAAAATAACATCTCCTCGCCATGAGTCAAACATTGAATCAAGTAAAATTGACATAAGTTATAAAACTTGATTTATAGGTCATAGTTGTGTCTAAACAAATTCGACAAAAACAATTTTTGGAATTTAGAGTAAAACAACTAGTGAAACAAAATATACGTTTCGAAGTAATCATAAGTGTCAATATTTGAAAGTCTTTTTGATAAATAAAAGCAAACTCCAAAAGCAAGTGATTTTAACTTAAAGACATTCTTAGTTACTCTCTTGTTCTCAATGGTTAAGTTATTGATGACTTGTCAAGAATGAGATTAGTAAATCCGTAGGTAAAACTAAACGTAGAGAAATGTTTGGAAGACTACTTGTTATCACAACAATTAGATCCAACATTATGTTTAGCATTTGTCTATGTGCTCGTGTTTAAGAAGATCCTTAAACAACTCTTTAGTTGAGCTTGTTTGGATACATCATAAGGTACTACACAACTAGGATTATGGTATCCCAAAAGAACGGGAATAGAAACCATAGTGTATGCCAAATGAAATTATGCTGGTAATAAGTTGATAAGAAAAGCACAAGTGGTACTTGCTCTTTTATACCTACTTACCCAATGATTCTCCAAAACGCGTGAGGTTCTCTAATTAAGTATCGGATTTAGAAGCACATCAACAAGCTCCGCTTGAACTAGCAAATACGTATCAACAACGGAATTCTTTTATCAACATTGTTATCTCTTCAACAAAGGAAGCATCGATTTCAGCGACAATTCAATCCATTATGTTCTTAATTGACATATTGTGATCCATCATCATCGTCTTGGTAAAAATGTTCATTGAGGAACATCTTAACTAAGAAAATCGTATACGTTAACCATTCTATCAACATTTTCACAAAACATCTTGAATGAGAAGCATTCATCATCCCTAGGCTTAGTCAAGGACTCATAAGACCTAAAACCTTAGTTTTGAACATTAGGATAAAACCACAAAAATCAAGACAATCCCTTTTGAATTTCTCCCTGCAGTTCCCACGGAACCCTCAGACTATACGGGCGGAACCCTCCCTTTGGTTCCGCCTGGTCCGCCAAATCTACAGGATGTTTTATTTTTAATTTCAAAACCAAACACCTCTTTACTCACAACTCCAACTTACCATCAGCCCATAAGATTCACAAAATGAGCAAAACTTCAAGCATATTCCTCATAACCTTTCATCACTCAAACCTCAAACAACCAATGTGAAATGAGAAACCGAGTTATCCTTTGTCCTATCAATATCGAGTCATCCACCATTTCCATGCCCTCAAAGAAACCAAGAGTCAATATCATCTTCACCAATAACTCCACCTAGTCATCTTCACAAGAAGATTCAACAATGTAACCAAACAAGTGTGTCATCCCCACTAAAACCTAACCTATTAAGATTAAACCACCTTTCATGATACATAAACCTATGTTCACCCTTGTGTCGCTCTTTGAAACAAAGGGCAATTGTCATATCCATACTCTCATTAACATATTTGCCTATGTCGTCAAAAGTCAAATGAATTTCATTATGAAATGCGTCTCTTCCACTTTCTAGCAAGTGAAGAACACAAAGAAGATATCCAAGCTTCAAGTGTTGTCAAGCAATCACCACCTCATTTCACATATTCACTCTCGGTCGTCAACCATACTTTACCACCGTTCACCACATTGTTAAAACAAATGAAAAACGCCATTGGAACATCACTTGCATTATAAAACATTTTTAAGCATCAAAATGAGTCAAGTTAACCGCACATCCACATTGTTTTCATATAGGCACACACTAGAACATACACATTACAATAGTCGTTTACTTAGATTAAAATGTGAAATTTTGATTTTCTAGGAATCATCATGCCTCCTCTAACTCACTACGACCACAAGGACACCATCAAGTATCTACCCAAACACCAAAAAACCAAAGGTCTTACTCAAACTCAAATCATTGTCTTTAAGGCCTTAGAAAAACGATATGTCCATAAGGGTAGAACCATTGATCCATCCTTCTTAGAAGGTACAAACCTCTACACGGAATTTGCCACAATCAACTTTGAGTGTCTCTTAGAAATCGACGAGCCTATTTGTTCTAGGTTCATTTTAGAATTCTATGCATCCGCCATCCTCTCCAAGGATAAGTATGGTCGCATGTCTATTTACTTTAGGGCTAGTAGTCATCAATACTCCTTCACTCTCGAGGAGTTTGCTCAAATCCTAGGTGTCCCAAACCATGATACTTGCATCTACTCCGACTTGCACTCCCTCTTAACTCTTGATACACTCTTTGACCGCATCCATCCCTATGACACCCCTCATGTGTCTAAAGATGAACTTCGTGACCACCTCTTCATTAGGACCACCAACACTAGGAGAACTAGAACCGGAAATGAGGTCATCAAGGACCCATATGGAATGGAATTCAATGAACTCAAGTCCCAATTCAAGAAATGGGAAGAACTCCTTAGAGGCAATGTGATTAGCACCATAGGAAACCGGGATCACATCAATGTTTGCCTTTGCTACATGCTCTACTCCTTGTCCGTTAGGCAACCCTTCAACCTTGCCTACTACATGACCAAGAGAATGGCCGACATTCCCGTGCAAGGCACAACGTCTTTGCCATATGGAATGCTCTTGACCCGCCTCTTTAGGTTCATCTCTCTCATTCCATCAACTCCTAGAGGTTTTCACCTAGACTACTCTCTCATTCCACACGCTTTTGTCCCACTAAGTGATAGGAGAATCTACAAAGTCCAAGGTAAACATTTTCCAACTCTAGGCTTTGCCCAACTCTAGGCTCCCACCTCTAGAATACATTTTCAAACTTTCGGATATTCCAAATGAGTCGACAGAGTTCAAGCAAACAAAGGGGATGTTCTAAAACATCGAGAGATTTCTTGGAAAGCTCTAGAAGAAGATTGACCATCTATGAGAGCGGGTGTGTAGGAGTGTTTGGCACTAGGCGCTATTTGAACGATTTTGTCATTTAAACATTACGTGTTATGTATTTGTGTGTTGGTAAGTTATTTGGTACTATTTGGAACTTGTAGGAACTAACAATGATGTAGGAAGACAACATTTGGCTAGTTGTCAAATTTTCATGTTTATGGCAATTCTTACTAAGTATAGTGAAATCCTCGACCTCAAGGTCAAAGTCCTATGTTATGTATGTTTACATGTCTAATTTTTGCATTGCCTAACCAGAAATGCATTATCTTTTTGATTTTAGGAATTTTTGAAAATTTTGAAAATCGTATCGCAGGTCAAAATCGCGGACTGCCTAATTTTTCAGCCCTGGCGGATCTGACGGTACCCAAAATTGGGTTCCGCCAGTGTATTTTCTGGGAAACCCAGAATTGGCCCAACGGACCAGACGGTACCCTCAAATGGGTTCCGCCTGTGTACCGTGAGGGTTCCGCCAGACACCTGCAGAAAATTTTTCATTTTTCTTAAGTCCAAAACTTGTAAAGTGTCAAAACCATTATCCTAAGTGAGAAACATCTTCCATTAACTCCGATAACCATATTAGAACAACTCTCACTCCATAAAACAATTTGGAAGTTACTTCCCGCCAAAAATTCAAATTCAAACATAACTAACCCAAGGAACCCTTTTAAAGGATCCTTCAAACCATTGAAACATTTTCAACCAAATCACATCCCATGATCACAAAGCATTGAGTGCATATGTTGATCTTTCACTCCACCCTATTCCATTGAATTAACATCAAATGATGTGACATGGTCATGAAAATCATTTGAAACCTCATTCTTTGAATGGTAGAACATCAAATCCAAACATCCATTCAACACCTTTTCAACCTTATAAATTTGAAAGTTTTGCAACAATTCAAATCACACCAAAACCATCAAAATCCTTCTTAAAAACCACTAGGATTAAGTGTCAAACCTTGTTGCTTCAACAAAACCGTCAAGTCAAGCTCATCATCTTCAAGTGATGCTTCGCTTAACATTTCTTCACCTATCCAAGATTTCCTTAACCTCACTACCTCAACACCATCCTCAACACATTTCAATACCAATGTGATCACTATTCAAGATTTGCTTAATCTTGCTACTTTAACATTTACACCAATGGAACTTTGTCCATACACCACCGACATCACCACATCCACTATTGGAAACTTTTGAAAACCTATCACCTAAACCATCAAGCCCTCCATCATTGTCACTCTTTGACACCATTGCCGAAACGGAAACCCAACAACAACCAATATTTCAACCAAATGAGTCATTGGATGATGCACCTCATCCACCGTCATTGCTTGAGAGTTTGGCCTACCTTTATGCTAAATCCTCAATTTTTCCAAATGATCAAGGTCATACCTACAATCATTTGTGTTTCACCCCATTCACAAAAACCTTCATTGTAACCATTTACAAAAAAAAAAATAAAAAAATAAAAAAATAAAAAATAAATAAATAAATAAAAAACCAAGCCTACACCATTTTGTTCAAAAAACAACCACCACAACAACAATAACTACCACCACCACAAGAACCTTCCCAACACTTTGAATCTCTATTTTCTTCGTATAAGAAAATAAAAGCATCTCAATGATCTTCCACCAAGACCAACAACAACCACCACCTTTCACAAATGAATAACCAAGGTCATTGCTTAACCAAAATGAGTCTTTCGACCACAACCAACCACCACAACAAGAGTATCATCACCCAAAACCATTGTTGTTTCACCCTATCCAATAAAATGAGGTTTATCCTAAACCACATTGTGGAACGTCTCAAGTTTAGAGTCTCCAAAATGAAACAAAACCGTTTCTTTTGGAAAATGTTGCTCATTAAAACCAACAAACCAAGTTTAGAGTACCAACACCACCTCAAGTTTAGAGTCTCCAAAATGAAACAAAACCGTTTCTTTTGGAAAATGTTTCCCATTTAAACCAACAAACCAAAACCCGTGTCACCCTCTCAACCTTCAAAATAAAGCCCGCTACAACCCTCAACACACATTTTCATCCTTAAACAACCTTAGCCTTGTTTTTGGAAAATGTTTCTAAAAAAGTAAAGTAACTCCCAATACCGTCTTCCACGGGTTATGGGTCCCAATACCGTCTTCCACGGTGTATGGGGGAGGTTGAGATGTAGACAACCATACCCCTACCTAAGGTAGAGAGGTTGCTTCCGGTTCTACTTAAAGTAGAAAAGGACCTCCGACCTTTTGGAAAATGTTTCTCATTAAGGAAAATGATGATTTCCTTGTAGCTTTTTATGATCTTAGTTTATTTTTAGTTTTTCTTTATTTTTAAAAGTAGGATGTTGTCATCCAAATTTGTTGTCTTTGACTTTTTAAGAGTCAAACTTTTTCATGAAATGAATTTCATTCTACTACAAGGTTTGCATTGTTTGTTGACCATTTAGGTATAATAAGTGAACTATACCTTGCTATGGTAGCATACATATATCTTGTGTTTTAGGAACTAACCTTTCTTTTTGTAGGATCATTATCCATGTTTTCCTTCCTTGATACTCCATTTAAGGGAGTAATACTCAAGGGGGAGCATGAGTGTTGCATTATTCCACTTCACAACTCTTAGTTGTGTTCTAGACATGAAATGCTTTCATGACTTGTCTTGTGCGACAACTAACCTTTTTCTTGTAGGTTCAAAATCCATGTCTCCTCTCTTGGCACTCCATTTAGGGGGAGTATCGTCCAAGGGGGAGCAAGTGCTTACTTCCGCTTCAAAAAAAAATTTTTTAGCAAAAACAAGCTTTTATACTAACATTATAAGACTTAACACTAAAACTAGTGTTTTGCTTATAAATAAAGTTTATGTTTTGTCATCAACAAAAAGGGGGAGATTGTTAATACAAATATCGCCTAAAAATGTTATTTATATTTTAACGATCTTTGCTAAGTTTTGTTAATGACAAAATACAAACTTTAGATTCTAGTAAAACATCATTTTAGTTTAAGTCTTGTATAACTAGTCTTTACATTTCTTTTTAAACTTAACATGGTTTTCATTTCCTTAATAAGAAAGTATTTCTTTAATAAGAAAGTGTCACATCTCATCAATGTGCATTTATGGTAAGTTTATGTGTTTGACTATCCATGAAGTTCTTACACACTTTGGAAGTATTCCATGTTTGATACAATGCATGTTGACTAGTATTTAGTAGATGTGACATTGCTTGTTTATGTGTTTGACTATCCATGAAATTCTTACACACTTTGGAAGTATTTCATGTTTGGTACAATGCATGTTGACTAGTAATTAGTAGATGTGACATTGCTTGTTTATGTGTTTGACTATCCATGAAGTTCTTACACACTTTGGAAGTATTCCATGTTTGGTGCAATGCATGTTGACTAGTATTTAGTAGATGTGACATTGTTTGTTTTGGAGTGATTTATTGTAAGTTTGGTTGAACAGTTCTGGCGGACCCCTGGAGGAACACGGGCGGACCCCTTCTGAGGGTACCGCCGTGTCCGCCAGACTACTGACTTTCTTTGGTATAAATACCAAAGGACTTGCAAGAAATCCCTCATCACTTAGAGTCATATTTTACACATATTCTCTCATTATACTCAGTAGCTACTAACATGTGTGATTCTCTTATGTAGCAAAGAAGTTCACATGTTCATCTAAGAAGTTACAAGTTTCAACTCTAAGTTGCAAGACTTGTTAGCTTTGTCATGTATAAGCTTTGGTAGTTTATACTTCATTTGTATCATGTATGTAGAAGTGATCGGTTAGTATTTTAGGCCTCAAAATACATAGTGTGTCGGGATTTGTTGTACCCTTGTAAAAGAACTAACGGGAGTGGTTGTACCCTTGGTAAAGAACTCGACATCTAGCTTTGTGTCGGTAAAAGTGTAAGCGACGAACGGGAGTGGTTGTACCCTTGTAAAAGAACTCGACATCTAGCTTTGTGTCTGTAAAAGTATAAGCGACGTTGTAAAGGTTTCTCCACCGAGAAAGGAGCTTGTTGATTAGTGCTTATAACTCTCGAGTTGGAAACTCGGGGCGTGGATGTAGGGCAAGGAAAAAGAGTCCTTGTAGCCGAACTACGATAAACAATCGTGTTGTGGTTTGATCGTTTCTTTCTTTATCTTTGCTTATTACGTATTATCTTTAGTTAGATTTGCTAATCACACGTAAAGCTTTTCAAAGAAGTAAACAAGTAAAGTTGTGTTTATATCCTTAAACAAACGTAAACTTTTCAAAGAACTAAAATAAGTAAAGTTAGGATTGCTATTTACTCGTAAAGCTTTCTCAAGGAATTGAACATATAATGTTGTGTTTATATCTTTAATCAATTGTAAAAGTGTTTAAAGATATTCAAGTTAAAAAGGAATTAAAAAGCGGCAAAACTATTCAACCCCCCTTCTAGTTTTCCACACTATCTTTACCCTTTCTACTACAATCGAGTCTCTAGGTTAGGTTAGGGCTTGGTAGAATAAACAAACAACTTATTCTTTCTATTTGTTTTTAAGGGAAGTCTTGTGTCTTAGTGACCAAGCCTAGATCATTGGGGATCTATTTGGGGTTTGATACTTCCGGTGGGAAGTCTTAGTGGTCTTTGTGGTTAAGTCGAATCACGAGATTCTTTTGAGTGGTTTCCGAGGGCGGAATACCGTTGCGGAGTAGCTCTTCTTAGTGAGCACCGATCTTAGTGCATATCGGTGGAGTGAAATTGTAACGGTTTGTAATCCACCAAAAGGATTATACTAGAGTAATAGTATCGGTGTCGTGGATTCGCAACTGGACGTACGGATGGTATAAACCCCCCATCCCGAACCAGTATATATCGTGGTGTCTTTTACTCACTTTATATACTTTGTTGTGATTGTGTTTGTGGTTGGTTTCTTATACAACCACTTGGTTTTCTTCTTGGCCTAAAGTTTTTTTAAACATCTAAAAAGCCGAAGAAACCGTATTCACCCCCCTCTACGGTTCTACAATTGGTATCAGAGCATAATACTCAAGTTTTTTAGCGTTAAAACCTTCCCGAGAAGTCGTTTTAAGTAAAAAACTTCTTTCCCAAAAATCTAAAATCCTAACTAAGTTTTTTGGTAAAGTAGAGTATAGATCCATGGCTCAAGAGAACTATGTAGAGGGATGTTCTATGCAAAGACCACCTTTGCTAGAAACCAATGGGTTTTGTTTTTGGAAAACCCGGTTTGAGACCTATGTTAGGTCCAAAGATCTTGATTTGTGGGAAATTATCCAAAGTGGCAATTTTGTGTTTATGGTGGAAGACCCCGAAACAAAGTTGTTGGTTAAAAAGCCACATTCGGATCTAAAAGATGATGAGAGGAGGAAGCTTGGTAAAAATGATGAAGCAAAGATGTTGATCTACAATGCTCTACCTCGAAGGGAGTTCGAGAGAGTCCACGTTTGCAAGGCCGCCAAGGAGATTTGGCACTCACTCATCATTACTCATCAAGAGAATTCACAAGTCAAGGATTGCAATATCGACTTACTCATTCAACAATATGAGAAGTTTTCGATCTCGGATGAAGAAACCATTGACAATGGTTACACACGGTTCAATGCTATTATCACAAGTCTCACGGCTCTAGATCTTAACTTTTACAACAAGAACCATGTGAGAAAGTTTCTTCGAGCTCTTCCGGTTAAGTGGAGGCCAAAGGTGACGGCTATTGAAAAAGCCAAGAACTTGGCAGAACTTCCTCTTGACGAGCTAATCGGCAACCTCAAAGTGAATGAAATGATTTTAGAAAACGACAAGGTTGTTTCTAAAGAAAAGAAGAAAGAGGTTAAGTCACTAGCCCTCAAAGCTAAAGTCACTAGGGAACAAACTAGTGATGATAATGATGAAGGAAGTGATGAAGATGATGAAGAGCTCAACCTTATGGCAAGGAACTTTAGGAAGTTCTTTAGACGAGAAGGTAACCCTGGGCATGGTAATCGGTTTGATAACTAAGGTGATAGTAATGGTAGAAAGGTTGGAAGAGATCGTGGCTTTAATAATAAAGGTGGTGGAAGCTCAAGGCGCGAACGCGAGTGCTACAATTGTGGAGGCAAGAATCACTTTATAAGTGAATGTCCAAAGCCTAAAGAAAATAGGGCATTCGTCGGCGGAGCTTGGAGTGATAGTGAAGACGGGGATCATTCGGAAAAGAATGCAACGTGTCTCATGGCGTTTGAAACTCAAAAGGTATCTCCGAACTCTTCTACTTCTAATAAAGATTTAAATATTCGTAATTTGCAAAAAGAGAATGGGGAACTTTTTAAAACTATTAAAAAACTTGTTGAGGAGAAACACTCTCTTAATGACAAGGTGTTTAAACTTGAACGAGAAGTAAAGAGACTTACTCAACGCAAAGAGGTGGTTAAACCTTGCACAAGTTGTGAAAAACTTGTACATGAGGTTAACTCTTTGAATGACAAAGTATCCATACTTCAAAAAGAGTCATTAAGTTTTTCTAAATTTAAGAAAAGTAGCAATGATTTGGATGACATGTTAAGTCAACAAAAATTTTCCCAAGATAAGGAAGATCTTGGATTTTCAAAATTTGAGAAACCACTTCCGTAAGTTTAAGCAAACCAATAATGTTTGTAAAAGAAGGACAAAATGAAAAAACAAATGTTTTTTCTAATGTTCTTGATAAACCAATTGTTCCTCAAACTCCTTTTTCAAATACTCGAGGTACTCAAACACTCTTTACAAGAAGAGAAACCCCAAAACAATTTTACAACCCGGTTTCATGTAATGGACTTGGATACACACAAGCTCGAGTCGACCATAAACCTATCTTGCCCACACCAAATATGAAATCTTCATATAGCCAAAGACATTCCTATCAAAAGAATCAATCATCGTTAAGAAGAAACTTTAACAAAAACCAAAGATCTTCACATCATGAATATAATTCATACCAAAGGAGAGAAAACTCCTACCCAAACCAAAGATTTTTTAGACCACACAATCATCAAAACTTTGGACCAAGATTTCAAAACCTAAGTAATTCTTTAAACAACCCTTGGTCTATATTTTCAAACTATGGTCTTGAAACACTAAGTATCTTGCTTCATGACCTAAGGATGTTCAACTTGGGAGTGTTTTATGCTAACAACAATGGACCCAACAAACATTGGGGACCAAGTTTTTGAGTTATATGTTTGTTAAGTATTGGCTTGGACCGATCTTTTAGATCGTTGAAAGTGGTTGTTCCAAGCACATGGCGTTGTACAAGATTGTTTACTTCATTAGAAGCATGATGGTGTACATAAGTAAACTTTGAGGAAGGTCGTTGATTGTCTTAACATCAATGGTGAATCTTTATCTCGTGGTCATGAAACAAAAATCATCCATTAAAGTCGAGCTTAGTTCTTCCTTATGCTTATTAATCTTTATGTGCCTTAAATGTTAGTTGTTAAAAATGCTATGTGTTTAAGAAATATAGTTATGTGCTTAAAACTTGCATAACTTGAACAAATCATAATCTAAGTCCTAGATCTTTAAGAACATCTAAAAACAATCAACAACTAAACCCAAAAGAAGAAATTAAGTTTTAAAAGTTGCTTTAGTATTTTGATCATAATTTCTTCATCCGAACTCCGATTTAGTTGATTCAAAAGGCCATGGAAAGAGAAAAAGGAGATCTACATGATAAGAGTAAGTTAGGGTCTATTCCTGGCGCGTTAGTGGCGCATCGACGCGTGGGTGACGCGCCAGTCGCGGTAAAGTTTTGCAAAATTTTTGAAAAACTTTCGTTTTGAGTTCTTGAGTCTTAAAACTTGTTTTACACACTCCATTGGAACCTTATTAAGTCTTTCTAAACATAAAACAAGTCAAAATTAATTAGAGATAGGAAAACAATCTTTCAAACTGAAGTGAGATGTCTAGTTGGTCATTTGTAAGGTACTTTTGTGTGCTCTTAGAGCGTTTGTGTTTATATGAGAAATATGTTTTGGTGCTATTTGCTTATATGCCCACTTGCCATGATGATAGATGATTTAGTGCATATTGATAACATGTTAATTGCCTGCAACTATTAAAGATAGTAGATCATGTCATCACAACTTTCAAGTATTATATTTAATTAGACTCTAAATGCACATTTACGTAATACTTAGACAAACAAGGTCTTGCAAGAAATTGGATTAGTAAAGCAATTTCGACTAATAAAGTTTTAGAATTACCACACATCGATTTGTTTGGTTCATCACATATTTGAAGTTACAAAGGCAACTTCCATACTTTAATGACAATTGATGACTATTCACATTATATATGGACTCTATTTCTAGGTTCTAAGGAAGTTGTCCTAGATAAGTTTAGAATCTTAGGAAGAAGATTTGGTAAACCTACTTAAGCTTTGATTCAAGTTAATCATGGTAATAAATTTAAACGTAGGGTGCAATTTGGTATTTTGCAAACAACATGGAATCTTACATAACTTCTCGGACATTAGTCCTCCTCAAACCAATGAGGTCGTCCAAAGGAAGGACAAGAAGTTACAAGAGATATCTCATGTATTTAGCCAAGCAATCTATTTCGCAAAAGTTTTGGTGACATGCTTTAAAAACCACGTGTTTCACTTTAAGAAAATGCTTCACCTAGTAGGAAATCATCACTAGAGTACCTTAGGAAATTTGAGAGTATGGGTTGTGACTAATTTCATTCCTAAGAAGTAGGAAATGTTTTAATGGCGTTTACATCATATAGGTATTTTCTTTGCAAGATTTAATTAATCTTACGTTAGGGTTATACACGATGTTTCTCACTCACTTATAAATCTTCTTATGTCTTGTCTTGTTAGTAAGTAGTAACTTGTGATGTTACAAATTAAGACTAGGCACACGTGCACTTAAATGTAATTGAATATCTATCACATTTTACCTTGAAGATTTCGGTCTTGCTTTACATTTTTAAAAGTGTTTATATGTGAAACTATGTGCTCTAATTTAATTTGGTGTTATGCCCACTTGTGTATGTGATATGTTTATGATAGATTGATAGATCCATTCTATGAACATCTATGTGATGGTGCTATGTATGTGTTAATCAACATTTGGGATACAATGCGTTGAATATGTATTGTATGCATAGGCTAACATTTGGATACAACATGATCGAGATCTCTTTATATTTTAATGATGACAAATAGACCATCAAAACAAATAAAATAAAAAACGTTAGCCAAAATTCCCCGAATCACACATCTGCTGCTGGCGCGCCACCCACGCGTCAACGCGTGGGTAACGCGCCAGGCGTCTGTGAATTTCGGGACGAATTTTGAAAGTCGGCTTTCCCCTTACCCGAAAAATGTGGATCTTTCAATACAGGTATGAATATGTTATGTTCTTAATTGAGAACACTCGAAACGAGTTTTGGGATTAGAGAGATCCAACTTTTAAAGCACCCATTTACGGGAAAACGCCAACTCTTGTTTTCTAGCTATCGCCTATAGCCAAGGCTTTTCTAAAACTTAGGGAGCTTATATATTTCATGTAACATCATGTGAAAGCATCCATATGCTCATATCTCGTGCTTACGTCTTCTTTAATTACGTAACGGGTTTACTCCCTTATTGGTCAAACTAAGTCAAAGGTCACTTTGCGTAAACGCATCCTTTCCCACTTGGGTTATGCTTTACATTGAGGCAAAGCACTTAACTTGTTTGAACCAATGTATTAGTTGAGAACGTCGAGTCGTGAAAAGTCACGAGATATGAAACTATGGATTCTCAACGTTGTGTTACTTGAACTAATAAGTAACTTAAGATTTTCTCAACTTATAATCTTAATTGTCTAAACCTTTTACCCTTGATGACAATTAGATTATTTTCTTCTTAATTACTTTTCCTAATTATCTTCTTCATCAAAATACCACTTAACCCAAAACCATCAAACCCAATACCACCAAATCTCCCACAATCCTTCCCAAATATCCTTTTCCAACATTCCCTTACACCACTTACACAAAAGTGTACTCTTGTCTCCCACACTTTTGATCCTAGCCATTCATTTCAAATCAAACTCATCTTAACCATCCATTCCCTTGCAACATCACATCTCTTACACATCTCTTATATTCCTTACACATCTTCAATCTCAACCATTCAATTTAAATTAAACACATCTCAACCATCCATTCAACCTCTTCTCTATTTTAACACATGTGTTTAATCTCAACCATCAAATTCAAACTTAAACCAATCTCAACCATTGATCACACTTCCTCCCAAGCAAAAAGGCTCCTTTGATCTCATCCATCTAATTCAAATCAAAACCATCTCAACCATTCAATCTCTTACAACACATCTTAACCATCTATTTCAAACCAAAACACATCTCAACCCTCCATTTACCCTTTCCCCCCAAGCAAAGGAATATACCTTTGGAATATTCCTTCCTTAACCCAACCATGGTTCATCTCACCCAACCATGGTTGGCTCTCAACACACAATCCTAACCCAACCTTGGTTAACCTAACCAACATACAACCTAACCAACCATGGTTACCCCTCTACACCCAACTATGGTTAAATCTTAACCACTCCAAGGATGGAACATTCCCTTGGATACACTCTTTAACCTAACCATGGTTTATTCTCTATACACTTCTCTCTAAACCTAACCATGGTTACTTCTCAACACTTCTTTCTATACCTAACCATGGTTAACCTCTAAACCTTTAACCTAACCATAGTTACACCTTAACCCTTCCCTTGAGGAATATCCCATGGCATATTCTGTTCTCTATTATGCCATGTGAGGAATACCATTTCTACCCCTACCAAACTACCCTTTCTACTCTTCTACCCTTGGTATTTGGTTTTCTTATAAACACTTCACAAATAATTTTCCAAATTGGCTATTTGAGTTTGTAAACCTTAGATTGATTAATGTTAAGGTTTAGTGTGAAGTACAATTGGGGGTTTAGCAAGGTAAGGCATTTATAATACCAAACACCAAAAGCCTCGGGAATATTTTCCCTGGGTGTCTGGCGCGCCTTCCACGCGTCAACGCGTGGGTGACGCGCCGGCCTCGGTAAAATATTCCCAAGTTTAGGTTTTGCCTATAAATACCATGCCTTACCTCTTGTATTCCTCACCCCTTACCATTATTCTTTCTCTCTATATTCTTTCTCTCTAATCTCTCTATCTCTACTCTTGTGTTCTTAATCTTTCACGCTAACATCTATTGGAAGAAAACATCTCATTGCAAGGGAAGAATCACAAGAACCTAATCCACTCTTGTGATTGTGTCGAGGGTTTTCTATCTTTACCCTTTCTACTACAATCGAGTCTCTAGGTTAGGTTAGGGCTTGGTTGAATAAACAAACAAATTATTCTTTCTATTTGTTTGTAAGGGAAGTCTTGTGTCTTAGTGACCAACCTAGATCATTGGGGATCTAGTTGGGATTTGATACTTCCGGTGGGAAGTCTTAGTGGTTTTTGTGGTTAAGTCGAATCACGAGATTCTTTTGGGTGGTATCGGAAGGCGGAATACCGTTGGGGAGTAGCTCTTCTTAGCGAGCACCGATCTTAGTGCATATCGGTGGAGTGAAGTTGTAACGGTTTGTAATCCACCAAAAGGATTATACTAGAGTAATAGTATCGGTGTCGTGGATTCGCAACTGGATGTACGGATGGTATAAACCCCCCATCCCGAACCAGTATATATCGTGGTGCCTTTTACTCGCTTTATATACTTTGTTGTGATTGTGTTTGTGGTTGGTTTCTTATACAACCACTTGGTGTTCTTCTTGGCCTAAAGTTTTTTTAAACATCTAAAAAGCCGAAGAAACCGTATTCATCCCCCCCCCCTCTACGGTTCTACAGCCGTAACTTTAGCTCGCCATTTTGGATGAAGAGCGCTAAGAAATTTCCTAACAAAATTCTTACTAGAAAAATTCTCATCGAGTGCTTTTAAACTTGTGATGATAGTGTTAAACCTAGCAAAAGCATTGTCAATTGATTCTCTTTCGGAATCGTAAATTGTTCATATTGTTGAACAAGAAGATCTATTTTATTATCTTTGACTTGACTATTACCTTGGTGAGTGATTAATAAGGAATCCCAAATTTCTTTTGCGGTTTTACACATAAAAATTCTTTCATATTCTTTGTGTGGTAACGCATTATAAATAACCATTTTAGCATCATTATTTTTTGCTAGTTTCTTTTTCAAATCATCATTTTGTTTTTCAAAAGATACAATTTCATCCTTTTTAGTTTCAAAATTATATTGAATAGAGGAGAAATCACCAAAGGTAATAACATGCCAAAGATCAAGATCTTTTGATTTCACATAAGTTTCGAATCTATTTTTCCAATAAAGAAAACCATCACTTTCAAATAGTGGTGGCCTTTGCATAGATTGACCTTCTAAATATTTTTCCAATTCCATAGATCGATACATGTTTTAAAATACAATATATTTTAAAAATCTTGTTCAACCTGGCTCTGATGCCAATTGTGGAAAACTAGAAGGGGGGGGGGGGGTTGAATAGTTTTACGTCTTTTTAATTTTATTAGGAAAGCTTAGTTTAGTTTTAAAACCTTGTTTACTTTTAAAACATTGATTCGATCTTATGTGAACTCAAATCTTGAACAATATGAACAACTATATCTAAGTATGAACAATGATAATAATGTAAGCTAAGTATGTGAAATCAACACATGCATAATATAAACAATTATAGCTATATACAATAGACAGGTAAGTAAACGTTTATTTTATAATCCTTAATTATATTTTGTATGAAAACTATACTTGATCGAAATAATCAATTATATATATGTTACCTTTTTAGTTTGATTGTAAAAACTTTGTTTTGTGAATGAAACTTTTATTTGATTTTTAAGTGAAATCAACACTAGCACTATATGAGCAACTACATATATACGTCTACGTCAACAAAAGTAATGATGATATAAGCAAGATAATAAGTAAAAAATGGAAAGATCTAACCGCGAGACAAAGGATTTATAGTGGTTCGGCTACAAGGACACCTTCCTTGCCCTACTCCACTCCCCGAGTTACCTACTCGAGAGTTTCCTTCACTATGTCAACAAGCTCCCTTAAGGCGGAGAAAACCTTACACAACTTTTGCTTACACCAACTAACGACACTAAGCTAAATGTCGAGTTCTAATCCTAGCTAGAACCAATCTCACACCACTAGTCACTACACACCTTTTTCACAACTTCTTCACACCACACCTTCTCTTTCACAACACTACTTTTTCTTCTTCACAACACTACTTCTTCTACTTCACAACACAACTTCTTCTTTACTATTATTCTACACAACTAACACGCCTAAATCTACCTATTACAAAACTTCTACACCTTTACAAGTAACTTACAACTACTAACAATATTTACACATCTACGATACTTCTTAACTAGAAGTTGAAGAAGTATTCTTCTCTTGCACTTTGAATGATGAGGGATTGGATCACTTGATACAAAAACTAATAAGTTTATGATCAAAGGTTTTGGATCACTTGAAACAAACCCCGTTAGGCTTATCGTGGGATTGTCTCCCACGATTATCCTCCGGTGTGAGAGTAAGTAATCGGTTTTTAGGGTTATGTAGAAGAGTTAGAGTTATGAGTCGTACCTTTAACGAGAGTTATGGTTTTGTTTATATAGGCACGTAATCCTTATTGCATACGTGCTCCTTACTCTTCAATCTATATCCGGTTTGATATATATCCCTTAAATAGGAGATATCCATATCCAAACTATAAATAATTTGGGTTTGGGCTTTCGTGAGCCCAAACTGTTTAGCGTGCTAGCCCAAGTCATTATCATGATAGCCCACTCGTAGTGGGCTTGGGCGTTAGTAATGTTTATCATTTGGGTTCGTGACCCGAATATAGACTATACGTCATCATGTCCCCCCAGTCTAGTGTGTGCGGGTTGTAGCAGCGTATACTAGACTAAGGATATCAGCGGTAAGCGTGGCGGGAAAAATTCAGTATATCTAGCGCCAAAAACTAGAACTATGTATCTAGTCCCAAAATATCTCAAAGATACCTCGGTAAATGGGGAGGTCATCCACGTGTCCTTTAGGAAATGTGAAAAAGTGCTTGTACCTCATGGTATTCTAGCCACACGATGGAGATAGTGGGATCCACGTGGCATTCATCCAAGGCGAGAGAAAACCCTATATGAAGGGTACCCATTTTCACTGTGTTTACCACAGTAAAAAAACACAATTTCCTCCTAATCACAAATCTTTGTGCAAGAAAAAACTTAGTAGCATCAAAGGTAATTGCGTGTGCATACCACTAGGAAAAATGGTTCGTCAATTAGAGGAGTTCCATTCTGAGATGGGCGAGGATGAACTACGTCAGTTCTCCTCCGATTACTTTATTCCGCTAGCGGTGCATCCGGAGGTATCGGATGCAGACGCATGTACTGCGGACTTCCCTGAAGGGAAGATAGGAGTATACACGCGCTTTTTTGATTTCGCAAACCAGCGCGTGCCTATATCCTTATTTTTGAGCGACGTGCTCAACTATTATCGCCTCTATATTTCGCAGCTGCACTATATAGGTGCGGCAAAAATAACGAATTTCGAGGTAAACTGTCGATTACTCGCGGTAAGACCTACGATCAACCTTTTCTGCGCGTTTTACCACACGTCGTGGTCGAACGGGTGGGTAACGTTCTCCAAGTGCCCAGGACCCTATCAGTGTTATGCTAAAAAGGTAGATTCCCTTAGGGATTGGAGAGAGAAGTTTTTTTTGGATAGATGATAGGGTATTCACCACGCTCTCTAGGTTTTATACCCAAGGGATGCTTCCAAAGGTTGAGCGACCAGATCCTGGTACATACAATGTGGGAGATGCGGAGACCATTAATGGTAACCGCATCCCCATCAGCCCCTATCCTGAGGAATTTTTGGTTCATATGGGGATGAGTCGCAATTACTTCGGGGCAAGCGACGAGGTGCCGACGTTTTTGGGTGAAGATGGCCGGGGTGGGTGCTTGTCCTTTCTTATTCTCACCTTTATAATGTAAGCTCTCTTGTATATTTTAGCTTTATCAACTAACTTGTTCTTCTTTTGTTCGTTCATGTGTCGCACAGAAATGGATCTATTTGCCATGGTGAGATTGAAGAAGCCTATGCAGGTGACTGTGGGCGTGCGCCCCCTGAGGGAAGGTGAAGTGCCTGTATTGGAGGCTTCTGCTGGACGCCTTCTAGAGTTTGCCCGGGAAGAGTCTTCTGATGCCTCACAGCCTATTGTGAGAGCGACACCAGTGCAGACTGTTCCTGATCAGGGAGTGGTGGCGCCTGAGCTTGCGCGTGTTGAGACGTCCGCCAGTGCTGGGATCCTTAAGGTGGATACTGACTCCGAAGAAGAGCGCCAAATTGTGAAGCGTAAGGCCGCTGAGGATGGTGGTGAGGGGACTTCTAAGCGCAGACGTCATACCATTATTGTGGATGAGTCCACAGATGAGGAGACATCATCTTCTGTTGCTGCGCAGGAGAATGCTGGGACTTCTTCTCCTACGTAAGTGACATTCCTTTAAGTATTTGTATTTATTCTTGTTGCAGTGACATTTCTTGACTTCTTTATGTTTGCGTGTAGTGATGGTGCTGCAGGGGTGATGCAGCGTTTTCTGAGGGGTCGGTGCCACCCCAAGCGGCGCATGCTGATGTTGATGAGCCGGTGAGAGCAAGTGAGGAGTTGTCTGCGCAACAGCTAATGGAAGAGCTGTGCGCTACTGCTGAGCGTCAGGCTGAGTTGGTCACTCAGTTGAAGGCGTGGTACATTGGTGAAAGTAGTAGTCTCGCTCAGAAGGATGAGGAGATTGCTCTGCTAAGGGCGCAGTTGGCTGATGCGCGAGCAGATGTAGAATCTACATCTGCATATGCTAGGAAGCTCGCAGACGAGAAGTTGTCTTTGATGGCTGAGGTAAAGCGAGAGCGCGGTGAGGTTCAGTAGTACAGGGCTAACTTCTCTCGGGGTTTAAAGTACCTCCAAGAAAAGAAAATCGAGCACTTCGCCCACATTGATGAACTTCGCGAGCGTATGGAGAGTGCTCTGAAGGTGCAGGAGAGCAAGCTGCGTAAGCTTAGTATAGAGTACGATGAGGAGTTATATCCTCATCTTATGTCTACTATTTCTGAGCGCAGGTATGTATCTGCTTTCTGAATTCTTTGTTTATCACTATGTGCCTTAATATTCTTTATCCTCTAATGCGTGCGTTGTTGTATGTGCAGGTGGTTGATCAGCCATGGTCTACGCTTGGCTACCATGGGCACGTTAGAGTCCCAGTAGGTTATAGAGGCCTTTGGGAAGTTCGTGGATTGCGCCATAGCACGTGGCAAGGCCCAGGCTGTGGAGGAACTTCATGAGAGCAAGATGCTGACTGTGCCGCTTGCAGAAGTTCTTGGATATAGGGAGGATGCTTTTAATGAGCTGGTGGAGGCCATGGAGAGGATGAAGGTCTTCGACTTTCCTCATATTGCTCGCTTGGAGCGTGATCAGGATTATCCTATAAGTGTGATCATGCAGGGCTTGACTTTAGCCAGACACATAGCTGAGGATGCGGAGGCGCACCCTGACTTCTTCTTTTATCCAGATGAGTCGCAGTTAAAGGTGCCTGTCTTCGCCCGTCCCCGTCATATGCTCAATCCATTCGCCCTTGAGAAAGAGATTTCCTTGAAGAAATGATTAGAGGCGCATGAGACAAGGGCTGCACATAAGAAGGGCGTGAAGGGGAAGGCCATTCTTTGTGGTGTTGGCGCAACTCATCTCCCTAGGTCTGATGGGATTCCCGTTAGCGTACCAACGGTGTCTCAGGAGGATAGCAGCCTTTTAAAAAGGCTGAGTGAGGCTGGAGAGTTAGCGTCTACGGCTAGTAGTTCGAGCCATAGGCGCGCACATAGCATCTAGGTGTCTTTGTAATTATGACTTGTATAAACTCGTGGTTCTTATAAACAATAATTTATATCTTTTTCCGTACGCCTTGTTATTTGTACTTAGATTGTTTTTCTTTTGTGTAAAAGATCATCCAAGAGTCAAATTGAAACCATGACATACTTAAAGTTACTTATATTAAGTGCTTAAAAAATCATAAGTGTGAAGATAGACTTCTGTTATTTTGCAAAGACTTTATCAAATGACCAAGAGTCTTGGCTCGTAAATTGCTAAGCATGTACAGTGTACATGATATTGCGCATCCTTCGTGGAATGCGCATTTAAACTTACTTCAACGTCTTGAAAATAAGGCGCTTGGCAAGGATGCATGATCCAGTGTTGATGGGTTTGCAACCCTCTTACTCAACGAGTTAGTTAGTAGGTTTACTCATCTTTTCTGCCATCGTACGTCTTGATAAGTGCATGCACGCCATGTAGGCAAAATATAAAAATAACGATATTGAGACATAAGAAAAATGTAAGCAATAAAGTTAAATGTGTTATGGAGTTAGCTAGAAACCACAACAGTTTATTAACTCTTGCAAGTTTTTTAAGATAAAAGACAATTCCTAAAAAGAAAAGAAAATTCAAATACAGATATTTATTGGGCACGTACTAAAGTGTGAGGTTGTTTGCGTGTGGGCCGTAGCCTTTCCTAAAGATAGCATCTCTTGAGATTGCAGATATTCCAAGTGCGTGCCAGCTCATGGCCTTCCATGTCGCACAACTTGTACGCATCATTGCCTAGTGCATCTGTGACCTCATAGGGTCCTTCCCATTTGGGTCCAAGCTTGCCTGTATCTTCTGCGCGGCTTGCATCATTGGCGCGGTATACAAAGTCTCCTAGCCTGAAAGAAGTATGTTTGACTTTTGCATCATAATACTTCTTCATCTTTGCTTTAGCCTTTGCTTCACGTATAGTTGCGCGTTCACGCCTTTCTTCTAGCAGGTCCAAGTCTATGCGCCGCTCATCGTCATTTGTTGTGACATTTATTTTCGCTGTACGGATAGTTGGCATTCCAATTTCGGCTGGTATGAGGGCTTCTGTTCCATAGACAAGAGAGAATGGTGTGTCTCCGGTACTGGTTTTAATTGTCGTGCGGTGCGCCCATAAAACATGTGACAATTCATCCACCCATCTTCCTTTATGTCTGTCAAGGCGCGCTTTTATTCCCTCGCCCAAACTGCGATTCGCGCGTTCAACTAGGCCATTGGTTTGTGGGTGCTTCACTGAAGCAAAGTGTTGTGTAATGTTTAATTGCGCGCACCAGTCTTTGAACGGGTTATCACATAATTGTTTTCCGTTGTCCGAGATAATCTCTCCAGGTAGTCCAAAGTAACATACAATGTTGTCCCACACGAAGCGTTTGACTTGGTTGCCTGTGATGCTTGCCACTGCTTTTGCCTCAATCCATTTAGTAAAATAATCTATAGCTACAATGAGGAATTTAAGCCCTCCTGCTGCAACCGAAAAGGGGCCTGCAATGTCAATGCCCCATTTATAGAATGGCCATGGTGAGGTGATGGGGGTTAGCTCTTGTTGTGGTCGGTGCGGAATTGGCCTGTGGACTTGGCAATCGCTGCATTTCTTTATCATGTCCCGCGCGTCGCGGTGCATGATAGGCCAATAGTATCCTGACCGTAGGGCGCGCGCCACTACGGACCGTGGTCCTGAGTGCATACTACATGAGCCAGCGTGAATTTCTCAGAGTACATAATCTGGCTGAAGAGGTCCAACGCACCGGAGCCATGGTTGTAGGAATGAACATCGGTACAGGACGCCATCTCGGAGTTCAAATCTCTGCGCTGTGCGCCGTACCCTATGAGCATCTTTCTGATCTTGTGGTAAGATTCCTTTGCTTATAAATTCAATGATAGGTTTCATCCACGTAGGATTCTGTTCCTCTATCACCGTGGATATTTCCATCTCCGAGATTGATTTGTTTTTTTAGAGTCTCCACCAATACCTGTTTTGAGAGGTGCGCAAAGCTCGTAGATGTGATCTTGCTAAGCGCATCAGCTTTCCTGTTTTCTCATCTAGGGACTTGTTTGATGGTGAACCTATCAAAATTCTGAATTAGAGACTTGGTTTTTTCATGGTATTGGACCATGTGTTCATCCTTGGCCTCATATTCACCTAACACGTGGTTGGCTACTAGCCTGGAATCTACATTTGCCTCTAGGTTGCGTACGCCCATTTGAGTAGCAATGCGTAGTCCAGCGAGTAGGGCTTCATATTCTGCCTCATTGTTTGTGGCTGTGAATTCAAAACGCAGTGCGTAAGTGAATTCCACTCCTTCTGGGTTAGTGAGGATAAGGCCTGCGCCTGATCCATCCACGCACGAGGATCCATCTGTGAATAGAATTCATGGTTCTTGTAATGTTTTTGCACTTTTTATAGGTAGAGTGTCAATATCTGGCTTTTCGCTAATGAAATCTGCCAATATCTGTCCTTTAACTGCGGTGCGCGGTGTATAAGAGATGTTATACTCGCTCAATAATACACTCCATTTTTGTAGCCGTCCTGATGCGTCAGGTTTAGAGATAACTTGCTTGATTGGTTGGTCCGTGATCACAGCTATTGGGTGCGCTTGGAAGTATCGGTGCAATCTCTTAGCTGCGAAGACTAGAGCTAGGACCAGTTTTTCCATTGCAGTATAGTTGGTCTCTGTGTTTTTGAGTGCTTTGCTTATAAAGTATATGGGTGTTTGAACGGAATCCCTATCTGTCAATAATACCGCGCTGACTGCTCCATGAGTTGCAGATAAGTACATGATCAATTCTTCCCCTGGTTGGGGTGCAACAAGTTTGGGAATTGCTGCAAGATGTTGCTTAAGTTGTTGGAAGGCTTCCTCCGCCTCCTCAGTCCAACGAAAGTCTCCCTTTCTTGTGCACCTCGTGAGTGTTTTAAAGAGAGGGAGTGACTTGACTGCTGACTTGGACAAAAAACGGTTTAGCCCAGCAAGCTTTTCGTTTAATGACTGGACTTCCTTCAATGTGCGCGGTGAAGGGAGATTGATGACAACTTTTGTCTTTTCTGGGCAGGGCTTGATGCCGTCAGGTTCTGTTAAATATCCAAGGAACATGCCTTCTGTTGCTCCAAAGGTGCACTTTTTGGGGTTTAACTTCATGTTTATCCTTCCCAGTGTTTTGAATGTCTCCTCGATGTCGCGCACCAATTCCTCCTCAGTATGACTCTTTATAACAAGGTCATCGACATAAACTTTCAGGTTGCGACCTACTTGCTTTTCAAAGGCCATGTCCACCAATCGCTGGTATGTCGCGCCCGCGTTCTTTAAACCAAAGGGCATTTTCGTGTAGCAATATACTCCTTGACTTGTGTGGAAGGCTATTTTTTCTTCATCCTCCTCTGCCATCTGAATTTGATGGTACGCTTTGTATGCGTCTAGGAAACATTTAAAGGGATATCCGCACAGGGATTCTATCTTCCAGTCTATTTCTGGTAACGGATAACAGTTTTGTGGACATGCTTTATTAAGATCAGTGAAGTCTACTCACATTCTCCAACTGCCATCACTCTTTTTTACCATTACTGGGTTGGAAAGCCAGTCATGGTAATAGACTTCCCGCATGATGCCTGCGTCTACCAGTTTGTGTACTTCTTCCAAGATGGCTTTTGCGTGATCCGGGGCTTGGTCGCACTTTTTCTGTCGTATTGGAGGAAATCCTTGTCGGATTTGTAGCTTGTGCTCCGTGATAGATCGTGGTACTCCAGTCATGTGCTTTGGTTCCCATGCAAAGATATCAAGGTTCTTTTGCAAGAGTGCGCACACAGCTGCTTTACCTTTGTCAGATAGAGACCCTCCAATTGATATTTGTTGATCTGGGTAATCAGGGTGAATGGCAACCTTTAGGTTTGGTATTTTAGTTGCGCGCTGTTCTGGAATATTCCCCACTTCACTGGTTACCGTGTTGCATTCTTTAGGCGGCATCGTGGTATTGTAGAGGGTGACAATGCCTCCTTCTACTGGAAATTTGAGCATTCCGTGTGCTGTGGATGGTACAGCGCGCATGGATGATATTCCAGGTCTCCCAATGATGCCGTTGTACGGTGAAGAACACTTGATTATCATGAAGTTTATCCATGTTGCTGTAGAATGTTGTTCATCGCCCACAACTACAAGTAAGCGTAATTGCCCCATAGGCCATATCTTTTCTCCTGTGAAGCCAGTCAGCGACGTCGTGGCCGGTATTAACTGACTTTGTATCTCAGGTCGCAGCCATTTGAAGCAGTGTTCATATAGAATGTCTGCGGATGCTCCTCCATCAATATACATGCGGCGAATATCGTGTCCCCCAGTATGTATCTCAATGGTTAGTGGCTCTACTACTGCGTTGTCCGCAACTAGAGTAGGGAAGGATATCTCATTCCCTAAAGAGAATTTTTTACTGACCTTTTGCTTCATCTTGCGCTGCCATGACTGTATCATGTAAATAATGTCAGCCTTATATTTGGATGGCTCTTTTTTACCTCCATTCTTTTGTTTATCCTTCCCTTCTTTAATATTCTTAACGAGATGATCCATTCTACCCTTCTTTACTAATTTGTCAATTAGTTGTCATAGCTGGACACACTCATTAGTGGTATGGCCCTTTTGTCCATGGTATTCGCAGTATCCATTCCCTACACGTCGGTCTTCCGGAGCGCGCATTGGTCGGGGTTTTGGGAAGTTTGCGCCTTCTGTTACAAATATTTCCCTCGGAGTCTTTGTGAGGGGGTATACTTGTCATTATCTCGTCCACTTCCTTGACTGCGATAATTCTTGCTGCGATTGCTGCTCTGATCATTGGATTGTCTCCTAGACTGTTCTTGCTGCCTATAATTTGAGTAGCCTTTTTTACTATCTGCAGCGGCTGCTTCTCCTTGGATGAAGGATCTTGTGCGCTTCAATAGTTCATCGAAGGTTTGGGGAACCTTATCATTTAATTTCCTAATGAGTTCTGGGTTATTAATCCCATTCATGAACCCTGAAACTTTTAGCACTTCAGGACACGCTTTGACGTGTATACATTCATCCTTGAAGCGCTCCACGTAAGCACTGGTTGATTCCCCTTGGTGCTGTTCTACTCTGGCCAGTTCAACAGGGTTCTTAGCGCACTTCCTTCTCTGGGTGAAGTTCAAGCGGAATGCTTTTCGCAACTCTTGATGCGTGGGAATTGCACCAGGCTTTACCTCTCGAGGGATCTCGAGAAGCTTACAACCCCCACCAGGCAGTGTACCTGATCGGTGTAGTATAGTATAGTGACAAGTACCGGGGGATTGATTGTTCCTTATATATCTTTTACAGGTTGATAATTTGTTACAGTTGTGTGGATGACGGGTTATATTTCTTAATACCAATCGTGGGGTGGCGTACGTACTTCCCCAAATCTATAAGCTCCTACTTCACTCCTATGTTAAGCCTGCAAGAAGCTCCTAACATGGGATCACTAGAATTCGCTCATGCATTAAATACAACCATAAAAACCTAGTACGCATTGGTTCATGTTTCTTAAGACGTTCAAGCAACTTACACTATGGAAGTCTGCCAGTTTTTTTAAGCCTAACATCGAAATCATTCATCCATAACAACTATAAACAAGCAATCAACCCATAATTAACATCTAGGTTTCATTACATCTAAGCAAACACACAAAAGATCTAGCCTAACATGTTAAAATCAAGATAAGCGTAAGATATATTCAAACGACACATGGACATATTGAATGAATTGAAATGATACTTATCTTAATTGAACATGAAAGGTTACAAGGGGTGAAAACCCTTGAAAATACTGTAAAACTCGTGTTAGGGTTTATTCAAGTCGTCCCTCAAATTGTCCTCCTTTAATGAATGAAAATTGCAAAAGTATATATAGATTTTCCAAGGTGATGGCGTCAAGAAGAAAATTCTGACGCCGTCAACCCGCCGCCCATAATAAAATTGGATTGCCTAGATCCAAATCTGACGCCGTCAAGAGTATTTTTCTTTTGAGCCGTCAAGAGTAATGGGGTCATGACGGCCTATGGTGACGCCGTCATGCCCTAGTGCAAAAACCTTCTGGACCGTCATGGACTCTATCCTCTACACCTCTTGTTTTTCCTCTTGACGCCGTTATGTAGGATTTTCTGACGCCGTTAGGTACTGTTCCCAACAAGGAAAATTAAGACTTTGCCGTTTTCATTACTATTATGCTCCAAAAATGTCCAAAATGCTTCCTTTTCCAGAATTTACTCCAAAAGTACCTAAAATCACAAAAGGAACGATTTAGGGCAATATTTGATCAAATAAATTAAATTTCGGGCTTAAATGACCCCCTAAAAACGGATCATTTTTCGCCTCATCAACTCTTCAAACCCGTCTACGCTCCTTCGTGGAAGCTTGCTAAACCAAGTTCGCGCATTCTCCACTAATGTGGAGTTAAACATATGACACCACACAGGTTGTGGCCAATTTTCGATAGTAGCAGCGGATTTGAAAATTTTTAGGTGGTCACCAGGATCACCCGTTCCATCATATGTTTTAATATTGGTGGGCATGCGCCTTTTCTTATGATCAGAGTAATCGCTGATGCGTCGTGTGAATGCATTAACTTTCTGACGACGCCAAGGAAGAGATATGTCTTCGTCCTCTTCCTCGCGACGTCTTCCTCTGGACTTCCAGTGTCCTGTCTCTTTGTCCTCGTTGTCCGAGGAGTCACTTGAGGAGAAGTCACTCATTTTGTGGCGCGTGCGCCGTTTTTCCTCAGAGGAAGAACTTGAGGGGCTTTCACTTGGGGAAGTTCGCCTTCCCAACCTGTCGTGAATTCTTCTACTCCCAGACCTTGACGAGCCCTCACTCGGTGAGTGTTGACGTCCAAGTCTATCTTGTATCCTGCGACTACCAAGTCTGGAGAGAACATTAGTACGCCTCTCACCGTCTTCGTATTCATCCGAGTATTGTGAATCAGATGTTGTACCAAGTCTATCATGGACATTGGTACGTCTTTCATTATTTTCGCACCCCCCCCTCTAGTAGCGCGGTGGGGATGTTTCTGGGTTAAAGTTAAGACGAGCTTGTAGGCTCTGGTTTGATCTTCTCCTTGCCTCCTCTTGCATGAGGCTAGTTAAAGCTTCGTAATTTTGTGACACAAAATTACTTAGCGTTAGTTCAGGCGCATCTTCTTCTAGTGCAACAATATTTGCTTTTGGGTTAGGTCCCCTATCTCGATTAGGCGCGCCTGGCGGCACAGTGTTGTCCATAATGGGTGCCGTTTGATGAGGAGTATTGAAGAGAGTGCGCTGAAGTTCTTCAGTGCTTGGGACCACTGTGGTGGCCTGGGCAGCCCCTGCAGGCAATTCTACCGCTGGGAGAGGTAGGGTTGTTCCCGTTTTTTGGTGACCAGTGGCATTGGTTGTCCTAGAAGCCTGCCTAGAGGTCGGATCTTGATGGTTCTTCCTCTGGGGGTCACCACGTGTTTTTCCAATTGCGAAGTCCGCTGGCTTGAGTTTTTGTGTTTTGTCATTCTAGTTTTTAGTGTAGGGTCCCACGGATGGCGCCACTTGTTGATACAAAAGTTGGACATTCCTTGTTTGGGTTCCTGCTCCCGTATCAATCAGATCTTAATGCTTGAGACCTGCGCACTTAGAAAGCAAACAAACACCGTTAGGCTTATCGTGGGATTGTCTCCCACGATTATCCTCCGGCGTGAGAGTAAGTAATCGGTTGTAGGGTTATGTAGAAGAGTTAGAGTTATGATTCGTGCCTTTAAAAAGAGTTATGCTTTTGTTTATATAGGCACGTAATCCTTATTAGATGCGTGCTCCTTACTCTTCAATCTATATCCGGTTTGATATATATCCCTTAAATAAGAGATATCCATATCCAAACCATAAATAACTTGGGTTTGGGCTTTCATGAGCCCAAACCGTTAAGCGTGCTAGCCCAAGTCATTATCATGATAGCCCACTCGTAGTGGGCTTGGGCGTTAGTAATGTTTATCATTTGGGTTCGTGACCCGAATATAGACTATACGTCATCACATATATTTATTATGAATTAAACATTTTGCTTTAATTACCAAAAGTGTTTTTCTAAATATATAAAATGTTTATATCATTTTATATAATTTGTAATTAGTAAATAAACATCACTTTGATCATAAAATGTATTAGGCAATTGTTTATTCATACCTTAAGTGATTTAGTTGGATGTAATGATATTTTGTCACTAAATACTTGTTTACGTAATTATTTTACGTTTAATGATTTTATATTTTGTGATCGTCAAAACATAGGGATATCGAGAAATATTAATAACGTTTTTACACATTATTTATATCAACATTCTTCAATTGACCAACGCGTATTCATTGTAGTGTGTGAAGGATTGAATGGTATGGTATGATATTTATAGGTGTTTAGAGCGGGATAATTTCAAATTTTGAATTCAAACTCAAAGCGGGATAAACGTTTAAAATTCAAATTCAAAAAAAAGGTTGAACAATTAAAATTTAAAAAAAAAAAAAAAAAAAAAAAAACGTGTGGAAAAATTTTAAAATTCAAATTCAAATAAAAGGGCGGATAAACGTTTAAAATTCAAATTCAAACAACTGAGCGGGATAATTTCAAATTCAAAAAATCATCCTATAAATACCCATTACTAGATGCTGAAATACACCCACAATTCACACATAAATCATCAAGAATTCACTTTTCTTCTTCATACTTAACAATGTCACTCAACACATCACCTGATAACGAATCGGTTTACAACACACCACCGGAAGACAATTCCCCACAAAACACTCCACCAGAAGATCTATTTCCCGTATTCCAATATGACAACCCACCACCTTCCGCTCTATGTTTCCACCGAAAAACAATCCACTCCCAAACAATCAACCGCCAAACTATCCACCACAAAACCAACCCACTACCTTTGGGTTGACTGATGAAGAGCTCCTTGAGCAAGACATGCAAATGCTGTTAGCGGTTCAAGCTGAGGAAGAACGTCAGACAAGAGAGCGTGAGGCATACTTAAAAGGTAAACAGGATCGGAGAAACCGTCGAGCAGAATGGCGATGGAAAATGGGATTAAACCGTGTGCCATCGAGTGAGGACGATTCAAGTAACGAGGATTCGAGTGACGAGGGATATGGCACAAACTGAATCATTTTCTTGTTTCGTAGTTTTGTGTTTATTTATCGTATCGTAGTTTAGGTGTTTTAATTTCCATTTCGTAGTTTAATGTTGTAATCGTAGTTGTAATATAATTGTACGTTGTGTTAAGTAATTTCAATCCTATGTTTAATATAGTTGCATTTACATAACAATTAATTATTTACAAAACAATTAAAACTTCACAAACCTTATTTACATTTATAAATATATAATAAACAAAATTTCTCAACAACAACAAAAGAAAGGGAAAAAAAGTACCAAAATGTCAGCAAACGAGCTCGTCGTGCAGACGAAGAGCTCCCTTTCGGCGATGAACGACGAGCTTAGGATGGTGCAGCGGCGAAGAACGGCGAGCAAGAAGAGTCATCCACGTAGGAACGGCGAAGCCCTTCAACGCACTGCACCTTCCACTCTAATTATAAATACTCGTATTAATCTGTAAAACATGTTTGGTGGGGCTATAACCGGTGAAATGAATTAGTGTAAAGAGAAACAAGACTAGCAAATGAGTTATCTCAAAAGTAAGCATTAGCATGAATTAGTTGTGTGTGAATTTGAAAATAAAACAAGATTAAGTAACTTTTTTTTTGTTTTTAGTCGATAAATGAGTTTCTAACCAAAATTAATGGTGATTGATCGAAGTTATGAGATGTTAAAGAAGGAGATGGAGGAAATAACCAAATAATACTTAAAGATGATGTATAAAGATTATTTATTTATTTATTTATTTATTATTATTATTATTATTATTATTATTATTATTATTATTATTATCTCAAAAGTAAGCATTAGCATGAATTAGTTGTGTGTGAATTTGAAAATAAAACAAGATTAAGTAACTTTTTTTTGTTTTTAGTCGATAAATGAGTTTCTAACCAAAATTAATGGTGATTGATCGAAGTTATGAGATGTTAAAGAAGGAGATGGAGGAAATAACCAAATAATACTTAAAGATGATGTATAAAGATTATTTATTTATTTATTTATTTATTTATTTATTATTATTATTATTATTATTATTATTATTATTATTATTATTATTATTATTATTATTATTATTATTATTGTAAATGAAGCACAAAGGGGGTTTCACTTTTTTGAGATGCTACATATGGTATTTTTAGTGTTTACTTCTATTTGTATTTTGTAGTTTTGATGAACAATCTTGGACACAAAAAGCTAAAATAAGAGCATACACAATGAAAGATCTGAAAAAATCTTTAAAACTCATAAGAAGCTTTGCTATTCAATTCATCCTCAGTGAGTTTTTGATTCATACTTATGTAGAATAAAAAGCTTTCTAAATCATAAATCTCTTCGTAATTAAAAGCTTTTGAGTTATATGAGATGATTGTAAAGTTTTAAGAAATTCATGTGTAAGAGTGGAGGGAGTGGGCTCGGTAAACTCTCGGCAAAAATCGGTGATCTTCGGCAACACCGATGCCACCGTTCGGCAAGAATCGGTAAAGCAAAAATTCGGTAACATTTACCGATTCATAAAGTGTTGGTGTTGGTAAATACTTGAGAAGGAAGAGTGATGTGTAAGGTTTTTATTGGGTATTGATGATGTGGAAATTTGGTGAAACCAATGCCACCAAATTGGTGAAAATTGGGGTGAATTGGTGAAGTGTGAGTTGTAAGGTTTTTATTGGGTATTGATGATGTGGAAATTTGGCAAAATTTGGTGAACTGGTGACCACTCCCTCCGCCCTAATAAAAATTGATTTTGAAAACAAAAAGCTTTATGATTAAATGATCTATTATGACATGACACAATGTATATACTTTAAGGGTGCGTTTGGTATCCCACTATGTGAATGAATCTATAATTATGAAAATGATTAAAGGTGTTTGTTTAAGATAAGGGGCTCACCACTATGGTAATGAATGATAGATATAATCCATACTCCATATACATCAAGAGAGATAGGAATAGATCTTTCATAGGTGAGGGACCCATCACTACTATCAAACTCATACCTATTGTCATTCATGCTAGCATACCAAACGCACAAATTTTTAAAAGAGATTACCATAGTGGATGGTCTAAGTTGTAACACGTTACTTTGAATTTATTAATTAGCTTTCTTTTAGTAAGTTGTATGATTCAGTTGGTCTTAATTAATGTAATTCTAAGCAACGTCTTCTTTTAACCTCAATCATTTTCATTTCTTAATGTATCTCTAAGCAACATCTTATTAAACCTTAATCATCTTATTGGCTCCTTTATAAATGCACTCATCATCAAAAGTGTATTATTAAGCAAGTCAGAATAAAAGATTATTCTTAAACAGAACCTATTTAGATCAAATCTACTAGAAAAATAAGAGATAAGTGTTGATAGAGGAGAAATTAACACAACTTGAGTAGGTAGACACCACAAATGGTAACAAATTTGATGAGAATCTGTATTCATGTGACTTTGTATTTGAGGCTTAATTTTAATAACGGAAAAAACTTAATTCATCCACTAGGTAATCTATATCCATGCCCATAAATAACAAGTCAAAATGAATATGATTGGCTTTTATTAACAACTCTAAAGACTAGGTAAGTGACTTTTATTACATTACCACGCACGAATGAATATGATTAGATTTTATTTTATTTTATTGTCAGAAGTTTTTTTTAGTGATATAAGACTAAACATAATAAGACCGAATAGTTAGGCCGGTCTACCCGAACCAAACACGCCCCCCTTACTACTTAAACCAAATGCAATGCTTCCCCCCACCACCCCCTTCCTAACTAAAAAAAAAATGATTTGGTCTGCTGTTGGACCGAATGAATTGTTTGGTTTGTGTGTGCGCACTTTTTGTTTTTATTTAATTTTGTGATGTATGTTTTTTTGTTGTGAGTGTGGTCCTTTTACTATGAGCATTTGATGTGTGTTTGATTTATAAGAGAGAAACCTCAGTTGACGCTTATATGACGAGACTATTTGTAGTTTTGACGTGGTCTTATTACTAGCGGTCTATCATAAGACTTATTGGTATACTCTTAAACTAAGACTTATTGCTATACTCTTAAACTATTGGTAGTTTGGTACATATTCCTTACCTCTTCCTCAGAGGAGAGGGAGTGGGTGAGTGAAGCCTGCGGGGAGGGTGGAACCCCGCACGGGAACACCGCCGCCTCGCGGGGAACCCCGCACGGGGAGGTAAAATTCGGGAGATTTTCACGCATGCAGGGAGGGAAATGAGATAGACGTTGGAGGAAGAAAAATGAGATAGACGCATGCGGGGAGAAAAAAGAAGTGAGTGAAAGTGCCGCCTCCAAAAATGAAGTGAGTGAAGGGTGAGTGAAGAAAAAAGTGGGAGATAATGTGGCGCAAGGAGATTGGTTGTGAGTGAGTGATGCACTCCCCCCACCCTCAGGGAAAGATTGAAATGCCTTTCCCAGTTTCCCGGTTGGGGTTGGGTCAAATTTTGGGCCATCCAGTGCATGTGGGCTTCAATTAAAGGTTAAAAGTAGTAGTCCAGCTGTGATGGGAAAAAGAATTTTCTGGTGGAATTCCTACATATATGATATATGTATAGATCTAGCCAAATGGTTAATTCATATATGACACTTTTATGTAAATTTGTATGCACTATTTGCTGTCTTGCTATTTTTGCCAAAGAAAATAGTAAGTGGAAGTATATATTTGGTTACATGCAAAAAGTTGGTCTCTATATTTCTGTGTACTATAACATCACATGTGTGTGTTTATCAAAAACCACCATGTGCTTACTGTAAGGAAAAAATGTGGTATTTGTATGAAGGGTATATCTCTGTGTTCTTTTAACAAATCTGAATATGTTCACATTCTCAAAAATGTTACATTGTTTTGTAACAAAATAGATCTTATGTATAACATTATTTATGAAATTTTATACAAATATATAATGTATCTATTTGTTTTGTTGACCAATGATATGAACAACATCTTTGTCTACTTAGGCTGGTCGACATTATGAATGTCCAAAATAATGAAATATCATACTATACAATCAATGTTTGTGGACCTTGAAAGAGATGGCACAAAAATAATGTAGTTTCAAAATCTTAAGATTATCGTATGCAGGGGCGGACCCATGTACAAAGTTTGGGGGGCGGTGCCCTCCACGACTTGTCGAAAAAGTTCAGATTTTAGTGTAAAAAAATTTTTTTTTGGACCTTTTTATTAAAGTGCACCCCTCCAAAAAATCAAATTGCCCCCCACCTTGAAGCCAAAAATGTAAAAACCTTAGGTTTTAGTGTAAAAAAAATAAAATTATGACCTTTTTATTAAAGTGCATCACGATTTTATAAATAAAAAAATTTTTTGCCCCCCGCCTTGAAAAATCCTGGGTCCGCCACTGATCGTATGTATATGTAATGCATTACGGAGTATTTGTTACGGAGTATATTTCAGATATATTAATTTAAATGAAATAATGAATATCCTGTTTTCTGTCTGGTCATGATTCACGTCACGTACAATCATAGTTGGGCCATATGGAACTAAAATTTGTTATTTTGCTAGAACTAATTTATGTTAAATCTTATCACCTTAAAAGAATTAATTAGAGAAGATTGATTGATGAATATTTAAATTTCATATTATCAAGAAAACCATGTCAAGCAACATAAAACCGTACTAATAAAATACTAGAAACGAATAATATAATCATGAAGAAGAACCAACCAAAAGAACACAAAACTTATACATAGAAAAAATAAATAAATAAATAAAATAAATAATAAAAAATAAAAAAATCTAGTACGTAATACTTAGATTATAAGTTCTGCTACGTATCTTTTTTGCAGAATGCATTTTGCATGGTGAAGCAACATATGATCTTATCAAAATTAAAAAAAAAAAAAAAAAAAAAAAAAAATGATTTTAGTGAACAACATTAAAGAGTGGTACCATGCATCAATTATTTCTTAATGTTACAAAGTTTATTCATGTGGGCTAGTGACATAACCTTCGAATATGTCACACATAAAGATAGTATAATACCACAAAATCTTACCGTAATAAATTACATTTTTTGAGTGATTTCTACTCTTTGTTTACAAATCGACAATCTTTTCTAACCTCACCAACATCCTCATTTATCGGGTTGTTCTCAGACAAAATGAGAAGAGCCTTAGAAAATTGCTCGTGAAAATAATCGTTATCGGCTGCCATTTTCTTAACATATGGAGATGTAATTGGGTTCGATAAAAGTTGTTGGTCGACAATAAGCAGTCCCCTATTGTTAATAAGGTTCTTGTAGTACATGTTGTCTAAGGTCATCGGTGTTATTAGGTCAGTTCTTGAATATTCCACATCTTTTGGGTTTGGTTCGGGATTGGGACAACGACGTTTGAGATACTCGGCGTACTCTGGGTCCAAAGTCGGGTCAGCGTCTGGATAGAGGCGGTCAACAAGGTTGACACAATGGACCCTGCCTACGGAGTGTGCACCTGCCACAAATCAAAGTCAACATCAAATAAGGTTATGCTAGTGAAAATTACCAGAATCATATCTTTAGTAGGATTAATTTTGCTAGAAGAGTATGGACCAGATATTATCTCAGCTTCTCACTAATTTCTTGTAAATTTTATAAATTTTTAATAAAGTGGTGTTTAATAATAATAATAATAATACATACCGTTTTAAGTTAAAATTCTATTATAGTATTTGCTAAATTTATAAATATATAAAAAGTTATGTAACCTAGAAAGCGGGAGTTATGAAATACAATGTAGTTTACAAATCTTACCCAAGAGAGCGACTGTTCCTTCAGCATCAATTCCAACAGACTGAAAACGAGAAAGGACAAACGTCATTGAATCGTTATGGTTAGGAAGCAACGCGTCGATTTCAGCAAGATGGCTTTCCTTGCTATCTTTCCGGCCAGTTTTCATCTCCATATGAGGTCCTCCTAACTATATAACACGTACAAAAGTGAATAAACGGCCAAAAAAAATGGTTCAAAATTTCGTGCGTGTTGAATGAGAAGAACGACATACCATAACAGCACCATCTCTAGCAGAAAGAGCAACAATATCGGCACAAGAAACAGTCATAGGGCATGCCTCTTCCAAAGCATCTTTGATTGTGTTGATGTACTTGAAATTTCTCATTCCCATATTCTTTTTTGAGGTCTTTTCGGATTGTATCCCATTTATGCTCTCCAATAATATTGATGCATCACATGACTATATACATTATGAATAACTATTTAGTATATAAGAAAACCAATAAATAAACCATTGCTTCATAGATATGATGTTATGTTAATGCTATGGTTAAGATACTAAGGAATGTCATGAAAAGCTTGCATTTTCACCATGCAAAAAATGCCAAATAATATTTAAATCCGTAAGATTGGTATTACAATGATTTGTATTAGTTGGGGAAGAAATAAATAAAAGTTAGGGAAATAAGAATCGTTTTGGTGAAGATATGATGCAAAGTATCTTAGTTACTCTATAACAAAATAAAGAAAAGAGTTGTTAAACCACCTTAAAATTTACAAAGTTAATGCTCTTTCTGTTTTTTGTGCGTCACTAATTAATTAAGTTATTTATTTAATAAACTTATTTATTTATTTTATTCACTATTATTATTATTATTTTCTTTTTAGAGTGGAGGGAGATTTAAAAAAAAAAAAAAAAAAAAAAAAAAAACGCGAACCTTGACCGAAATTTTAGACAATAACTTTAGTATATAAATTTTCATGGAGATATATTTTCGAATCTTGGAAGGGGAAAGCCGTAAATAAAATGTACCTTAACCATACAATCATGGAACAAAGTTCTTATCCAAGAAACTGCGGTGTTTCCATGCTTATTGTACAAAGTTATAACTTGTTGCTTGACGATTTCTTCGGCATTTGGACAACTCTTCGAGTAGTAATTCAGTTGTAATTCGCTCTTACCTTCACAAACAATAATTAGAACATACAAAAGTCAATTATATATATTTGTAACCGTCAAGGTGTGTTTTCTACGTGTTGCTAACATTGTTCAAGAAAGCAAACTTGAACGCTAAGTAAAGCAACACGTAGATACACACGTTGTAAAATAGAAGTAAAGATAGGTGCAGGAATTGAATACCGGTATAAAAATGGAAGAATAAGATAAATGCTAAGCATATGTTGGAAATTTGCTTGTGGGTAGCCATTAATTCTATGTTTTATAAGTTTGTACTTATAATGAGTATGTATTAAAACTAACTAAACTTCTTTATATAGAGGAGTCTTTGCAATGTGCAAATGAATATTACAGGCATGCAAAGCTTGTCCGGCCACTTGGCGTATTTATTTGACCTAATTGCCATCTCTCTTCCACTAATGGGCAAACTAGTATTTGTTATATATTGTCATCTCTTCTCCACTAATGGCGTATACTACGGAGTACCATTTATAACTGAGATAACCGACTGTAGTGCATGTGTGATGTGCTAGTTAAGCAAAGGCCAGATTTTATAGAGTACTGTTGATGTCTAGCATAAAAATTTACATATATACAACTAGACAAAAGATCTTTGGTATTTCAAATTTGATTTACAAGTGTTTGAGTCAAAATGTTTATAGACATTTATACCGTAAATATATTTGAAGGTTAAGTAGAAGGACGTGACTAAAAACTATTAGGAAAAATTTGTGTTTGCGAGGAGAATATATATCAAGGCTTTATATTCATCACACATCTAGCTAGGGAGCAACATCAGATGACCAAAAGCTTGATATAAGCGATTATCTTCATTTCAAAAATATGTATTAAACTTTATTTGTATTAATTTCACATGGTTTTCACAATTTTACGAATTGTGCAATAAGAGAACAAGCTAGCTAAGTAAGAAAACAAAGCTGGATCGTAGACCAACTACTTAATCAGCCCGTGCATTTGTATATGTATTTGTTCATAAAAAAAAAAAAAAAAAAAAAAAAAAAAAAAAAAAAAAAAAAAAAAGTTGTATGGTATACTTAAGGTACTAAACATACAATGCGCGACGATTTAATTAAATCTGTTATTCGACCAAACTTTGGATACAATATCATAGCTTCATGCAACAACTATTGTTTTGAGATGATATTGTTATGGTTTTAGCTGTTTTTGCATGCTAGTGAGAAAAGAGGTCACTTTAGTGAATACTGAATATATACATATTTCACTATGTCTTCAAATCTTTTACAGTTGTAATATGTTCAAGAATAGTTACATTAGTATATACTTGATGCAAGTTTCTGATCAGTATGAATGCTTATTGGAATCAATATTCTCGTACAACGCACATGTACAGTTATTACATGTTAAGCAGGAGGTATTGCAAAAAAAACTATTAGAAAATAGGTTATACTTTAGTCAATAAGTTGGCTCAAGTCCAACTTTTCCTTCTTTTTTTATATAGTCTAGTTGGCTCAAGTCCAACTATATGCATGTTATCTAATCTCAGGCAACATAAACCCACACAATACATTCACATTGACATTTATTTTAGTCGTGGCAAGCTAGGTCAACATGACAGATTTGCATAATTCGATCATATCCCGTCCCGGTATCACTATGTATATATCTTAACCAAAGGGCTTCTTTCGTCCTTATTTACGAGTTCCTATCTAGTTTGAACTATATATCTAGTTTGAATGTTCAATACCTTTCAAGTCAGACACAGATGTGGATATGTATTTAGCCAACATATGACATCCATATGCTAGATCACATTAGAGATCATATATGTACCTTTCATTCGACTTCCGTCGAGTGACTCAAATTAAATCTGAATTTTACAATGGAATAGAGGGGTAATTTCGTCACATATAAAAGCTAACATGTCTATTTCATTCTCCATAAAAAAAAATAGAGTTTTGATTTGACAAACACACAATCAAAATTAATCATCAAACGACTTCAAAAACATTCAATAATTGTTGATTTCACCATAAATTTTCGTCATTGTATTTATCAAAACTTCTCAAATTAGGGATCAATTTTGATTTTTCTTGCTAGAATTTAGGTTCGAAAATATCAAACTACAAATGATTAGTTAGACATAGATGATAATCTGATTATAGAGGACGAAAATCAGGAAGATATTAATGACAAAATTCATGTTGTTGTTAAATAAAATCGGGTTAGGGATGAAGAAAATTAGGTTACATAGAAAATTATAAAAATCTAGATCTTGAAGGAGAGATGCATGTTGTTAGATACAATCAAAATTAATTCTACTTGGATGGTAAAATAATATGTGATTACAATTAAAATCACATGTGCCTATGTTAAAATCATGTCTGATTGTAACCGACTGTATTACAAATTACTTCAATGTATGATGAGATGTTAGGTGAGTCACGTAAAAAGATAATATTATCTTTTCGTTAATAATTATTTTAATGTTTTAGCATAATTAGTTTTTAATTCAAAATTAGTTCTAATCTATATTTTTGAATTAAATATTTTGATAAAATAAATTAAAACTAGTTTTCTAATTAAAAATAGTTAACAACTATTTAATATAATTAATTAATTAATTAATGGGTTTGTCTAACTGATGCACTCAGGACAAGATTTAAGGTTAATTATAAAAGTTAATTTTGAGTTTATTAAATTAAAAATCAGATTTAACTATGGTATAAGTTTAATTAGTATGTATTCAATGTAATTTTTAGTATAAAAAGAAAGTTTTTTGTTAAAAGCAAAGAAAGTTTTTGTGGTTAAAAGTTTAGATTACTTGAAATTTTGGCTCATATGTACGTAACTACGTATCGTATTGTGTTCCTTCTTTCGTTCGAAATAACGACGTCATGTTCACCATATCTACCATTTCATGTAAAGCAAAAGCATAAATTTCTGATAGTTCTTCTATCTGAAACTATCATTGAAACTAATAATAATAATAATAATAATAATAATAATAATAATAATAATAATAATAATAATAATAATAATAATAATAATAATAAATAAATAATTAAGGACAAAAACCGGTATAGTATCATTATGATGTATACAACAAATGAACGTCATTGTATACGACCTTGATTACTTGTAGTTATCTTTTTAGATTATTATGTTATACTTGTTTAATGGAAATATAAAGATTGATAATTGAAGTGAGTGGATAAATTATTTGGTAATTGAAAGTTACAAATAAGAAGTTGATTTGGGAGGTTCTTGAAATGATTAGAAAGACTCCAAAGACAGCCGCCCACCAACCATTCTTAGCTTAAAAAAATGTGTACTCGTATGTTTTTAGAAACAAAATGACAAATTTCATAAAAATGTTTAGTTTGAATTTGTATTCGACACCAAATTGTAAAATTGCAAGCGTGATTCTTTTTTCTTATCAATTGATACTATTATAAATTAAGTTTTCTAAAACAAAGTCATATACTCATATACTACTATTTATAGTGAAGTAAGATACGGAGTATAAAACTTGGATCATGATTGAGTGATTTGAGTCTTGAAAGATAAAGTAGTATAAACGATTTTCAAAGTTTGTGATGTAACCATAAAAACTCTATATTCTTAACTACTAAACATAAAAGATCATTATTTAAATAAACATATAAAACCATAAGTAACACTCAGAATAAGAACACTCGAGGCATTTCGCTTTGTCGTGTACGTGTGTGTTCATGGATCATCAAGAGGTTATGGTTCAATGAGATAGTTGTTATATGTATGTGAGGTTTTCTGTTAAAAAAGCATTAACATCGAGACAAATTTCTCGGAATAACATGTATAGTTGGATTAGAACAAACTTCGACCTTTGAATGTGGAAATCCTAATTGGGCAACAACGCCTACTTGTTTTCAGTTGTGGTATTCATCATTGACTTCACGAAGTTAATAATGCAATTAGTGAATGAAAATTACATTCTTATAATGGGATAACATAGTTATAACAAAAGATAATCATGGTATGTCTTTAAGTCAACCATACATAATACATGAAAATGCATATATTCATTCATAGATCTAGATCTAAGATAAACATATCTAGAAGACTAGAACACAGTTTTTTCCACTAACGTTTTATATCATGTTTGGAAGGTATGTCTCCATGTACACTCTAAACACAACTTATATCAAGGTAATTAGACTAAACAAATGTCCTGCCTCAAGTTTAATCTTGTTGTACTTGGAATTTAGAAAATAACGGTCGTCGTTCATTAGTACAATGAACTTTTGTTCAACCAATCATGTACCTTGAAACATGAATTAGTTATAGTTGAGCAAACATCCTTTAACAGTTCATGTTTTCTTACGTATTTTTGGGGTTACCTGAGATCATTAATTAATTGTAATCACGATTAGAGTGGCAACACAAATTACATCCATATTGTTTTGTAGTGTCCACCATGCACATGCAGTGCCGTCTCTGAGTTTATGGAGGCCCAGTGCAGGATTCAGTTTAAAGACAAGTACAAGGCTTAAAATAGAAAGTAAATAGTTTAATTAAAAGATAAATGCGAAATAATCGTTTTCAATGTGCCTGACTATCATTTTTTAATGCAACACTATAAATCAAATACATGAAGTCACTTTTATAGGATATATATACATATCATATAAAAATTTTGAGGCCCCTAGAATTCGGAGGCCCTATGCGATAGCACACCTCGCACACCCTCATATACGCCTCTGTGCACATGCAACATGAACTTTTATTTCTGGTTGGGCCATTTTACATGAATTGGGCCTAAGTTTATTTTTGGCAGGGCCCATTATTCATTTTTAATTGGTTTGATACGTCTACATGTAGTCATGAAGGTCTTTGAAGGCCCATAAATAAAAGTAACAATAACATCACAATCAAAAAAGATGTAAAAATCATGAAAAAGTTACAATAGATATTGTTGATCGAAAGTATCAACTACTACAAGTTAAAGCATAGAATCATGAGATAATCCCATGAACTAAAACTTACTATTTTGCATCGATTGTGGTCAAATATTTGACTAGTAAATGTCAAAACTTAACATATCTAATTTTGGCATTTTGCATTGCTAGCTTGAAGTCCAATAATATCTCTAGAACAAAAATACCCACACATCTACATATATTCATTTAACCAGCCTTATATATCATGCATGTATCATAGTAATCATACTGCCATTGTTGCATTGAAGATCAATAAATCTTGTGAAAAAAAGGTATCGATGACGACTGAAGGGATTCGAACACTTGAAAACACGCCCACATGGGCTGTGGCTTTTGTATGTTTAGTTCTCGTTGCCATATCGATTCTCATTGAACATGCTATTCACATGACCGGAAAGGTAAAACATCATCCGCGTTAATTTAGTTACTGATGGTCTGATGTAATCATATTTGCGCATAGAGAAGAGAAAATTTTATTTAACCTTTTGCTTAATTTTCAGTGGTTGAAAAAGATGAATAAAAAGACATTATATGAAGCCCTTGAAAAGATTAAATCAGAGCTTATGCTGTTGGGGTTCATTTCATTGCTTTTAATAGTAGGGCAAGGGACCATAACAAATACTTGCATACCAAAATCCCTTGGAGATAATTGGCTTCCATGCAGTAAAAAAGATATTGAAGAAAGGGATGCGCATCATGATGAAAACGAAGCAGAAATTCATCGAAAACTTTTATCTTTCTTTGACTCCAATGTGACAATAACTAGACGGGTTCTTTCTGGTGCTAGTTCTGGTGATAAATGCCAAGAACAGGTGACTACATTTGAGGAAAAAATATCGACAAAAAATTTAAGTTGGACGTCCCTTTTAGTAAGATCTCGATCTTCATTTTCGAAAATTGGATGTTTTTGTAGGGTAAGGTTCCACTTCTATCGAGTGAAGCCCTCCACGAGCTCCATGTATTTATATTTTCATTGGCCGTCTTTCATGTAGTTTGTTCTATAGCCACACTGGCTTTCGGAAGAGCCAAGGTACAGTTTCCAGGTCTCTCTTTTTTTTTTTTTTTTTTTTTTTTTTTTTTTTTTTTTTTTTTTGTGAGCATAATTGGCTCGTTATGTATTCAAATTAACTTGTCTCTGTAGATGAGAGAATGGAAAGAATGGGAAAAGGAAACACGAACAACTGAATACCAATATACACATGGTATGCTATTAAGCATTTAATTGTTGGCCATTTTTTTGGCTAGTTTTCATGTGGGGTTGACACCTTTTCTCTTTGTTCTTTAAGACCCAGAGAGGTTTAGGCTTGCCAGAGATACTACTTTCGGTCAAAGGCATTTAAGATTTTGGAGTCGTTCAATCGTTCTTGTTTGGATGGTGCGTATACCTGAAACAAGCGTTTACTGAATTCCTCTTAAACTATAGTAATTAATTTTTGTGAGATCTTTTGCAGGTGGGATTCATGAGACAGTTCTTTATGTCAGTTCCAAAAGTCGACTATATGACCCTTCGACATGGATTTATCATGGTAAACACTGAAACCTGCTGACTTCATGAATGATTGGCGAATTTAGACTGCTTGAAAATAAGCGATTAACGACTAACTTCCTCTCTTTTCAGGCACATTTGGCACCAAATAACCAAGCAAATTTCAATTTTCAAAAATATATAAACAGATCACTTGAAGAAGACTTCAAACTTGTCGTGGGAATCAGGTGATATTATCGGTCGTTTTTAAATATTAACCATAATTTGTTCTTGAAACTGGCTTTTACTTTAGAGTTTTTGATGTTTGAATCTTCCCTACAGCCCGTCAATATGGTTTCTTGCAGTGCTGTTTCTACTATTTAGCACCAACAGTAAGCCAATTCTTAACCTTTTTGAATCCTTCAAATTTTAGCAAATTCAAAAAAATTTAATTCTTATGTTATGGGCAGGTTGGAGATCTTATCTATGGCTACCTTTTATCCCTTTAATAGTAAGGATTCATTTACAGTTTACCTGATTACTCAAGTTATTCAAAAAAACGTTGAAAATGGGTAATTCAACACTTGGTTTAATATGCTGCAGATTGTCCTCTTAGTTGGGACAAAACTACAGGTGATCATAACCAAGATGGGATTGATGATTCAAGAAAGAGGAGCAGTAGTCAAGGGTACACCATTGGTTCAGCCCACTGACGATCTTTTTTGGTTTAAACGCCCTCAGCTTCTCCTCTATCTCATTCACTTTGTCCTCTTTCAGGTTCATATTTATCTGAAAATGGGAGAATCAGGCAGGTTGGGTAACGGGTCAAAATGGGTCATTTTAGAATTGTGATAGTACTATACTCATGTAATAATCTTTCTTTGTGCTTGTGCAGAATGCATTTCAGTTGGCTTTCTTCGCACTATCTGCGGTAAACTCACAAATCTTTGTCTGTTATAATTAATTTGTCAAGTTTAAGTGCGAAGATATGTTTTTCTCTTTTTACAATTACCGTTGTTTTTCAGTACGCATTTGGGCCAAAGTCATGCTTCCATAAGAACAAAGCGGACTTTATCATCAAGATTTCAATGGGGTAAGTGCTGATATATGATTTTCTCAATGAATATGATCTAAAAAGTTTCGTTGCTGATATGATCAAGTCCATCATTGTTTATTGCAGACTCTTTGTGCTGATACTGTGCAGCTATGTGACTTTACCACTCTATGCTCTAGTGACACAAATGGGTTCAACCATGAAGCCCACCGTGTTTAACGATCGAGTAGTTAAGGCTCTGCACAAATGGCATCAGAAGGCAAAGAAGCAAGTGATACTTAATCACAATTCCAACTCCACCACACCATTCTCTATTAGATCTCGAACGCCATCTCATGGGGCATCCAGCACCAGCAACTCCTCATCTAAGAAATCCCGTGACTCGATTATTGAACAAGACCGACCGGTTAGTGCACTTCCCAGCACCAGGGGTTTAGCCGGAGAAACCAACAATGGTCCAGTGATGATTGATCAGCATGAAATTGACGTTGAATTAGAATTCTCGTTTGAAAACTATGCACAGACGCAAAAGTGAAAAATGAAGCCAGATCAAAACTTACAGAAATAGTTGGGAGGAGGGATTTATAAATTCACATGGAATGTGCTAGGCGCAACTGCACATATATTAGCCCCTCATATGTAAATAAACCTCATCTGAAAAGTTCCCTTTTTTGTATGAATAATTAATTATAGATAAATGAACTTTCTATCAGCAAGTGAAAATCAACTAAAGATGGGACTCATGAACAACAAACCTTCTGAATTTGATATAATTACCACTAACATATATATACATACACATCCCCGATAATTTATCAGGGACACAGCATCATGATTGTCATGAATGCATAATGTTAAAACAAATTATTCAAATACCATTTTTCCTCGATTTCGAGGATTCTTTTTATACATGTATATACAAGGACAGAATTAAGTAATCTAGACAAATGGTCTTACATTTATTTCTGTTTCATCGGCTCTGTTTTGCATATGGGACACAGATTCTTTATTGACAACCATTTTCTGATGCATCCAACATGGAAATCATGCCCGCAGGCTCTTAACATCCCGATATCATCCATATTGGCATACTCCTCCTGCAAATGAAACCGTATGAAGTTAAATTTAGTCAATATGAAGGGAATATTTGAAGGGAATACTTAAAGAGTCCGTTGGGTGCAATCTCACCAAGCATATGGCACAGGATCCTTCATCTTGAATTTGGTCAGAAGAACAGAAAATTGATTCTTGCACACACTTTGAGATAAGATGCTCGGGCACTCCAGTGTCAACGCTTCCAATCCTTTCACCAAGTGCAAGCAGTTCCTGTTGTTTTATTCATAAGATGGTGAAAAAGAGGAAAAGAAGAACAAATGAATAACTATGAGATCAAAAGTTGCTAACCTCGTAGCTCATGTCATCTATGTCAAGTCTCATGTCCCGATGCTGATCAAATGGATTTCTGGATCCATAGAAAGCTGACCGGTCCACAATCATAAGACCCTACAGTTTAACGAGTTCAAGGTAAATTTACTTAAGAATAATGTATAATAAAGAAGCTTCAAACTTTTTAGGTTCAGACCAATTAAAGTGGTGTTCAGGGTTTGCTTATAATAATGTGCTTATCCTGAAAATAGCAGGTACCAACCCGCTTTTTACTAAGTGCTTATTCCTTCTTATACAGACAGATAAGCGCATAATACGTAATCCTAAAAACCTCCCAAGAGTTCAATCAAAATTATAAAAAATAAAAAATAAATAAATAAATAACACCTCCTAAGTGTGAACATACCTCAGGTGGTGGTCGATCATGGAAATTAACCCCAGATAAAGATCGGTATCTTTCGCTTGACATCCTTGCTCGACCACTCCTGTCGCTAGTGTGCCATCCTATAGTGGACGAAGGCCTCAGGTGGCGGGAAGGATAATTGTTGGTAGCAGGTTGCAACCCCTCATTTGTCACTGAAGCATCCCCTAACCGCATGTTGCTAGAAGTTACCCTAAAACTTGTAGCAGGTCTTTGACTGTAGCTACTTCGAACTCCTCTCACAGATTGCGCCGAGCTACCATGGAAACTTGGATGGACATGATTGCTTCTTGTCGCGGGAGTGTTACTCTGTTGCCCCATATTTACTGATGAACTGGGATTACTACTTCCTTCGAGAAAGGGGTTTAATTCATAACCGAAAGAAGCGTTGTCTGCAATTTGCATATTGAATTTGTATCAATTTCTATAAATACTGGCACAATTCCCTCACTGACTTTTTTGGTTGTAGGACCATTATACCTTGTGAACGTATAACCACCCCAAACTTTTTTTGAGACTCACACTATACTCTAAGAAAACTTCATTTTCCAAACTTTCCAATAATTTTGCAAATTTTCAACAAAAAAACAAATTTTCATTAGAATTCGCACTTTTTGTATTAAAACATGTTACAATATATATACCGTTTCAGAATTTATGTACTTTTTACATGTTTAGGATCTCAAGGTCTTGATCTGAATATTAGATATAAACGTTATATAAGGGATAGATTATAATGGTCACACGCCCAAACGAGACAAAAAAAAAATGCAGTGCATAAAAACCTTACCATGAGCAGAAGAAGACATACGAGTTGGATTCCACTCCATATTCAAACCGTTTGAACTGTGGCCCATAAGATCTACCGAAGGTGAAACATCCATGGGTCGGCTAGTTGTATAAAAGTCCCGTGCTAGATTGTTTGGCAGATAGGTCCTTTCAGTATTGGTTTCCAAGTCAAACACAGACCTGCTTCTCACATTCCTAAGAGAACTTCCCCCACCAATCGAGAGACCGTTACCTCTATGATCATTGTTTGTCGTATGGTTTTCCCACGGTGCGTGAAGAAAATTTATGTTTGGCGTGTCTTGCCAAGGTTCGGTAAGCATATTGCCATATTTACATCAGACGAACTTCCAGCTTCGTTATATCTATTTACACCGTCTGGGATACCCGGGCTTTTACGTTTATAGTGAACTCTTCCAGTACCCACTCTAATATCAAATAAATCTTCTTCGTTAAAAGGATTTCCGTTAAAATTAGATGAAGATGCTTGATTTCTATAATCGTCAGGAGGTATATAAGAAGAGGACGTGTGCATAGAAAGATCTGATGGCCCGGCAATATCTTGTTGGTAATTTGGGAATTGTATGTTGTGCGATAATGAAGAATATCCATTTGAAATTGGGGTGTGAGTGCAGTGTGTGTACTGTGCTCCATCGATCGACATATTATCTGCTGGGAATGCGAGAGAACTGCTTTCACCAGCCCCGTTTCTTGCTGCAAAACAGAAACAGAAATAAGTTGATTAATATTTAATATAAATTATTATATTTTATGATGATTTAACTCGTGAATAGCTCAACGCATAATATTTATAAATCAGGTTTAACGAAATACCCGTATGCATGAAGGCATTCTCCGCCAAGTTCCAGCTTGGTTCATCCTCTGCCTCCAGCATATAGGGAGGGCTGAAAAAATGGCGATGCCCCATGTCGGTCAGGATCTTGGTTGAATGCCAAGATCACGATGATTACTTCTCAACTGCAGTTAACAAATTTTGCAATTTTCAACGTAGTGCATAAATAAGAATGACCTATTAAAGAAACAAGCATATAACACCCACCACAACCTACACCATACAATAATATTGTCACACTAAAAGCAGCATAGAAAACGTGCATAACAGAGATACGATAATTATACAAACATGGATGTTAGCAAGTGACTGAACAAGAATTCCGTACTAGTACAATAACAATTCTCAACATAACTTGCACCAACGATTCAGTGTCTTTCTCTTAACTACATATTTATTAACATTAATAACAAGTTAACAACTAGCAAATTGGCAAAATTAATCAGCAACCTATAACTAGGTCCACGATCCTCATATCACCTGACCAATTCCTCTTGGGAACAATTATCATCCACAACATTCTACCTAGACTCGAGCCCTTACAGTAACCAAATCACATATAAACCTCCTAAACAATTCCACCGTAACACCCTAGGCAAATCCCACAACGGTTGTGGCCTGAAAAGATGTTGGGTTCATAAGATAACACAACGCATTTTGTGGTATACTACGGGTGGAGTTATAAGAAACAGACAGTTAAGCGTGCTCATGTGAAAGTAGTACTCATATGGGTGACCTACCGGGAAGTCAGCGGACAATATTGTGGTTTGAGGAGCGGGATGTTACATCCCGAAAATCTAAAGTCGTAAATATCTTATTCCTAAGATAATAATTACACCTAACAACCTTAACTAACTCTATATATTCTTAAAATCAATTCATCCATAACAACCTCATCATCAAAACACATAATCAAATCATAAAATAAGTCAAATAATATTACACAAACATGAATACATGATGATCGGATAACATTAATACGTAGAAAAAATTGTTTTGATGGATGGATGGATGATCGTACCTACCGATTAATTATATGAGGTTGAGATGGATTATTGATGAACGGTTTGTTTGGTTGTATATAATAATATAAAGAGAGAGAAAAAAATAAAAGGGATGAAGGGAGGGGATTCGGTGGAGGATGATGAAGGTTTAAAGTGTGGGTGGGGGTGGGGTGCGTGCGTGTTGGGTTTCTGTAACGATTACACGGAAGGGGCCATGCTTTCTGCCTTCTACGTATGCCTCCCATTTATTTCTTCTAGTTTCTTTTTCTATGCTCCTAGTGGCAATGCTGTCATCACCATCCATTTTAAATTTTATTTTTTACTATATAAGTAAAGACATAAATGGATGAGTTTTTTTTTTTCCCTTCTTCTCTCTCTTTCAAAGAAAAAAAGAATATATTGTATCTTACTTACATGTCTTAAGCAATTGAACCACAAAGTCACAACCATTTGATTGGTAAACTTATAACATAACATGAGGTACCATTAGGATATAAGTCTTTTGATTGGATGATGTTTTGTTGTTCATGGGAATAACGGGTTTTGATTGAATGTACGATTTAACTAAGATTTTCTCGTAATCATTTTTCATCACTTTGTCATGTTGTTTCCAGTAAATTCATATTTAGTCAACTGAAAATTTACATTGCAATTTTTTGTGTCTAGTCGCATTAAATCATAGGTATGCCCTCATTAGCAATAGTTTGTGTTTATAAATATTTTGCTACCATAGTAGCATTTGTAATTATCAAGTATAAAGTGAAGTAAAATTTTAAACTTTTATGTCATGTATATGTTTTCTAAAACTCGTTGTCAAAGCATTGTATTATAAACGTTTTTCGTTTTAGAAACCGCGTCATCAAACACAACCGAACTCCCGACAGCTATTTTTTTCTGTAGAAATTTGTGATAATTTGTTTACATAAATTATAAGATCATTTTTATTTAAATTTCTTACATACTTTTTGAACACTATGTTTTTAGTTTTCAATTTTATTTATTTATTTATATTTTATTTTGTTTTTTTTTTTTTTTTTCTCTAAAAGGGATCAATATCGTGTTTATTTAAGTTTTTTAACCCGATTCGGTCCAAGATTTGTATTTTACTTTTGTTGTTGGTTATTATTATTATTATTTTTTATTATTATTATTTTTTTTTTTTTTGAAAAAAATTGTATTTTACCATTATCCAGAAATTATAAAACATATGCGGAGTACTTTATTTGTAATCTCTATACCAACTTTATAAAAAGTTTATCGTGTATCACAAATCTATTTGATTTCATCGTAATGTTTGAAATTAAAATATGTGAAACGTAATACCCCGTGAGAAAAAGCAGCATAAGAGAAGTTAATCCATAAACCACAAAAGTCACTTTTTATTGCATTGCAAAAGACGTGGGAAAAGGATATTATACAATTTATTCCAAAGTGTTCATCATAGAGCACTTAAACAATATTAAATTACGTATCTTATAGTGTCAGTGGTCTAAGTTCGATGGTCTAACTAATATACTCTAGATAATTACACATTAATTGGAAAATTCTTATCTCGTGACATGCTCACAGTTTCAAATTGATTGACCTTTTACCTACTTTGTTACTATGTGTTTTCTTGTGCACTTATCTGCTATCCATATAAAATAATGTTTTGTCAACTAATCTCTGTTAAAAAATTTAGTGCACTTGAGGGATTAATTCACATTTAGTAATGGGTTTAAAGGTACAGAGTGTACACACATTTGATCACTGAATCCCCTGACTCAATAGTGGTTACTAGTAGAATCTGTTTCTGCTGATCTGATTCTGCTGATGGTGGATTCTGCTAGTAGATTCTGCAGCTAGAATGATTCTGCTGATGGCATCAGTTTATTTTGCTGCTCATTTTTAACCACTGATTCCTACTATTATGAAAAGTATTATGTTATAATTAATGAGCCGTTAATTATACATAATTCCATGGGCTAGGTTTGAGTATTCTCTATTATAAATAGAGGTCATAATACATATGCATGAAGATACGAAATCACAAAACCCTAAACACTTGAATACGCATCTGGTTCTTGGTTTGTGCCTAAAACAAGAACATCACTTGGTCTTATCCCATAGAGATATTCGTGTAACCCAGGCATAGGGTCGAATAGTTTATATTGGAAAGTGATACCACGATTTCAAGTGATTATCCGGTACCTTATTGATTATCTTAACCCTAATCTGGAAACTTGTTAACACTTAATAACCAACAATCAATAGAAACTATTAGTGATAATCAATGGCTGCTGTATGAGACAAATGGCTGCTAACTTTTCCAAGTTGGAAAAGTTTGAATGTGTTGATTTCAGAAGATGGCAAAAGAAGATGCACTTCTTGTTGTCAAGTATGAATGTGGTTTATGTTCTGACAACTGAAATTCCAGAAGATTTTGGAGATGATGCTACTATGGATCAGATGAGGGCAAGAAGCAAATGGGAGAATGATGACTACATATGCAGGGGTTTAATTCTCAATGGTATGTCTGATTCTTTATTTGATATTTATCAGAATGTTGAAACTTCTCAAGAACTATGGGATTCCTTGGAAGCCAAATATATGGCTGAGGATGCATCAAGTAAAAAGTTCCTTGTAAGTAATTTTAACAATTACAAAATGGTTGATTCTAGACCTGTCATGGAACAATACAATGAACTTCTTAGTATACTTGGTCGATTCACACATCACAAGATGAACATGGATGAGGCTATTTCAGTCTCGTGTATCATCGATAAACTGCCTCCCTCTTGGAAAGATTTCAAGCATATGCTTAAGCATAAGAAGGAGGAGTTAACTCTTGTTGAGTTGGGCAGTCACTTGCGCATTGAGGATTCACTCAAAGCACAAGACATTGACAAGCCAAATAGTAGCAATGCTACTGGTCCATCAGTTGTCAATATGGTGGAGCATAATAACTCCTCCAGGAACAATGACAACAAGGGCAAGCGTAAGCATCAAGATAACACCAAATCTGATCTTAACAAGAAACCCAAAGTGACTTGTTGGAAGTGTGGTAAAACTGGACACTTCAGAAAGGATTGTAAAGGTGTTAAGATTGGCAATAAAACCAATGGATCAGGCACAAGTGGAGGGAATGGTAACACCAATTCTCTGAAAGGTCAGAATATATTTAATAAGTCTTTTGAGATTTATTATGTTACATATATATCTGAAATTTATTTTGTGCAGGATGATGATGTTGCTTGGTGGGTTGACTCTGGTGCAACAATTCATGTGTGTAAAGATATAAGCTGGTTCAAGACTTATGAGTCAATGAATGATGGTTCTATTCTTCATATGGGAAACGAGTCAACTGCCCTAGTGCATGGAAAAGGATGTGTTGATTTGAAGTTTAGTTCTGGAAAGATTGTTTCTTTGTTTAATGTTTTACATGTTCCTGATATTAGAAAAAATTGGTTTCTAGTAGTGTTTTGAATAATTGTGGTTATAAATAAGTGATTGAATCTGATAAGTTTGTTTTGTCTAAAAATGGTGTGTTTATTGGTTTTGGTTATTTGTGTAATCAAATGTTCAGACTTAATATTGTTCATGATAATGATATTTCTGCTTTTATATCAACCTCTAAACTTAATGATTCAACCATATGGCATGCAAGACTTGGCCATGTACACTATAAACGAATGCGAGATATGTCTAAGGATGGGTTAATTCCAGCCTTTGATATGGACACTGAAAAGTGTAAAACTTGCATGATGACCAAAATAACTAAGAAACCTTTTCAAGGAGTAAAACGTGAAACTAAAGTTTTGGAGTTAATTCACAGTGACCTTTGTGATTTACATGCTACTCCCTCTTTGGGGAATAAGAAATACTTTGTGACTTTTATTGATGATGCTTCTAGGTTTTGTCATGTTTATTTATTACATTCTAAAAATGAAGCATTAGATAAATTTAAAGTATTTAAAACTGAAGTTGAATTGCAACAAAGTTCCCTAATCAAAAGATTAAGGACTGATAGGGGAGGTGAGTACATGGATACTCTGTATTTTCAGTCTGTTGGTATAATCCATGAAACAACTGCTCCCTATACTCCTCAGCAAAATGGTATTTCTGAAAGGAAAAACAGGGTACTGAAGGAGATGGTTAATTCCATGTTGTCCTATTCAGGACTGAGTCAAGGGTTCTGGGGTGAAGCTATGTTAACAGCTTGCTATTTATTAAATAGGGTTCCCAACAAAAGGAACAAAGTTACCCCTTATGAACTTTGGACTAAAAAGAAACCTAACCTTAATTATCTTAGGGTATGGGGTTGTAGGGCTGTTGTAAGACTCCCTGATCCAAAGTAGAAAACTTTGGGAGAAAGAGGCATTGAATGTATCTTTGTTGGATATGCTGAGCATTCCAAGGCATATAGGTTTTATGTTATAGAACCTAATGAGTCTGTTTCAATTAACTCAATAATTGAATCAAGGGATGCACTCTTTGATGAGAACAGATACTCATCTATCCCTAGACCAAGTCAAAGAATTCCAAATGGAACCAATGACAATGGTGTTTCAGAAGTATCTGATGAGGTTCTTGCTGAGGTTTTGGAACAACAACCTGAACCTGAGCTCAGAAGGAGCAATAGGGTGAGGACTCCAAAATCATTTAGACCTGAGTTTCAATTATACTTAATTGAAGGTACAAGGAGTGGGGTCTCTGACCAATACTCCTATTGCTTCAATGTGGAGGATGATCCCAAAACATTTGAAGAAGCAATGAAGTCCCAGGATGTTGCTTTCTGGAAAGAAGCAATAAATGATTAGATGGACTCCATTATGGGCAATAACGCTTATGTGTTGACTAATCTACCACCTGGTTGCAAACCTCTAGGTAGCAAATGGATTTTCAAAAAGAAAATGAAGGTAGATGGAACTGTTGAAAAGTTCAAAGCTAGACTAGTCATTCAGGGCTTTAAACAAAAGTCAGGAATAGACTATTTTGATACTTATGCTCCTGTGGCTCGTATCAGTACCATAAGATTGCTGATTGCTTTGGCATCAATTCACAATCTGATTATTCATCAGATGGATGTGAAGACAGCTTTCTTGAATGGTGATTTAGATGAGGAGGTTTACATGAACCAACCTCAGGGCTTCATCATGCCTGGCAATGAAAACAAGGTGTGTAAACTGATTAAGTCTCTTTATGGACTAAAACAGGCACCTAAGCAATGGCATCAAAAGTTTGATGAAGTGGTTTTGTCTAGTGGTTATTTACTTAATCAAGCTGACAAATGTGTATATAGCAAATTTGACGAATCTGGTAAAGGAGTCATCATTTGTCTATATGTTGATGACATGTTGATCTTTGGCACTGACCAAAATCAAGTTGATCTTACAAAAGAATTTTTGTCATCAAAGTTTTCCATGAAGGATATGGGGGAGGCTGATGTTATCCTTGGTATTAGGATTAAACATGAAAGTAACAAAATTTCTATCTCTCAGTCTCATTACATTGAGAAGGTGTTAAGGAAATTTAGTTACTTTGATTGTACTCCAGTGAATACTCCTATGGATACAAGTGAGAAGCTAATGCTTAATACTGGCAAAGCTGTATCTCAACTTGAGTATTCTAGGGTGATTGGCTGCTTGATGTATGTCATGACTTGTACAAGACCTGACATTGCTTTTGTTGTGGGTAAACTGAGCAGGTATACTAGTAATCCTAATGCTCATCATTGGCAAGCAATTCAGAGGGTCTTTAAGTATTTGAAGAGAACTATGGATTATAGTCTCTCATATACTGGTTATCCTTCAGTATTAAAAGGATACACTGATGCAAGTTGGATCAGTAACACTGAAGACAATTCGTCTACTAGTGGCTGAGTATTCCTACTTGGTGGAGGTGCAATTTCTTGGGCATCCAAGAAACAAACTTGCATTACCAGTTCAACCATTGAATCTAAATTTGTGGGTTTAGCTACTGCTGGCAAAGAAGCTGAATGGTTGAAAAACTTGCTTCTTGAGATTCCATTGTGGCCTAAACCTATAGCACCTATTTCTATCCGTTGTGATAGTGCTGCTACATTGGCAAAGGCTTATAGCCAGATGTACAATGGGAAGTCTAGACACTTAGGTGTTAGGCATAGCATGATTCGTGAGCTTATCATGAATTGGGTGATATCTATAGAGTTTGTTAAATCTCAACAAAACTTAGCTGATCACTGACTCCTCCCAAACCAACCAGTCAGCCTTGTGAAGCTGTTAGGCCCACCTGGGAGAAAGTGCAAGTTAATATTGACCGTGGAAGTACAGGGAAATCCCCGGGTCGTTAAGTCCCAACGAGATTGAAATTGTATTTGTAAACGAGTATGAGTGTGAGTGGTACTGAGGACAGTAACAAAGATGATTTGAGGGTTGATTACACTACTGATTGCTTGATATTTGGAAATTATAAAACTATAACAGAAATACAGATATAAGCAGAAAATCAGATAATCAAATAACAGACAGAGAAAAGTGGTATTTAACAAGTTACAAACTACAGGGGTTAAAAGTGAAACTTTTGAAAACTTAATATTAAAGAAAATAGAAAATGAAATTGAAATTATGAAAATGATTATTATAATATTTAATTACTATTTAATTAATAAAACCAATTAAAATCTAATTAAAAGCTTAATTTAAATTAACTAAATATTACAACTATTACAAATAAACCTAAAAACTTATAACAATAATTTCTAAACCTAAATAAGAACTTGAAGAAAGTATAAAAAATGAAAATAAATATTTTTGTCTTTTTATAAGTATTTTGTTAATTAATAACTATTTAACTTAATTAAACTATTTTAACTATTTTAAATTATTATTAATACTAAATTACCTTAGAAAATTATGATAAAATTTATAAAACTATTTAAACACTACAGGAATACTACAAAATTATAAAAACTTGCTAAAAATTATATTTAAGCTAATTGACTAATTAATTACTTATTAATTAATTTTAAGCTAATTTAATTAATTTAAATAAGAAAATTATAAAATGAATAGTGAAAATTATGAAACTATTTTTTAAAAGTCTTAACTATTTTATAAAACTTAGGAAAAATATAAAATTCTACTTTAGTTAATTAAAATTAAAGGAATCTATTTAATTACTAATATTTCCTATTTAATTATTTAAACTAGTTTTAAATCTAATAAATAGTAAACTGCTTAGGAAAATTCTAAGAAAATTATTTTAACTACTTTAAGGTACTAAGTAATTTATAAAATTATAAAATTGGACAAGTGCTTATTAATAAGCTGAAATGAAAATTAATTAGATAATTTCTATTAAATAGAAGCTATCACTATTTTTATGTTTGCTTTTTTCTGGTTTTTCTTTTATAAAACTACTTAAATACTTAAATAATGAAACTTTAATAAAGACAACTACTTTAGAACCTTGAAATAAGCACTGAAAATGCTTATAAGCTTATACAGTTGACTATGGTTGACTAAACTAGGAAATAAGCTAAGTTGAGGTTATGTGGGGTCCACTATGATGAAATCTGGTTTATCTAAGTTAATTACACCTAATTAAGCTAAATATGGTGAGATAAGCTCCTAGGATAAGCTGGAAATCCCAAATAAGCACTTGCTTATTTCTCTTCTGACTCAGAAATGGGACAGAGATTGGGGACAATTTAAGGTGGGGTCCACTGATCTATAGGTCAAACTAATGGTCAACTATTGAACCTGGGTAGGAGGAGGGTTGTAATAAGCTAAGTAGAAGGTGTGGGGCCCACTGAATTGGCCACAAATCACCACCAAAGTTGGTGATGATGGCTGTGTATCTGATATGCAGGGTAAGGCTTTGCCTTGCAGTCCACTTTCAATGAGTTGTGGGGTCCACAATAGTGAAATAGGGTTCAAGCTAAACCTAGGGGTTCAAATATGGGTTGATAAGCTACAGATTAAACTAATAAGCTACCTTATTGGTTCACTAATAAGCTCTGTGTGAGCCTTTGGATTGGTGATCAAATACTGAGTGCTCAGTATAGCTTGTTTTACAAAGGTCACAAGTTTGATCCTAAAAGCTATTCTACAATAAGCTAAAGTCTAAATTAAACCTAGATGTGAAAAGCTGGTATATTAAGCTATAATTAAGCTGAAACCTAGGGTGTGGGGTCCACTGAGTTGATAAGAAATCACCACCAAAGTATTGGTGATGGACTGGGTCTGAATGAGCAGGGCATACCTTTGCCCTGCGAGTGAGTTTGAGGGTCTGTGGGGCTTAGGGTAAAAATCTTAAAAATATAAAACTTATTGGAACTTAAAGATGGGCTAGTAGAGTATTACTCCAACAAATTTTAATTCCTAGATCTTACTCTATAATTCTAAACAAATCTTGGAATTTTTGAGAAAATCTGAGATGTGCACTTTGACTATTTTTGAAATTAACTACTAGTTTGACTTTGTTGAATTTCTAACTTATCTTACTGATTGATTATATCATATTAAGCTATACTAAGATTGAAATAAGCTAAATTACTAACTTGTGAGTAGATTTGATGAGTTATGGACTCAAATTCCACCACAGTTAACTGTGGTGATGAGATGAGTTTGATTTTGACTTTTTGTGGTTTAAACCTAAACTTTTATGCCTTAATTTACCTAAGTGGTACTACTGCAAACTATTGAAACACAGATAATCACCAATTGACAATAAGAGCTCAGCTCAAAAGCTTATTCCAAACACCCTCTAATCTAGACTGTTTTGAGATTTAATTAGCTAAGGGCTATAAGAGCTTATGCTACTGATCCATACTAACTTATTATGATATATTAAGTATTAATAAGTGCTTAGAAATAGATTTTAACCACAGATATGCAAGAACACAAAATAAACTATATTGACTGATTGATTTTTATTTTTTAGTTGCTATTAATTCCAACAAACAAACAATTAATTCTAGACTAGATTATGGTTAAATAAGACTGAATAAACACAAATAAGCAATATTAAGTACTTAAACAACAATAACATAAGAAATACTAAAAATTAAGATTTGAACTTACAATTTGCAATCCTGCTTTAAACCATGAATCAAGAACTCAGAAACTTTTCCTAATATCCACCAATGGATTCTAACCCAAGACCATCCACAATATGCCTTGCTCCAATTGCTTATCACCAAAGACCAACCAGTTTGACTTTCATTGACTTTTTTGGTATTTTTGAGTTTTTATTATTAAACTGATTTCAATGATATCTAATAGCTTCAATGAACTTCTTAGTAGCTTATGTGAGCTTATTGATCTCTTGTATCATAATAATAACAAGTACACAGCTTAATGAGAATTTTGATATGAAATTGAAAATTGCATTCACTAAAATAATAATACAAACTTGCTTTTTATTAACTTAAAAGATCACTGGTACACTGAGAATACTTGAAATGAAACTTGAAAGCTTTAGATTACACTTAAACTTTTAAAACAACTAATTCGACATACAATTATTGAAAAATAAACTAGGTACTCTTCTCCTCTGCTTCTCTTGGTCTTTATAGGCTTCAATTAGGTTTAGAAATATCTTCTGAGCCTTTCCCACTTCATCTGAGCCATTGATTTAGTCCAATTAACATCCACCGTTTAAACTCACTTTTGGCGCCAAAGTCCTCCACGTTAACGTGGAGGCAAAGGGTTGTAATTAAGGATAATTGGGAGTATGTGGAGGTGTCAGGGGACAAAGGGGAGGGTTTTTAGGACAAGTTGGGCTTTTATGGAAGAAACAGAGGTTATGAAGTAGTTTGGAGAGAATTTTTGTGGAGAAAGCATTAAATGCCCATCTGGTTTGATGTGTGAGGTGGAAAGGAGGTGAGGGTGAGCTGGAAGGTGGTGAGGTGGTGGTAAAACCACCTGGTATTGGTGAAGCAGGGGTGGGGGAGAAGGGTGTACAGTGGTGGTGGGGTGTTTGGCGGTTTTGGGTGGTCAACGCGGGTCAACGCGTTTTTAAATAACGCAGGGTCGGGTTTGGGCTTAGGGTGGAATGGGCTTAGGGGATAGGTGGGCTGGGTAATTAAGATGGGTTGGATTTGGTTTTGGATTTATTAAAATAAAAAGGGTCCGGATTGGTTTAAGTGAACAAGGACCAAAAATGTAATTTTGGCAAAGGTGAGGGACTGAAATTGTGATATTTCCCAAACATTCATAAGGGTGTAATTTGCCAAGAACCAATAATACAAGGACCAAATTCATATTTTTCCATTTTTCAAAATTACCGGGGACCTTTTCTGCCAATTCCACAAACTCCAGGGACCATTTTTGAAAATTTGGATTTTTAAGGGACTGTGTTTGTAATTTCTCAAAAGTTTATCAAAATTGTTCTATTTTGTCATTCATGCATAGTACAAGGGTATTATTTGTAAATTTCCAATTTTGAATACCCAGGGACCATTTTTGCCAATTTTGTAACTTGAGGGGTAAAAGTTGCCAGTTTGTGTAAACTTTCATCCAGGGATCATTTGTGAATATTTTTGGTTTCCCAAGGACTTAAGTTGACTTTTTATTCATTTAAAACCTTCAGGGACTAGTTTTGACAATATTTGAAACTTGAGGGACTGAAACTACCAATTATGCAAACTTTGTACGTTTTTCATTTGTTTTTGCATATTTTGTATTTGAAACATATAAAACACACTTCTAAGATATTTTAAGTATTATGATGCATTTTTGAGTGTTTTTGTATGTTTTGGCAGTTTAGATTGGTACAAAATGATGAGTATTTAGACACTCATCAATCACTTGACGAAGGGTTTGGCTAGAGACTTGGTTTTGAAGTCTTCTAAAGGGATGGGTTTAAGTCCAACTTAGTCACTGAATGCAAGGATACCCAACTCCCTTCTAAGGAAACTTGGAAGCTGAGTTCAATGTGGAAAGCTGATCATTTAGTGGACTGAAGCACATGTATCACAAACATCCCAAGGTTGTGCTTGTTATCTGCTGGAGAGGAGGATGAAGTCATAACTTTTTAATGGTTAATTTTCTTTGAAAAAGTGCTAAGCAGAAGCATGAATTAAAGATGAACCACCTATGTGAATGTTGAAGTTTTTCCGCTTCAGGAAGCTTTGGACTTTTAGCTTTTACAACATTTATGAATTGGATATGGACACATGGCTTGTATAGTGTCATGAGTATTTTAGTTTTTGAAAACTTGTGTGTATTTATCATCACGTATTCAAATGGGTTGAAGGGTTCAATTCTTAGAACACCCTGATTCTCGAATATTTGAAAGTATAAGTACTAATGTGGAAATTCAATCCTCAGGATATTTTCATTTATGCACTTGTTTTGTTTTGTGTTTAATTTTTCATGCAAAGGAAGTGAACAAAATTTGGGGAGGATTGTTAGAAAATTTAGTGCACTTGAGGGATTAATTCACACCTGGTAATGGGTTTGGAGGTACGGAGTGTACACCCATTTGGTCACTGAATCCCCTGACTCAATAGTGGTTACTAGTAGAATCTGTTTCTGCTAGTAGAATTTGTTTCTGCTGATCTGATTCTGCTAATGGTTGTTTCTGCTGATGGTGGATTCTGCTAGTAGATTCTGCTGCTAGAATGATTCTGCTGATGGCATCAGTTTATTCTGCTGCTCGTTTTTAACCACTGATTCCTACTATTATGGAAAGTATTATGTTATAATTAATGGGCCATTAATTATACATAATTCCATGGGCTAGGTTTGAGTATTCTCTATTATAAATAGAGGTCATAATACATCTGCATGAAGATACGAAATCACAAAACCCTAAACACTTGAATACGCATCTGGTTCTTGGTTTGTGCCTAAAACAAGAACATCACTTGGTCTTATCCCATAGAGATATTCGTGTAACCCAGGCATAGGGTCGAATAGTTTCTATTGGAAAGTGATACCACGATTTCAAGTGATTATCCGGTACCTTATTGATAATCTTAACCCTAATCTAGAAACTTGTTAACACTTAATAACCAACAATCTCCTCTCCAAAAATCCTCTAAATTCGACACCTGGCTTTTCTCCCTATCCAACGGCCCTGAATAATTAGCCATCTAAGAAAGTCAAACAAGGAAAATTGGGGCGGAATACGAGTCACGAGTTTCATTTGCTACCAATCCTTAAAAAAAGCACACACAAAGTTCTCTCACTCATCCCTCTTCAAAGATAAACCCTAATCAAAACCACTGCCAATCAAAACCCACCGCCTATCAAAAACACGACAAATCAAAATCAATATCCATACCAAGTAAAGGACTTTATGATAAATCAACATATTCGATTGCATTATCAACTAATAACCACAAACAAATCAGAATCATTTAACACTTCCACCAAAACATGATGATTATATAGGTACGTTAGATTTGCTGTGCAAATTGGTACGTTATCCAACATATTGTGAAGCTTTTGATTGATTATTGATTTGTTTTCTATGATTTAGGTGTCATTATGTTTTTGTTCAATTCTTCAACCAATCATGTGGCCATCATGTGGAATGGAAGTTGCTCGCCAGTGTTTATCGATTTATTCATACAAAAAGTAATTGATGTGTTTTAAGATTCAGGTTCCAATACTCTACCTATCTTAACCATGATCTTTATAAAAATTTGCTTTTGATTCATTATATGCTGTAGTATAATGTTATTAAGATTTCATATTTTGTCATACATATCATAGTCCAAAATCCATTTCTTGATTATCGATGGGTATGTTATATGATGTTCAAATGGGTATGTTGTATCATAATTTGATTACGATTTGATCCTCAGAATGAAAATAGTATATGTTAACTTGTGAAACTGTATCTGGATGCTCATAATTTCATTACGATTTTGTCAACTTTTAATACAGGTAAGTTTTTTAAAAAAAATCCCCAAAACTTCGCCCCTAAATAAATATAGCACAACTGAATTCCATGATTATTGCGGATAATTAAATTTGACAAATTGTTTCCTTAGATATCCACCTAAATTTTTAAATTTTGAAAACCATTTAACCTAATCCTTGCTCTATAAAAAGGCATTTCATTTACAGAGTTTATCACTTATCTCTACCCTCTCCTACTTTCTATTAGTTTGGTAACAAATATAGTTATTTTTTCTATTACCAGTTCTATTCATGCCTTTTCTATCTATACCGTTTATCAAATGATTAATTTTGTATTTGTTTTGTAGATACATCAATGGAACAGAATACCACTCTCTTGTGCGACATCGACCCTATGTTAGATGATGTCAAAATACTAGCTCGCTGCATTAGCATCTGGAAATCTCACCCTGCCGGAAAGCCTCATGAAGTTTGGAGCTTAGACATGGTTTTGCAAGATGAACAGGTGTCTTTATACACAAACTTTAAAATTCACAATTTTATATTAATACAATCCAATGCAATATTATTTTAAGTTTGATATGGTTTATGTTTTAAATCAAAAGTATATTCTTTGTTTCAGGGGAATCGTGTGCAACCAACAGCAAGGACAAAGGAAGTGATCAATAAGTATCGCCTTTTGATTGATGAAGGGTCATGCTATCGTATCAGCAACTTTGGAGTTGGTGAGAATGGATGGAAATATCCATTCTTGAATCATCGATACAAAATATCTTTCTTTAGGAACACTGGTGTTACAAGGGTTCCCGGCTGGGAGAATAACCCCCGTGGGTTCAAGTTTGAGCCTTTTACCAACTTTTTCACCAAAGAATTCAAAGAAACTGATGTTGACGGTGAGTTATTGTTTGTATAATATAAAAACATTTGTATTTTTACATTGTGTTTACTTTGAAATAATGCTTTTGATTCATCCGCAGATGTGATTAGAACTATTGTCTCCATTACGGACCCACAACCCTTCAACAACTATGGAGTAAACAAAATAAGGAAAAATGTCCTGCTGGAGGATGTCGAGTATGAATCTTCTTATCCCTATAATTTAACATACATTTTCTTTTAACGCTTAATGTACTTATGATTTTGTATAAATTAACAGTGGCAAACAGCTTAAGTTGTGTTTCTTTGATGAATGGCCTGAAAAGTTCACGAAATATGCCGAAAACCCTGTGTCGGTTGGTCATGCTGTCATGATACTTCAAGTGACGAGAGTTAAGTATATTCATATTAAGTGCTCACAACCATATAACATTTTTTATTTTTGCATTTAAAATATTGCACGTCTCATTTTTATTTTTTTTTTTATCTTTTTTAGAGAAACCATCTGTGCGCCCTGCTCTGCTTGCAACCAAAATATGGATCAATGATAAAATTCCGGAGATTGAAGCATTCAGACAGAGGTAATTTATTGTACTTCAATTTACATTTACGCAACATACGCATATTATTTAAAATGTATCCTTAAAATCTACTATCTATATACCTTTATAGGTATGCTGAGATACCAGGGTATGATCCTAAAAATCATACAATAACTGTGTTCTCACCAGCCAAAAAAATTATCAGTCGCTATACACAACTGAATTTCTTAATTCAATTACAATGAGTCGCTATACGGTTACAGATGTTGATACAGATTTCAACTACAATGAGTCGCTATACACAACTGAATTTCTTAATTCAATTAAAATGTCAGGTATTCCTCATTATAAAGAAGTCGTTCAACGTTTATAAGTTTAGTTATTGTTTTAATTCGGCATATCCAAGCATTTTAATTTCTTAATTCAATAACAATTTCCGGTATTCCTCATCACAAGTTAGTATTGAAGGTTGGTGCGTCGGTAATGTGTTTGCGCAACATTGATCAAAGAGGAGGACTCTGTAATGGTACCAGGTTACAAGTTGTCAGAATGGGAATCAATAACATTGAGGCCAAGATTATATGTGGAGGTCAATTAGGGACGGTTGTTGCAATACCTCGGATGGTAATTAGTCCATCAGATAAGAAAATGCCGTTTCAACTAAATAGGAAACAGTTTCCCTTATTTGTTTGTTTTGCCATGACAATTAACAAAAGTTAAGGGCAAACGTTATCTAAAGTAGGTCTCTATTTAGAACTACCTGTTTTCTCACACGGACAACTTTATGTAGCCGTATCAACGGTGAAGAGCAAGAAGGGATTGAAGGTGCTATGTTGCGACCATGATGGAAAGTACTGCAATTATACAACAAACGTTGTATATAAAGAAGTCCTTCAACGCTTATAAGTTTATACTTATTGTTTTAGCAGTATATGCTCTATGTGAAACAATTATCGTATCTTTTAAATCAATTGACAGATGCTTTTCTTTAATCAATATAGGTTTATATGCATTGTATTTTTAGTTGTTATTCATCATATGGTCCATCATATTTTTAACTACTATACTATAAAACCTTAAAGTACTAAAGATTAACAACACACTTATTTAGTTAATCCTAATAACTACCAATACGAGTCAAGAACCTACTATCAAAAAGAAACTGAGATGCTAACTTGTGAAAAAGATATAAAAACAATGGACATAATAACAAGTAACTTTCACCTAAAATCTTTATTGATATTGTCAAACATGCTGTCATAATTTAAAATTATACTCTACATTTTAATTCATATATATCATACTCTACATAATTTCCTAAAATATTGGTAAGCTATAACAACTTTACATCATCTCCTAAAATATTGCAAATCAATTACTTAAATCATTCCAATACATGATTATAGTCGACACATTATATTTTAACAACCTCTCAAAACACTCTCATCAAAAAATGTCGACACCTCCAAACCACATTGTTTCTGAAATACCAACAACAGGAAACTCTTCGCATCATGTTACAAAGGCTAAAGAAAAACTAAGAAATAAGATGAAAAGTAAATCTGAAGGTATATTTCAAGTATACACAAACACATATAACCAAATCCGTAATATAATTCTTTATATACTTACTTTTCGACTACTACTTTGTTTCAGATAGGTACCTTTTCTATAACGGTGCTTGGCAAAAGGTGAATAAGAGGTTTAAGTGCGATTGTTATCACATGATGTCAGAGGTTGATGAACTAATCAATGAATTCGGTGCAGAAGGATACAAAGTAGCATATGATTTTTTCCATCAATTCAACATTAGTCGCGATGAAGAATAAGTTTCTTTATGTTTGATGTTGTTTTAATTTTTATTATCAAAACTTTGGTTGTCTTTCGTACGTTTAAGTATTGTCTATTATAAATGTCTTATAATAATTTGGCTGTTTTCATTTTTTCAATCCATGGTTGTTAATTTTTTAACGTTACTATAAAGTAATGAGATCCGATAATACAATAAACGTTCTAAGTATGAATTTTGATTATGAATCGTTATGCAACATTACGCCAAAATTTTATATTATATGCAATTAACATTGTACTAAATGATATATAAGCACAAAGTTTGTTGCAATCTACATTGTTAATGTATTATAAAAGCATTTGTACTATCTTTACTTTCTTTAAAAAAAATTCTTAAAACTATCCGGCCATCGACCGGGCCTGGAAACTAGTAGTGTATGATTATTAAGAGTGTTGATGATACTCACACCACAATTTTTTATATTTTCATCACAATTTATGCATTATAGCATTGTACGGTGTGCTGTACAGCTTGTACAAAGTAGTGTAACTATCAAATAAAATTGTGTGAGTATCAACACCCCATTATTAATGGTCCAAGGCCCACTAATCGCACGCTTTGATAAGCTCAAAATAGTTTGTGAAGTCAACACTGACTAGAACAACATAAGCCCAGCTAGGCCTGGCAACTTCTTTCATATAGTATAATACGTGCACAAGGAGACAACTGTTACAACTATCGCTAACTATTAAGACGTACGAGTCTGACATAGCACAGTGAGGAACACACGATCAGCAAAATAGGATAGCAGAGCACTCTCCTGTATGAGCTAAAGGACGCATGACATTTGTCCTCCTTGTTTGCCCTCGGATGATCAACACCTGTCACTCTCACAGCCGCTGATTACTCTCAAAGGGTTTATCTCTAAACCCTACAAGCCTCTCTATAAAAGAAGAGCAATACACAAAATCACACAAGTTTTATCACACACTTGGTTAAATACTAACTCACAACAGTGCAGCATGGTTCTTGTTTAAGTGTTACCCAAGCTTCTTGATGGATTCATACAACCGTGGATCATAGACTTTAGTCAAATGATTTGATTCTTAGCCTAAAACAATGTAATTTGTACTCCGTATTTTGCATGAACTTTGTAACTTTGTTTCCAAGTTTTTATTTGGAGAGAAAAGAAGAGAATGCAAGAGGAAATGACAAAATATTTATATTCTTGAGTTGTTTTGGAGAGAAGAGAAGAGAAGGGAAAATGAAATTGTGCCATATTTTCCCTCCTAATCTTCTTCTCAAATTGGGATGATTTGGAGAGAATATGGTTTATATGCATACTATGATTAAATTACTCTTATTTTCTTTTTGACTTAGGAACACAAAAAGGATATGGAGTGTGACAAACTAAGAATAGTAAGGATATGCAGTGTAATTAATTGTTGAAAATGGTATAGAGTGCAAAAAATGAAAACCACATGGACAAAATTTGTAATTTTTCCTTTATAGTTTATAGCATTCAAGACAAGGTTTTCAAGATCAAAATCGTTTTCGTTTTTGCAAGATCAAGCTTGTAAGATATGGTCGAGATCCTAAGATCATATTATAATGTCATTTTCTTAATAGTCTTTGCAATATTTTTCAAATTTACAAATTATTATATATCATAAGCGCAAAATTATATGAATGTTTCATGGAAATTTTATCCTAAATTATGAATATGAAATGTTTAAGAAGATTAACATGTTGTTTTAAATTCTATAAAATATAATCCACAATTTTGTAGTTTTTTAATATATAGTTCGAGAAAGAATGAGAAAGACGAAAGGGAATTTATGGAGAGGAGTCTCAGGTTGCAAGTATCTATAGTCTTTTCTTGCGTTTATATATTTTTTTGTTTTATCATTTATTTGAATTTTGTTATGTCATCTAGACTTTGGGAGTATTAACAATTAGTATAAACGAGCGGAGGAACCCGCACGTTGCTGCGAGAATGCCGTGTTAAAATTTTTTTGTTTGAGTTACACCTTAGGGACTAAATTGCAAAACACCATTGTTGCTTCCACCGTAAAAGAACTTTGTTAATGGTTTTTCCCGATCTTGTCAAAAATGTATCTTCGTGAAAATTTGTAATAATCAAAATACCACTCTTTTTCGCCAAATATTATACCAAAAATTAACATAATGCATTAAAAAAATACATTGGATAATAAATACTTTGCACTCCAGTTATTTTTTATATAATTCTCGGATAAAAAAAAATAAGCCTAATCCATAATATTGTTTACTGTGGCCCAATAGCAGCCCAGTCCAAACACAACGAAATAATACATTTTTTACGGGAAAAGTCCCTAAAATTATCGGCGCGTTGCAACGGTAGCCCCCAAAGGACCTAGTTTGCAAAGAAAGTTACACCTTAGGGACCAAAATGCATATGGGCACTATTTCGTTCACTGTAGCGGCTACAGTGGAGGTTCCCATTTTTAGTATATAGGATAATGTTTTAACTGGATAAACATTACATGTCAGGTTTTAATATGTTTTATTCCTAAAATAAAGTGTTTTGTGGCCATGTGGGTGAGTAACAATATTAAAGCATCTAATCAACCGATTATTTTTATTTATTTATTTTTTTAAAATCTTTGTCGTGTTCTTATATGGGGTTTAAATTTCAAACCCACCAAATACCTCGATATTGTCCCAACCAAATAGCCCCTAAGTGTTTTTGGTGTTCTTAAGTTTTGGATAAAAAGTAATTCTAAATGCAAGTGGAAATTAAAATAGGAAGAAAACGAGATATTTTTGTTATTTCACATGCCTTTGACTAATGGTGAACCCAAAAAGGATATGGAGTGTGACAAACTAAAAACAATAAGGATACGCAGTGTAATTAAATTTTGAAAATGGCATAGAGTGCAAAAAATGGAAACTACATGTACAAAATTTGTAATTTCCCTTTATAGTTTATAACATTTAAGACAAGGTTTTCAAGATCGGGATTTTTCTCCAGAACGTTTTCATTTTTGAAAGATCGAGATCGTAAGACCGGACCGGGATCCTAAGATCTTACTATAATGTCATTTTCTTAATAGTCTTTGTAATATTATTCAAATTTACAAATTATTATATATTATAAACATAAAATTATATGAATGTTTCATGGAAATGTTGTCGTAAATTATGAATATGAAATGTTTAAGAAGATTAATATTTTTTTTTTTAAATTCTATAAAACATTATCCACAACTTTGTAGTTTTTTAATTTGCAGCTTTAGAAAAGTAAGATCAGATTTAATTAGATCTTAAGATCCTATGGTAAAAATTGGGATCTTATAAGATTTTAAGCTTGCTGCTAAGATCTTACGAAAAATTCAGATCGTTTTTGCTTTATAATATCATAAAGTTGTAAGATCAGAATCGTAATGTTATGGTAATTTAAGCTGCTTATTTTAAACAAGGGTAAATTGCAAAAATGGTCCTTAACGTTCCACAAATTTGCAAAAACGGGGACCGAGACAAAAAGTAGCGCAAAAAAGACACCTACGTTCCACATTTTCGCAAAATCACCACCGAGAGGCCTTTTTGGCTAACTTCCGTTAGTTTTCCCGTCAGTCAAGGGTATAATCGCCATTTCACTCGCTTCCCGCCTTTGACTACCCCAACTTTATTTCAATGACCAAATTTGCAAAGTTATAAAACTTAATTTTGGAGGCACACTTGGCATCCAAAGCGATTAACCTTTCCCTCTTTTTTTTGTATAACTCGGCAACCCAAGCGATTGCATAGGACTATAAAGTTCATGTTTATCCCGCTTATTCAACCATAACACACACAATCCCAACGATCAAAACAACCGACGATGGCAAACAATGGAAAAGGGAAGAGTATCTACATTGGTACCGAGGAAGATGAATTTGATAAAGTTTTAAGAACCTATTATCTAAACGATTTACTTCTTGATGCATATGGCGGAGAACCAATTGATGAGTATGGTTCTTATATTAAGATACCTAAGGAGTTAAGAACTAAGATTCTGACCCATATGAGGAAACAAGATGGCTACTATAAAGAGCTTTTGAGTGATGATGATGAGGAGGAGAAGCAAGAGCCTGTGGATACCGTTTTACCCAAGTTTGATGAGTTGGAACAGAAGATTTCCAATCTTGAAAAGGTGTTCAAGTATCTAAAGGAGAAGAAGGACAAGAAAGAAAAAGAATTGAAGAAAAAGAATAAAAGGGTTGATGCGGAGGGCAGCGATTCAAACTACTAAACAAGTGTTTGTTTAGGTATGTGTTTAAAAATTTTAATGGTTGTGAACTCCTATGATCAATGAAACTTCTAACGTTTATGTTATTGATAAATGAAAGTTTTAATGTTTATGTTACTCATATGTTAGCTAGGTGATGTTTGCAGCTTATGCACAAAATGTTAGCTAGGTGATGTTTGCCATGAAAGTCAAACGGGTGAACGTCTAAAAAAGTGTTTGGTTCTGTTTGGTAATTAATGGGTGAAAACACATTATTCCAATTCAACATGTGCAGTTTGACTTTTGAAAGTCTAAGTGCACTGGGTGCAAACATAATGTTCTTGCAGTATGTTTTTTGATAAGTCTTGAATGCAAGTTTGACTTTTGAAAGTCCAACTGCAATGGATGCAAGCCATGGTTGATGCAAACAAACATAGAATACATCAGAAACATAAACATTTTTGCAAGTTTGACTTTTGAAAGTCCAACTGCAATGGGTTCAAACATATTGTTCTAAACACAATGAAGTTAAACAAAGATTACAAATATAGAATCCAACAGACAATAACGTTAAACATATTGTTCAAAGATCAGTGGGTAAAACATGAAGAAGTTGGAAGTGCATGCTCATCATTTGACTTCATCTTTTTAGTTGACTTGTCAACCTGAGGTCTGTGATTGGGTGGTACTATGACTGTTGTAGACTCAATTCTTGGCCAGTATCTGCGGCCAGAACACCCATTGATCTTGAATGAGTACATACGCGCCCATGTTTCTAGGCTGTAAGCAGCATGAACCCACTCTTCAGGTACAACAACTCCTTTTCCATCCTCATTCATATAGTTTATTGCAGCCACAACATGTTTACATGGTATTCCAGTCAGCTCCCACATCCTACAACCACACTCCTTCCTATCCATGTTAGCAACACAATGATCCTCGTTAGGCACATATACTTTATATAACGAAGCTGCAATCCATTCAACAACACAATCAGTAGCTTCTTTTTTGTTTGCATCAACCATGGCTTGCACAATAGGAGTAAGTTGTCCAACACTCCTTTCTATTATTTGCTGAACTACCACAATCCTCTTCACCAAGTACTCCCTGATATATTCAAGACAAACGATGATGGATTCATCTCTGACATCATTTAGCTGGCTACAAAACACTTCACATATGTTGTTTAAGAGTAGTCCACATAGGGCTTTGCCTGTTAAACAAATCACACATTATGTATTAATATATGATCAATTATCAGTATGCTTTTGTCTAGTGCCACTTAATGAATTACCTGAAAAATGTGATCGGCTCCATTGTTCAGCTGGAATCTTCAGCAACCAATCATAAGCTGCAACATTGTTATTCTTCAGATGATCCATCTCTTTGTTGAATTCAACAACAGTTGTAGCTCTTGCAGCCTTCCAAAGCATGTCCTTGTAAACACCTCCTTTCAAATGTGACTTCATTTCCTCATGAATATGCTTAACACAAAACCTGTGTGCAGCATTTGGAAACACACTAGCAATAACTTGTATCAATCTCTGTGAACAGGTAAGGTTATGGATGGTGTTAAAACTTTACATGTTCTCATTGTGCATAAAACACATGATTAATTATACAATAGAAATGTGCACCTTTTGCCTATCAGAAATGAAAGTGAACTTGCAGTTGGTTTCTATCCCAAGATCCTCTCCTAGTAGTTTCAAAAACCAACACCAAGTTGCCTTATTTAGTGCATCAACTACAACATATGCTACTGGATAATCCCATTGTTTGCATCAATCCCAATTGATGTTAGTAATTGACCTGGAAAAGGACCTGACATGGAGAATCCATCTAATCCTAAGAATTCTCTGCCACAAGCTTTGAAACCTTGTTTCATAGCTCCCAAACACACATACACCCTTTTAAAAGTTCTTGTTGAACTCGCTGGATTTGGTTCTATCTGTACACCAATCCTAACAGTAGTGCCTGGATTTTGATTAACCAACTCTTGGGCATACTCTCTAAGCAGTGCATAATGTTTGGTAAAAACAGGTATACCTGATTGAATTTTACAGGCTTTATGGCATAACAAATCAGACTTACTTACGGGAACATCTTCAATTACCTGATCATCGTCATCAAACACTTCATCATCATTTCGATTATAGTCCAAATCCTCTGAATCACTCCCGCCACTCTGTTCTTCTGTTTCATTATCTACCTCTACTATTTTCACATTTCCCATCTGACCACCTACAATTGTAAGTCCATAACATTAACAACAAATACACCTTTTAACAAATAAAAAAAAAAGAAAAAAAAAAAAAAAACTCACAAAACAGGAGGGAAATTAAAGAGGAAAATGCACTGTGTCTTACCGTATCGTTCAAAGGCACGGACGATTGATGTAATCTAACCGGAACTATACGGATATATACGTATCGTTCAAAGGCAGTGAATAGGAAAATGCACTGGTAAAGATTTGGCGGCAACAATTAGGGTTGTATCTGAAGTTAAAGGGGTATATTTGTCATTTCATGCGATTATACCCTTGACTGACGGGAAAACTAACAGAAGTTAGCCAAAAAGGCCTCTCGGTGGCGATTTTGCGAAAATGTGGAACGTGGGTGTCTTTTTTGCGCTACTTTTTGTCTCGGTCCCGTTTTTGCTAATTTGTGGAACGTTAAGGAGCATTTTTGCAATTTACCCTTTAAACAAGGACCAAAATAAAAATCCAAACAAAACACAAGGACACTTTTAAACAAACCAACACTTTAAACACTTAAACAAAACTCACACCAAATCAAAACTAGTCCTGACAGGCTGGTCCAGTTAGTTAGTTCTCCCCCAACATTCACAAACAATCATTCATTCTCCCCTAATTCAAATTCAAACTCAAATCCTTCAACAACAAAATGAGTGTAATCGAACTCTTAACTCGAGTCGACGCAATCTGCAAAAAATACGACAAATACGACGTTGAAAAGCAACGAGATCTAAACATCTCCGGCGACGACGCCTTCGCTCGTCTCTACGCTTCAGTCGAATCCGATATCGAAACAGCACTTCAGGTGACTTCATCATTATTATCATTACTAGATCTGTATTTGATTAGTTAGGGTTTTAGGTTTTGAATTGTGAATTTGTTGTGTTTAGAAAGCGGAGACGGCAAAAAATGAGAAGAATAGAGCTTCGGTTGTGGCGATTAATGCGGAGATTAGACGGACGAAGGCGAAGTTGATTGAGGAGGTGCCCAAGCTGCAGCTAGGGGTGATCATCGGTCGGAAACCGGACCGGACCGGCCAAGACCGGACCGGACCGAAGACCGAGAACCGGAAAACCATAGACCGAGACCGGACCGAATATGGTCGGTCCGGTCTCGGTCCGGTCTCGGTCCGGTCGGTCTTCGGTCGGTCCGGTCCAATTAGGCAAGTTTTTTCGGGTTTTTGGTCGGTCCGGACCGGACCGGACCGGACCGACCGGACCGAGACCGAATTTGGCAAAAAGCTTAGACCGAGGACCGGACCGAATGTGGTCGGTCCGGTCCGGTCGGTCTCGGTCCGGTCGGTTTTGTCGGTCGGTCCGGTCCGGCCGGTCCGTTTGCTCAGCCCTAGCTGCAGCGCTTGGCGATGAAGAAGGTATGGGGAGTTTTATGATTTAGGTTAATGTAGTATGTTTATATGATATATGAGCCTTGAGGTAATGTTTTTAGATAAGGATAGTGTGCGTTATATGTAGGCGTAAGTCAGTGGAGATTGAACTAGTAAAGAATTAGATCGTGTGGTGAGAGTAACTAATGTAGTGGATTGGACGATTGGTAGGTTTATGTTTGTGTTATGGAGCCTGAATGGATGGTTTGATATGATTAAGTTGATTGTTCGAGTGAGCTAGTGGTTGATTTCCTAATCAGGAAATAGATGATCAAGGAGAAACGTATAAGGTTAAGTAAAGTAAGTATGTAAAGTGTAGTTTTTTTAGGGTATGTGGATACTTGATTAAATAGCTTAAATGTGTGTCCCCTCTTTCGGAGTAAGTAGTTGCAATGTACAAGTATCTAGTTTTAGCGCACCATGATCCAATGAATAAGAGTTTGCAAAAGTTTTATTTAAATTTGGGAGAATACAACAATTATACCTTAACTAAGTGGCTGGGGTTGCTTAACTTTGTTCGGCCAATTAACTGGTCCTAGCTATAGGATCAGTGATAGCTGCATATGGATTTTTGGACCACTGGTTGTGTAGATAGGTAACTAAATATTAGCTTCAGTTGAAATTCTGCAGTCTAAAATAAATCGGAAAATATTGATTCTGTTATTCTTAAGTTGCGGCTGTGGCTTATCTGGTTCAAGTTGTTTTGCTGCATTTTAGTTGTTGACTTGTACTACTATTAAGAAAATCAGAATCGATATTAATGAGGCATGTGCAAAAGAATCATTCATTGGTGAATTATTTTGGCAATCAATTACAACACATCGAGTGATCCTGCAGTTTGCACCTGCATAGTTTTATTAGCGTGGTTACTATTTGTTCACTTGCTTCCCATGATTATGACCTGATCAATGATCATGAACCCCTTCAACCTCTTAGAGCTTTGCAAAGTTCAGACTGAGGACTTTTTACAAGGAGCTATCATGAATAGGTTCCAAGTTCTGAAACTATTGCTCTAGTAATTGTGTCACAGTTCAAAACAGTCCAAGTTTGTTATTGTGATTAGATTTAGAACAGACCCTGTATTGTCCACAAAACTAGTGAACATGTGCCTATGTCAGTGTGTGATAAAAAGCTGTTATAGTTGATAGAAGTCTTATGAACCTAAACTAAATGTATTACTAAGCTTGTACTCCGATGCAGGCTTTTCTTATGAATTGTGTATCCCAACACGAGAAACACATCCTCTCATTATGATAGACAAAGCCACAAGGTTGGATAACAAAACAAAATAGATAGGAGAAAGCATGTTTGTGTGCATATATATGAAAGAAAATGTCACAGTGAGGGTACCATTGGGTGGAGGAGAATGCTACACTCACATTCTTCGAGTACAAATTTAACATACAATTTTCTGTGTTCATGATTAGTTGGTTCTTTCAAGAAACATTTACTAGGGATCTTAAACATCATCATATAATTAATTGTGTAGTTGTGTAATGCTATAAGATCATACAGTGCTCTTCATAGTTTCCTAGGAGATAATCATATGAAGTGTTGGACTGTTGGAGCTACCTATAAAAGGGGGGCGACCTCTCATTTTAGCATCTAATTCAGGAATCAAGAAAGAATGAATGAATAATGGGCCTCTAAATTCTTCTTGGTGTTTTTGTGTAAACCAGTATCTAATGTCCTCTTACCTGATCTGGTGTCCGGCTCATCTTGGTAGCAAGTACTTCTAGGTGGCTAAAATTAGATTAGTATGTGTATTTTGCTGCACAAAGTGTTATGATATTTTGTATGCCCTGTTTGATCTGTGTTGTACCAAGTGTTAAACATCAATTCCATAACAGGTAAAAGGACTTGCTCCTGAAGAGTTTGCAGCTCGTAATGATTTAGTTCAGGCACTTCCTGATAGGATTCAAGCTATACCTGATGGGGGTGCTGCTGCACCTAAATCGTCTGGAGGAGGCTGGGCAGCCTCAGCATCACATAAAAATAATAATATCAAGTTTGATTCAGGTGATTATTTGGTTCTGTTTCATTAGTGAATATCATGTCTGATTATGTGGTGGTATGTTTGTTTGTACCCTTATGTTTGGCTTTCTATTGATGCATGTGTTTCATAGATGGACGATTTGATGATGATTACTTCCAGCAAAGTGAAGAGTCAAGCCAGTTCAGGAGTGAGTTTGAAATGAGAAAAATGAAGCAGGCATGTTCTTGAATTCTCTGTTCTGTTTATTAAAATAATAGAGGTGGCAAAATTGGCTGGTCGGGTAACAGGTAAAAATGGGTCCTGTATAAACAGGTAATTTTGTGCGGGTTGAAATAACATGTTGAGTCGGGTTTACCTAAAACCCAAAAGGCTTAAAAAGATGTATCACTTCAGTGATAACCTAATTGTACTTCTATAAAATGATTTAGTAACTCATTTGAATTAAATACATTTTGGGCGACTCTCGACCCTTTCGACAACTTCGTAGGTAACCCTTAAGCTCATTTAATATCACCCGTTGATCTGTAATATATAAAACGTTACACAAATTGACCCATTCGTAAGTATATTTGTTGAAATGGCCGCCTCTATGAGATACTTCCACTGACATTCATCATTAATGTTTCTATATGTTTCTATCTTGTATAGGATCAAGGCCTGGATGTGATATCAGAAGGTTTAGACACATTGAAAAACATGGCACAAGATATGAACGAGGTTTGCTATCTTTTATTAAACTGCATCTCGCATTAAAACAATAACACAATTAATCTTGTATACTTCATAATGTGTGCAGGAAGTAGACAGGCAGGTTCCCTTGATGGATGAAATAGATGACAAGGTTGGAAAAGTTTTCCCTTATTCTAGTAGCTTTTAAAATGCTGTGATTATATAGTTAGTCTAAACATTTTTTAAAATTGTGATATTTCAGGTGGATAAGGCGACTTCAGACCTTAGGAATACCAATGTTAGACTTAAGCACACTGTTCATCAGGTAACTTAATGGAAACATGAGATCATTTTTTATATTGGGGTTTTCATGACTATTTCTAATTTATAATGTTAATATTTCCTTTTGGTTTCTTTTACGGCTGACAGCTGAGGTCTAGTCGGAACTTCTGTATTGATATTATACTGCTTTGTGTAATTCTGGGAATTGCAGCCTACTTGTACAAGTAAGTTCAACACCTTATCTTCCGTGTACTGCATTTTATTCTGGTTACCTACATGACCAAACCACTAACATTTGTAAGATGCCTGGATTATTTCCCATAAGCTTTATGCATCGAATTATACGTGGAAAATGATTTTTATTAAGAATGTTTTCTCAGTAATATTTAGGCTATTAGTAAAGAAAAGATGGAATAAGTATAGCCAGTATTGGGTAATATTCTTCTATACTCCGTAGTAATTAATGGTACTAGTCTCTGACTCTCCGCCTCTAAAATGTTGTATGCAATTTTCAGCCTTGATAATTGATCTAATTCAAGTTGTACATCGTTTTATCCTGTTAGTCTCATATTAACGGTGCTTGAAGAAAATAAGATATTATTTTTGGTAAATGTTTTGAAAAGTGAAAATGGGTTCACATTACTCACATATGACAAATGGATTCTTGGTTCAACTATTTTCTGGAAATACTCAATTGTCACTTTTTATCTTGTACAATTAAATAAATAATTCATAACTGATCATTTGATCTTTAAATGTATAAACAAGTTACTGCTCCTGATACAAACAAATTGACTAATCCATTGACCTTATTAACTTGCAGTGTTTTGAAGTGAGAGTTTGTGAACATAATGAAATTCTGATCTGGTTTGCTCTTGCGATGATCCGCGTTCTGTGTGCTCTTGAGTTATGTATGTTCTTACACTTAGACTTAAGTTTTCTTGTCATTTTCATTTATGCTTTATATGTTTATTATGTGACATATATCTTCTTCTAAATATATTAACGTATTATATTTTCACTTTCTTATTGTATCGTTGGCCTATTGACATTCCTGAGGGAAATTATGGATGTGTGAAAGGTGCTTTGTTCATATTGTTTCTATTTCCTTTATCTGCCAAGTTTAATTAGTTTCTGCTGACGGTTATTGGATGATAATTTTGTTCTTTTTATGTGTCCAACCTTTGTGTTTGCTTAGTCATATTTCTCGAAATTGGTTAAATAATTTCTTAAGGTGCACCCAAGGCCTAGGGGAACATCTTATTAGAAATTATCATTTTGAATGAAAAAATATATGGTGGATCCTGGTACAAACATTTGATGCATTTAAGGGTAATTCTGGCAGGTAAAAGCATCTATTACAATTAATGACAAATTTCACAACATAATATAACCACACTATTAGTTTACTTATGCATGTAGTAATATTTACATGAATTATACAACAAAAGTATCTTATGATCAAACTATCAATGGTTGCTTTCAGAGCAATGTTTCTTTTATGAAAAGTTGCTCGGGAAGCAACCACAGCTTATATAACACACCCATGTACATAATGTCTATATATTCACAAATAACCTTCTCATAGTGGTCTTTTATCTTCGAGTCATTCCATCACCTTACATGAAGGTCAGGTGATTAAGATCTTCGTAATCCAGCATATATGTACACATATCAGATAGATCCCCACCATATGAACTCATTGCATTTGAATCTACCACCAAGGACCCTGTCTTCTCATCTTGAGTTTCCACGAGTCTAAGCTTCTTGTTAGAGTCGATAAAAGGCAACTCTTGGTTCACTTCTTTGCGCTTTCTATCATGACTAATGGGACCATCAAACGATTTTTGGAAGTTTTCTTCTTTGTTGTCGGATGAATCTAATGAGTTTTTGCTTCCTTCAAAACTGACTGTAGAAGACATAGTGTCCATGGAAAAGAAATCCAAGTGAGAATCGAAGATGAAAGGTAACATGGGACAATCTTTGAATAGGGTTTCCTTCAAAATTTCTAGCTTAGTGTTTGTGTCTGTCGAATTTTCAGGTTCTGGAACGCTTTGACCGTATCTATCTTCACAAAGGTTTCTTTGGGTACAAGTCTTTTGTCGCACTCTACACAAAACCCAATCATCTAACTGTAACCACAAGAGCAAGAAAACCTAGACCATATCAGTAAAATATTGAGACCTATTATGTAGGTTTTATTTACAAATTTATATATTTTCAATAAGTAGGTTCTCTAGTAGAAGATTTGCGTAATTGAATCTTGCTTTATGAAGCAATATGTCGTTTGGTATATGACCTTAAACCAACCCATGGGATAGATAAGTAAGCTCGATTTTACCTTCCATGTTTCTATGGTTTGTTAAAGTATGTTCAATACAAACATAACCAAATCCTATAATATTGCTAGAGTGGTTGCTTTTTCAAACTATAACTTATCGCAATCAGATAGTTCTTTCAAAGATGGACAGCATCAAGTATGACCAATTTTACCCACAAATTTAAAGTATGATGTTTTTTCTGGCGCGTTTAGGTCCACATGTCGTTTGGAATTGTCCAATTGATCATTCTTTTAAATTATAATGTTTTGGACAAGGAAAGGGTAAGATGATTTGAAACCAGATATCTGTAGTTGCACTATTACACCTTGGAATGAGTGCCTTACCAAATTAGTATATTGTTCACTTAAACTATAGTGTTTTATTTAATTATATGTTTGTAAGGAATAGTACTTAATCATTAATCTGCTTGAGTTTCTTAAATCAGGATCATATTACTGTTTGCCTAAATCCTAGTAGTTTATTTCTTAGATTTTGTTTTTAAGAACAGTAGCTACTCTGCATGATGTTCGGATAAAAAGAGACAAACATACCCTCATTGATTCTTTTGGCTTGCTTGAACTGCAAACAACTGAATTGAGTATTCTGTATTCATGCATGATCCAATCAGTCTTATGTCCTCTTGGTGGTCGACCTTTATAGAACACTAGAGCTTTCTTTACCCCAACTATCTTGTTCCCACGTGATCCCATAACAGGCCTATCAGTTCCTGTGGCTTTCCAGTACCCTGAACCCGCCATTCTATTAGGTCTCATTCCATTAGGGTACTTTCTATCTCTTGGAGTGAAGAAATACCATTCATCTTCTCCAAACAAAGCCTTAGCTATAACCAAACACAACAAAATTAAGCAACATCACTTAACATAAATACTAAGGGTGGCATCTCTTAGCATGCGCAGGAAACATGACATGAAAATAAACATACAAGGTTGGGTCTAAACGGGGTTTGGGTCATAAACGAGTATAACGCCTAATCCATTCAATGAACGGGTCAGATGGGCTGAACCAGCCAGCTTGGTCTAATATTTAAAAATTTTAAATGGGTTAAACGGCTAACCCGCCAACCTATATAGATAAGCGGGTTACACAAGTCGTTTAGGTTTATGTATATATGTGTTAGGGTTCACAGGTTTGACCAGATTACTTAATCAGGTCATGCCGACCTGCCAGTCTGAATCGGACCCAAATTGCACAATCCTAATTATGTGTGATAGATGAGTGTGTTTGTGTGTATGTGTTAGAGAGAAAGAAACTTACATGGAAGCTCCCATGGATTGTACTTGTAAAGCTCGATTTCAGCTATGATAAGAGCTGGTAGGACCATTGAAGTAACTTTCTTGTGCAAATAGTGAATAATAAGTTCTTCATCGCTAGGGTGAAATCTGAAGCCTGGAGGAAGTCGTGTCTCTAAATTTGTGGTGTTCTTGATTTCCTCCATGGAGTTCAAGATTTTGTTAACCCCCTTTTTTTTCTTCTTGTTGATGGAGGGAATTGCTAGGTATACTCCTGAGCTGTAAATATATATACAACTACTGTATAGTATATATGCAACGTTTCTGTACCATGAATCATTTTAATTATTTATTGCAAATTGAACTTTCAAGAAAGGTGGAACGAAAGCAACCTTTATGTCGCTAAGCGGAAGACTACGTATACATTCTTTGACTCGAATGTTCAGACATAGATCTAAGACCGGATGTAATTATCCCCAAAGTACCTAGATTACAACTAGTACCGTCCAAGAAAAGACATGGTTTCAGATATAATAAGGATGAAAAAGTCTCAAACTTGGGTTTTGTTGTTAGAATGGTGATCATAACAAGAATATTAGCAGAAGTTACATACAAGGTGTTTGGAATTAGCTACACTTTTTTGGTGATTAAAATATTTGTAGGACTGGAGGCACATAAGAAACATGCATATCTGTGGTCTTAGACAAACTCAACATGCTTAAAAGTTGAAGACTGCTTTCTAATCCAATTGTTTTTGACTAGCTGCAGACTGCAGTGTTCTTTTGATATGGTATTGAAAAGTTATACCAGGTTTAGCATACAACTAAATTTATCACTCATCATATCCATGCACAAAACATCACTTCCAGGGCATGTTTGCTGCTGATACGTTATTTTGTTTATTCAATATGGTTATCGGTATCTACCTTTGACATATATGCTTACAAATACTTGTGTGCATATAAAATGCATTATATACGGGATATACTAGAGAAAGTGAGCCTAAGAAACGAGGTCATATTCTTATAGTAACATTTTTTTTTTCCAATATTATTTTCGATAGAGATAAAAGTTGATACCAAAATTTGTTCCTTTTGCTTGTAAAGTAAGTAATATTATCAATTTGCTGGTGTCAATATTTTGTGTAGTTTAATGAAATCAAGCGATGAATATGAGGCAAAAATTTGTTTGCACTCTAGATGAAAGGTTCCGTTTATTTACCAAGGTTTTGTATTAATTCGTAGCTGTTATAACTTCGTTTAATAATCTACTTACGAGTTTAATGTACTTGCTGAGTTGTTTTGAAAAGATTTGTATGGTATCGTTATATTGATGGAACAGAACATACCTTCACCATTTGTACTGATTATAAGTTCCTAACGTTGTAGATTTTTAATCATCTATGCATCTACTTGATTTGTTTGATTTCCAAATGGCCAAACTTTTTATAAAACATAGCTTTTCTGCCTTTCCGTATGTTATCTTTAGGACGAGGTGTGTGAATCAATCAACATTTTCGATGATTAACGTGGAGTACGTTGTGATTTATTTTAGAAAAGGTATCTAATTGATGCAAAGTTGCAAACAAAAGAAAATGAGAGTTAACAAGTGCATCTACCTTTTCTCCTAATTCATATCCATCGATTATCTTTCTCTTACTTATATTATCTTGTCAAGATTGATTAGTCCCATAATTTATCGCATGATCGAACTCTTAAAATAGCATGTGTTATCTTGCCAAGGAGAATAAATCACCCAATCTAAGGGTATGTTTGGCACTAGTAGGAGCTGGAGCGGGTTACTAGAGCATGTCGCTGGAGTTTTTTTCTACATGCTCCTTCAACTAGCATTTTATTTAGTGGCTTATTTTTTTTACATGCTCCTTCAAGCTATGTCTGTCAAACGAGACATATTTTTCTAAAAAAATAAGCTTATGCTATGATAAGTTTTGATAAGTTCGCAAAGCTAAACATGCCCTAAGTCGAGGAAAACAACATTATAGATCACAACTGCCAACCCTTGTCTACAACATTTTAGAGCTCACTACGACAACATAAATCAACTTTAGAGACGATAGTGAAAACTTGTCACCAAACACAACCTTGACCTCTAGAAACAAACCAGAAGGACGTCAAGAGAACTTAGTTATAAATCAAGCTCAAGAAATCTCAACTTTTATTTGAGTCGTTTATCACCAAGCAAATCTTTATTCGGTTTATAAAGAAGTGTTAATTTACGGAAATGTATTTAACTTGTCACCTTTTGTATTCAGTGTAGTTTTTTTTTTTTTTTTTTTTTTTTTTTTTTTTTTTTTTTTTTTTTTATGTGGTCAACTCTTTAATTCATTATGTTTCGTGTATCGGGTGACCAGTTGTGTGTACTATTTGACGGATATACCCCTTCACACTTACAGTTAAATAAGAGTATGTAAATTAAAGGGTAAAATGGTCAAATAGTACACACAACTGGTCACCTAATGCACGAAACATACTAAATTCAAAAATTAACTCTATGGATTTGAAAAAAATAAAAAATAATAAGCTACACAGAATTACAAAAAGTGAGATACATTTTCGTCTAATTAGCTTTATCAAAAAAGAGTGTTGATACTCATACCACAACTTTTTATACTTTCACTACAATTCGTGCATTACAGTGTTGTATGTTGTGCTGTATAGCTTGTACAAAATGATGTAACTATCAAATAAAATTGTGTGAGTATCAACAGATGACAAAATGGTAATAATGGTAGTCTAGTTCGTAGATATTGACTAGGGTTCGGCAGATGATTTATTCCCGAATCTATTTAGTTACATGAAATTCATGTGAGATTGTAAGTATTCAACACCAAATCTTCCACTCAACTCTTTGTTTTCAATCAAAGCAAGACCACTCAAACCTATAGCTTCAAGGCACGTTTAAAATGTTAAACGTCAAATGGAAACTTAGGAAACATGCTTACCAATGCCTTGCATTCTTGCATATCTAAAAAAACCTACACCAGTTCACTCCATTTCCTAAAGACGTATCTGTCTATTTTTAGTTACCTTATTGATCAAAAATCGATAATACTCCTCTAATAACAACCCCAATTTCGTGATCCACATGCTAAATTTTGGCGTGTAGCTCAGTTGGTTTTTGAAGAGAGAATTTACGGATACGGTCTAATTTCTCAGTACGACTAGACTTTTCGTTTAACATAACATTTGACACGGTCAATGTTATCAACAGTCTGCAAATTATGATGATAAATATACATACGGTTTGTTCGAAAGATGATTTCAATTATAAAGGAAAGAAAGTCTAAAGCGGTGTTTGTATTAGCATATTTGCCAGATATGTAAATCTGGAAAAGCTACAAGTTGATTTTTTAAAACTTATAAGCTTTATCAAGTCAAACTTATGGCCTTAATTTATAAAGTCGACTTGATAAGTTTGTTTATATGTCCATAAAATGAAATATTTTAGCTAATTTTTCATATTCTAGGTACGTTTTCACATAAGATTATGATTTTTTATTTTTATTTTTTTGAAAAAATATGTTACTTAAAATTCAAAGTTTGTTTTGAGATAAATTTTACTAGTATAAAAGATTTAAAAAAATATTACTTCATGTATTTCATAAAAATAATAAGTATTTCTTAGCTTCCGCTCAATCTTTATTTACACTTTCTAAAACCCGCAAGTATATAACGCATTTTTGCAAAAAAAAAAAGAACTAGTATGCATCAAAGTAGAAACGTCGCTACCAGTGGCAGAGCTTGAAGGTTTTCGTTGGGGGGCCAAAATCATTAGCGGAAAATTTACTTTCTATCCGAACCTGAAACTAATTGTTTGAAGCTAAGCATTAGTCAATTTCTCGAAAGAATTAGATATTGTTATTAGACCTCAGAAATAAATGTTTTAAAATAACGTAAACTTGAATAACGAATGGCAAATTGTTTTTCCCGGGCAAATTCTTGATTTTTGAATTCCAAAGTTAAAGACTTAAAATACTAAAATATATAAAAGTTTAATTCTAGAGTACTTATACTCTTGTTTCTTTCCTAGTATCACAGAGGTGTAAGGAGCACAGGTACATTTTTTTGGTTTTGTTCACATATATCTTGTTTCTTTTCAAAAAAAAAATAATAATAAAAAATAAAAATTCCTTATTTCATACATATATACCATTAATGACTCAAACTTTTTGGGGGGCCACAACCCCTTGCTGCCCTCACTATGTTCCGCCCCTGGTCGCTACCACAATCACAATTCACATAGGGTGTTTGATTAAGGTTATGTTTGGTAAAAGTAGCTGTGAGCGGTAGCAATGAGCAGTAGCAGTGAGCTGTGGGCAGTAGCTGTGAACAGTAGCCACAACTCACTGCTCACCGCTCACAGCTTCTTAAAGAAGTATTGGAAAAATTAGCACTCCTAAAAAATAGCAAAGCTCACCGCTCTTTTGCCAAACGAACACTAAAAATCAAAAAGCTCATTGTTTACCACTCATCGCCTTAAAAAGCTCCAAAAAGCTCTCCGCCAAACATAGCCTAAACTTATATGCAGGAAACCTTATTCGATTCGACTTACATTTTATAAGCCTCAATTTTTTCGCTTATTTTTTATACTTAAATTAAAAGTTAAGATAACATCTATGTACTTGCATATGTAGTGCGCATGTTATCTCTACTTTCGGTTTGAGGAACTTTATAAGCTTATCATAAATCTTGTTGTAGTGATCATTATTAAAGTTAACAAGTTTTATCTTTTTTAGTTATATTGATAAATACATAAAGACATGTTTAGTTTTTTAGTGTAACATGTGTTTTATAATTTATTGAAGTTGGTTAAGTAGGGAAGTTAGGGCAATGTTTCTTAAAAGATAATGACTTGCATAGTTAGGCCAATTTTCTACCTAGAAATAATATTTGAACACAATCTTTTTGTTGATGGACATATAATCACGTATGTTTTATTTCTTTGAGTGGATGCAAGCAAGAAAAGGATCTAGTAAAAAGAAAAATAAAATGAGAAATGTGAGAAGTATTAAAGATTAACATCAAGACTCGTCGATGAAGCGAAATACAAGTATCTAAAAAACACTATATATGTGCACAACCCTTGAACTACTGAATAGAACCACAAAAGCCTTGTATTCGAGGACTCGTATCCCACAACCAAAAACATCTCAAAATTGCAGCATCTCTTAAATGTAACCATGTATTACGCCTTTCACCGCTTTTGTAAGAACAAGGCACCATTGTTGACCATGACACAACCTATTTTGCATCGTCATATTGGTACAAATGATGACTCGTATGTCACACACAGAGAAAATAGTGTTAAACATGAGTCAATGTGCAAAAATAGAAAAGTGGACCAATTTAAGGTCTTGTTGGTTAGAGGAGTGGGTGTGGTAACGATGTGTTTTTACTCATTTGGGGCTCACGAGTGTCACATCACCCCAACACTTCTTCATAATTAACCTCCTCCTCACTCATAACTAACCTCAACTTACTCATTCGGGGCCCATCACTTACAACTTTTTTTTTTTTTTTTTTTTTTTTTTTTTTTTTTTTTTTTAATTTATTTCACTAAATAAATTAAATTCATTTCACACAAATTAAAAATACCACATCAAACTAAATTTATTTCATCAAATTAAAAAAGTTACAATACGAAAAAAAAAAAAAAAAAAAAAAAAAACGATGCGTAAAGAAAAAAAATAAATGATACGAAATTAATTATCCCTATTTTGTTGAAATTGTTCCCATTGTTGTTGTTGCCAAGCTCGATAAGACATCGTTGAAGTCTTCTGTGTATGTTTTTATCGCGTAGTTCTTTGTTTTGTCTCCTATGCACTGCGCAATGTTCAACCCATGACTTTTGCATATGTGGTTGCGGAGGAATATACATTTCTGCAGCTTCAGATATCGCATATTGTTGATCTTTCAAGATCATGTTATGCATTATGATGCACGAGTACATGATTCTTCGTAATTTGCCCACAGTAAAAGCACGCGCCGGTTGTGCAATAACGCGCCAACGCCCATGTAGGACACCAAAAGCTCTCTCGATATCTTTTCGAGCACTTTCTTGTTTCGCTTTCCATGCAGCATTTTTTGGGTTACTTGCAACCGTGAATGATTTGACGAACGCTGCCAATTCTGGATAAATTCCATCAGCTAGATAATACCCATGCTTAAATTTTCTTCCGTATACTTCAAACGGAACCACGTCGGCGACGTCGTCAATCTGGTCATCGAATAACGGCGAATTATACAAAACGGTTAGATCGTTATTCACACCTGCAACACCAAAAAATGCATGCCAAATCCACAAATCATACGACGCGACAACTTTAAGCATTATGGTTGGAAACTTTTTATCACCTCTGTGAAATTGCCCTTGCCATTCTTTCGGACAATTCTTCCATTCACAATGCATACAATCGATGCTTCCCAACGTTTCCGGTATCTTAAGGACCAAATTATGTGCGTCGTATAACTTGTGAATGTCAGTCTCGGATGGTTTTCTTAAAAACTCCTTTCCATACAACTGGATTATGCACATAGTAAAAAATAAATCTAGACAATCACGTGCACAGTGTTCACCTATTTGTAAATACTCTTGATACGTGAGAATTGCGCCCTCACAACAGGTTTTACCTCTAAAGGGATCTTGAGAAGCTTACAACCCCTACCAGGCAGTGTACCTGATCGTTGTAGAATAGTATAGTGACAAGTACCGGGGGATTGATCGTCAACTCATGAATAGTGTCGCTAGGATTAGAAAACTGATGCGTGGGAATCGCACCAGGCTTTACCTCTCAAGAGATCTTGAGAAGCTTACAACTCCCACCAGGCAGTGTACCTGATCGTTGTAGTATAGTATAGTGACAAGTACCGGGGGATTGATCGTTCAGCTAGGAATAGTATCGCTAGGATTAGAAAACCTAAATACTAGTTCTAAAGGTGAGGGATGATTCTTTTTGTATTTTTATATTTTTTAGAAAGCAAGTAAAAATCTCGGGTTTGAAGGATTTGGGCGGAATTAGTTGCTAGTCAACTAACCCAATGCTAAAGATGCAATCAAAATAAAATACTAGAAATGAAAATAAACTAAATTATACTAAGGTTGTGAGCAATAAATGGAGAAAATGTGTTTACTTAGATTTCACTACTCCCTAGACATCGTTTACACGTTAATTACTTGTTATAGTTGCATGGATGACGGATTGTATTCCTTAATACCATTCATGGGGTATTGCACTTAACTCCCCAATTCTATGAGCTCTTATCTCCTCCTATACCATGCCCAGCACAACCATAGGGATTATAAACAGTGGCTCATGCATTAAATACAACCAATAAAGACCTAGTGCACATCGGTTCATGTTTCCTAAGACGTTTAAGCATGTTACCAATTGGAGATCTGCCAGTTTTCTTAAGCCTAACATATAAATCATTCATCCAAGACAATTATAAACAAGTAATCAACATAATTAACATCTAGGTTTCATTAGATCCAAGCAAACACAAGATAGATCTAGCCTAGCATGATGGAATTAAGACAAGAACAAGATATAGACAACCAACACATAGACATATTGATTGAATTAAAAGAACACTTATCTCAATTACACATGAAAGGTATCAAGGGCTTAGAACCCTTGAAAAACCTGTAAAATTCGACCAAGTTCGTACTTAGGGTTTCTCCAAAACTTCTCTCTTTTTAATGTGAAAATTAGAAAACTATATATAGGAAATAGGGTCTGACGGCGTCAAGACCAAACTTGTGACGCCGTCACCTCGCCGCCAAAACTCTTCTCGGACTGCCTTGATCTACTTCTGACGCCGTCATGTGTTGTGCATTTCCAGACCAAACTTTTACTCTTGAAGCCCTACTTCATGACCAAACTTTTACTCTTGAAGCCCTACTTCATGACGCCGTCAAATCTGTACTGGATCGTCATGGAAAATTACTCTTGACGCCGTCAAGGATTCCTTCTTGACGCCGTCACCTACTGTTCCCAGCAAGGAAAATTAAAACTTTTGCGTTTTCTTCACTTTTATGCTCCAAAAACGTCTGAATTGCTTCCTTTTCCAGATTTCACTCCCAAAGTACCTAAAATCACAAAAGGAACGATTTAGGGCAATATTTGATCAAATAAATTCAATTCCGGGCTTAAATGACCCCCTAAAAGTGGTTCATTTTTCGCCTCATCATATACCCTTACACTTGAGATTTGCTTGTCCTCAAGCAAATGCGCTTTTATTCTACTCAAAAGACAAGTTAGGGGTCATTTAACACTAATATAAAAGTAATTACAACAAATAATCGTTCCACTAAAGACCAATAGACAAGCACGGAGGTCATACACAAGCACCTCACAAATAGTGTTTAGATACTCACATCTCTCGGGTGTAATAAAGTGTAAATTACAATATGGAAACGGAAGATATCTCTCACTACCTGTCATAGCAAAATAGATTACCACAGGCTTGGGAAAGGATCAAACCTCCACCACATGGCGTAAGCACCTAGGATAAACTATCAAAGAGGTCTTTTAAAGGGTTGTAACGTTAGGTGTAGGGACATGAAATACACGGTTTTGTTGGATAAAGGAAGTTTTACTGGTGGCGAGTTAACAATCTTGATTAATTACATGTACAATATGGCGTTGCTAAGCCAAGACTAGACTCGACTTAAGCTAATAAATGAAAAATAACAAAAACATAAAATGAACATAGAATGAAACGGGATGGTAGTCCGTATGTTTTTTTCTCTTTTTCCTTTTTCTATTTTTTTTCTTTTCTTTTTCTTGATTTCTTTTCGATTTTTTTTTTTTTTTTTTTTTTTTTTTTTTTTTTTTTTTTGCATACACTCTTACCCTACCATCCAAAATAATACATCATAAGGAATGAACATTCCCCTTACACTTGAATCTTTACATACTTTACATTAAACTAATCTAATGACTCGAATTAAGAAAATCAAAACACTTGGAGCACTTTTAAGATTAACGCACATACGGGGGTAATAAATAATGTTCTTCCCCATTACTCCATAAAATGAGTACTTTACCCATGAGTCCCAATCGTCCCAAAACAATATGTACAAGGATATGACTCGACTTAGCAACCATGTAATCAATTAGAAAGTTAACTTAGGGTTTAACAAATGACAATAATGCACTAAAAATGAGCGCATACATGGAAGGCTAAGACGATTTGGGTGTACATTTAAGTGGGGTGTAACAAATTCTTCCTTTAAGTAAGATGCTTAAAGTTAGAAACGAAAAGATAGGCTCGGAGGGGTGTACTAGGGGTTTCATGTACTAAAAATGAGTACAACGCTAAGGGTGTGGGAAAAATTAGTTGACTTAACTAGCCAAGTAATATGACTTAAATGGTCAAGTAATTATAATATGAGTTTAACACAAGGGTAATCCTAATGCCTCTTTTCATGTAGTAAATCCTACCACACGAATGTAGTCTCACTAGCGGTCTCGGGATGCATCACTAACGCAAGTTCTAGAATCTAAATGCTACCGGTACACTCATAAGCACTAATAGTGAATGCTTTTCCTATCAAATCTAAAGGCGAACCTCACATATTTGGGTGGAAAATTTTTCTGAATATACGGTTATGTGCTAGTCATACAATCTCCTATCCATGAGACACTTGCTATGGCTAAAGTTTCACTCCTAAATGTTGTAAAAAATTTTAAATTTGGCGCTAAAATTACACAAACAAGTATTTCTCATAGTTTTATTACACATCTACCATCAAACAAAACAAACTCAAGCGAAAGTGCATATGTAAGGTATCATATTTTTACCCTCCCCTTACACTTAAGATGAACATTGTCCCCAATGTTCAAGTAAAGAATGTAAAAGTTAAAAAGTAAAAAGAATGAAATCAAATACTCCCCTGATTCGCTCGGTATGGATAATAAGGTGGCCAGGTTAAATCTTCCTCCAAGAAAATGAACAATCAAAGCTTCCCTTCCAGTATATAAACCATCTTCTTGTCATACATAACCTGTAAAACCTGAGAAAATAGACAAAACAACCTCGCGTAAAATCGGCGGCATCCTATATAAGTTACTAAATCCTAGAAAACAAGATAAGATATAATGCTTGTGGAATGAAGTTTGCAGATTTCCTTGAGATTATAAAACTTAATAATTCACAAAAACCATGAGACTCCGTTAGAAAAACAAAACCGATAAAATTTCCAGATTTTAACACTTGACGCCATCAAGAGTTAACTCTTGACGTCGTCAGAAGTGACCTGCAGAAATTCTTATGTTAAGTTTCCGGAAAATTTCTGGAAAAACTTGGTCCTTCTTCCTGAAAAATCCTGCAAAACTTCATTATGACTCAATACAAGCATTTGACTCTAACAAATACGAATATACATGTTCATTTAATATTGTGGAGAATCATGATCGGTTTGTTTCTTAAAAACATATTTGGGGTTTCCCGTTACACTTATTTTTTTGCGAAAATACTTTTAGGTGGAGTTAAGACTAGGCCAAAACAACAAAGTAAAGTATTTCCACTATTTAGTTTAGAAACATGATCTACCAACAATAAAAATAAAGCATGCATACGGAAGCAAATAACAAACAAACAAATAAAAACACACAAAACATGGGTTGCCTCCCAAGAAGCGCTTTTCTTTATTTACGAGTCTTGTAGCTAGACTCAAGGTCATGGGTTACTACGTGACACGGGTGAGTTCCTCATTGAGGACATCTTTGGGATCAAACTTAGGTTTCAACTTCCTATCGGTTTCCTTACTATGGTATGACCTTTCAAACTTTTCTCCATCCGGATCATACAAAGTCATCCTCATATGCCATGATCCGTCACCTTCTTTAGGTGGCTTGTCCCACCTCCATTTACACTTATCTCCCTCTCTTTTCCACTTATTTATCTGTATGTTAATGGGCATTACGCTTAAGAACTCAATCATCTTCCTAAAGACTAAGGGGTCCTCAAAGGGGTCTAGCTCTTCATCTCTAACTATGAGTTGTTCTACCGAATGTGTCTTTTCAACGAAATCTTTCTCTAGATAAAATGGGCATTGAGGTCCTATAAAGTTTCTTTCTATCCAAGGTCCATATCTAGATGGTCTCCTATTCATCATGTACTGGATCGTCATGGAAAATTACTCTTGACGCCGTCAAGGATTCCTTCTTGACGCCGTCACCTACTGTTCCCAGCAAGGAAAATTAAGACTTTGGCGTTTTCTTCACTTTCATGCTCCAAAAACATCCGAATTGCTTCCTTTTCCAGATTTCACTCCCAAAGTACCTAAAATCACAAAAGGAACGATTTAGGGCAATATTTGATCAAATAAATTCAATTCCGGGCTTAAATGACCCCCTAAAAGTGGTTCATTTTTTGCCTCATCAAAAACCTACTAAACTAGGTTTAGAGGTGAGGGATGATTCTTTTTATATTTTTATATTTTATGAAAGCAAGTAAAATCTCGGGTTGTGAAAGAGTGAGCGGAATTAATTGCTAGCCAACTAATCTAATTAACTAAGATGCAATCAAAATAAAATAAAAGAAATGAAAATTAAACTATTTTACTAATGTGGTGGAAACAATAATGAGAAAAGTTGTGTTTACTTAGATTTCAGTACTCCCTAGATATCTTTTACCGGTTGATTAGCTTATTACAATTGCATGGATGACGGGTTATATTCCTTAATACTAGTCGTATGGCTGTGTACAATATTCCCTAACTCTATAAGATCCTACTTCACTCCTATGTCGAGCCGTTAAAAGCTCCTAACATGGGATCATTAGAATTCACTTATGCATTAAATACAACCAAAAATCGTAGTACACCTCCGATCATGTTTCTTAAGACGTTCAAGCAAGTTACCAATGAAAGTTAGCCAGTTTTCTTAAGCCTAACATCGAATACAATCATCCGTAACAATTATAAACAAACAATCAACCCATAATCAACATCTAGGTTTCACTACATCTAAGCAAACACAATAAAAGCCTAGCCTAACATGTTAAAAGAAAGATAAACATAAGATAGAATCAAACAATACATAGACATATTGAATGATTATTGAAGTACTTATCTTTATTCAAACATGAAAGAAAGAAGGGTTTGAAACCCCTTCAATATGCAGGAAATTCGACCTAGGGTTTTTACACAACTTGTTCCACAAAAGTTCCACACCTTACAATGAAAAATTGGAAATATATATATAGACTAAGCATCCTGACGGCGTCATGTGTTAGCCTCTGACGCCGTCAACTCGCCATCAAGTTGAAATTCGTATTACCTAGATCCACTTCTGACGCCGTCATGTAGAAATAAGCTCTGGACCGTTACTAGTATTTGGACCCTGACGGCCTTGGTGACGCCGTCAGGCCAATAACAAAGAAAACACTCTGGGTCGTCACGTTATAATCCACATCCACCTCTTTTGCCACTCTTGACACCGTCATGTGTTGTAGCTTGACGTCGTCGAGTACTGTTCCAGAAAGGAATTTTGAGACTTTGCCGTTTTCTTCACTTTTGTGTTCCAAAAATGTCCAAAACGCTTCCTTTTCTAGATTTCTCCTCAAAAGCACCTAAAATGACAAAAGGAACGATTTAGGACAATAATTGATCAAATAATCTCGAATTCGGGCTTAAATGACCCCTTAAAAGCGGTACACTTTTCGCCTCATCAACTCATCTAACGCATCAGGATGAATCCCGAAAGCCAATTGGCATAATGCACATGTGCATTTCATAATCACACTAAAACTCTTTACATCCCTAGCATCAGGTCGTTGTCTAAAGAAGAAAAAATGCGCGGGAAGAGGATGATGAGTTTTTGTTAATACAAATATCGCCTAAAAACGTTATTTATATTTTACGATCTTTGCTAAGTTTTGTTAATGACAAAGTATAAACTTTAGCTAATACTAAATCATCACTTTAGTGTTTAAGTCTTTTTTAACTAAGGTTTACATTTCCTTTTAAACAAAACATTGTTTTTATTTATTTAATTAGAAAGTGTTTTGTCACATCATACATTTATGACAAGTTGGTGTATTTGACTTGCCATAACATCTTACACATTTTTGGAAACTTTTCAAATTGGATTCAATGTGTTTGACTAGTTGTTGTTGATGTGACTTTGGTTGGTTTGAATGATTTATTGCAAAACCTACTGCAAGCCTGGCGGAACCCTGGGGGTACACGGGCGGAACCCATCTGAGGGTTCTGCCGTATCCGCCAGACCTGCTGTTTGTTTTGCTATAAATACCAAGCCACTTGTTTGTTTTGAGTCATCACTTTAGGACATATATTTTCATATACTCTCTCAACTAACTCAGTAACATTTGACTTGTGTGATCCTCTTATATAGCAAGGGACTTCACAAGCTCATCCAAGAAGTTACAAGTTTCAACTCTAAAGTTGCAAGACTTGTTAGCTTTGTTATGTATAAGCTTTAGTAGTTTATAATTCATTTGTATCGTGTGTGTAGAAGTGATCAGTTAGTATTTTAGGCCTCAAAATACATAGTGTGTCGGGAGTTGTTGTACTCTTGTAAGAACTAACGGGAGTGGTTGTACCCTTGGTAAAGAACTCGACATCTAGCTTAGTGTCAGTAAAAGTGTAAGCGACGATGAGAGTGGTTGTACCCTTGTAAAAGAACTCGACATCTAGCTTAGTGTCGGTAAAAGTGTAAGCAACGACGGGAGTGGTTGTACCCTTGTAAAATAACTCGACATCTAGCTTAGTGTCGGTAAAAGTGTAAGCAACGTTGTAAAGGTTTCTCCACCGGGAAAGGAGCTTGTTGATTAGTGCTTATAACTCTCGAGTTGGAAACTCGGGGCGTGGATGTAGGGCAAGGAAAAAAAGTCCTTGTAGCCGAACCACGATAAACAATCGTGTTGTGGTTTGATCGTTTCTTTCTTTGTCTTTGCGTATTACATATTGTCTTTAGTTAGAATTGTTAATCACACGTAAAGCTTTTCAGAAGAATTAAACAAGTAAAGTTGTGCTTATATCTTTAAACAAACGTAAAGTTTTAAAAGATAATCAAGTGAAAAAGTGTCACACCCCCAAAATCAGGTCCAGCGGAAGCATACGTGTAGCTGGGGTGTAACTCAATTGATATTACAACACAAGTTCAAAAATGGTTTTCACTTCAATCATTTAGAATAAAATAGTTAAATCAAAAATATTGAATTTACATCGTTAAAAGTAGTGCGGAAGTAGGCCCTTAAAATAGTTTAAAACGGTCCCTATATAAATAATCAGAGTCTTCTATGACCATGCCATGCCCTGCCAAAACCTCCAGTAGCGTGCCATAAGTTAAAACCTGAAAATACATGCTAAAGTGTCAACACGAGGTTGGTGAGTTCATAGAGTTTGTTTAACAAGTAAAGTATATAGAAAAAATGATCACACAGCAAAAGCATCGTAAATCCACTCAGTTGCAAGTCCCGCCATAAGAGACTTGCAACTTGTGTGTTTACAACCCACTGCTAAAATAGTTTATGTCTGGTAGTCAAGCACATGAGGTCAATAATAAGTCACAATATAAGCACCACATGTATAATAATGTATGCCATGCAAAGCCCCTAATTAAATAATATGCGTCCCGTAACATAGTGGACGAGAGGTTGGCCGACCTCTAATAGCGCTATCCATACTACTAATAGGTGTCGAACAATGCGAATATACGAACAGTACATCATACAACTATTATATACGATTAAGAACGCTCCAAACATGGGAGACTTAGCACGCTCCACCAATAAGGCGAGACTTTAGGGTTAAGAACGCTCCACCAATAAGGTGAGACTTTAGGGTTAAGAACGCTCCACCAATAATGTGAGACTTTAGGTCAAGAACGCTCCACCAATAAGGTGAGACTTTAGGTCATAGCACATACGGTTCATTAAGTTCAAAAGTTCAAAACAAGTTATAAGGTCAAATGAGTTCAAAGAGTCAAGTAGTAATTTATGTAAAAACGAGCATGTATTCTCCCCCAAAAAGTTAACAAAACAATTTAAAAGAGTAGGGGCTATGACTCACCTGGTGCGAATAGCTACGATGACAAAAGTGGATACACAGAAATGAGGTTCGATCTCTAACCGCAACCTAATATGAATGATAGTGATCTACTTAGATCATGAAAGGATGTAATGAATGCACATGCACATGATACCTATACCACTCGTAACTTGGAAATAATTGTTATAGTCAAAGTAAAGTATTTTCCATACTTAGGAAAATAAGTCCAACTAGGTTTATAAAAACTTGTCGTAATATATCGTATATAAAAACGTTAGTGTTATTCCTCGTTTTGAAACCTTAAAATAATGTCTAGTAATCGCATAAATAAACCTTGGGTCGTACGTATTTCGTTAGTTAAAAATAACTCCTTGAATAAGAAATCTAGAAAATATGTCATTTAGTACATAGTTATATTATTTTCTAGTAGTGACTAAATATATATATATATAGTTGACGACTTTAAAACATGTATAACTCGGTCGTTTTAAGCTCATTTTACTCGTTCTTTATATCCACGGATTCGTTTTAGTATATACTAATATATTTTCGATAGCTCGGTTCCTCTAGGTTACGTCTAACGTCTCTATTTGTCCGACGAAAATCGTCCAACAGCTTGATATTTTCAGAAAAATAGTTTTCGTCGTTAAATTTAGAAAAATCATATCTCCTTCGTTATAAGCTCGTTTTAATCCGTTCTTTCGCCCACGGCTTTGTTTTTAAAAGTATTTTCTAAATCTCTAGCCCAATGTTACCCGGAAACCCCTGAGTTTTCTGGATTGGTCGATTTGGGACAGTAGGTAAATATATATGTTTAAAATCCATTTCTATTGTTCCAAACTAGTTTCTAATCCAACCAAACCACTTTCAGTCACCACAAATCTAGTCTAATCTTACCATACACCTTCTTAGGGTGTCATGGGTTCCTAAACATCATAAACCAAGTGGATCTAACAAGGATCTAACTATAATCAATTTCTAGGGATCAAAAGTTAGATATATATATATATATAAATGAGTGGTATAACTAACATATGCATGTAGATCTTGAATAAACAACATGAAACTAGAAAAATGAAAGTATGAAAAGATCAAAAGTATTCTTGAAGCTTACTTGAATATTTGAGGTGATTTGATGAGAAATTGATTAATAACCTATGGTTTTTACCACAAAACCCCAACAATAATCACTAATTAAACTTGATTTGGATTTGATTTTGGAAAAAAAATTGGATCTTGGTGAGTTTGGTCTTGAGCCGTGTATAGAGAGAAGAAAAAGAGAGAATGAAAGCTTTTCTAGATAACAAAAGAAATGGTGAGACTTGTGTGAGAAATATCTTTATGTATTATTGGTTTTAGACAAAAAGGTACTTGTAATTAATGGAGTTAGTAAAGATTTCAAAGGTGAAAGTGATAGGTAAGGGGGGAGGGACGGCAAGGATGGAGAAAAGAAGAAAATGTGGAAATCTTGTAAGAATTTGATAGATATTATTAGTTTTAGAGGATACCGGGTACCAAGTTAACTAAAAATAAATTGTAACGAGTTAAAATAAAATATACTGAAGTTGTAAAAATTGTAAAATAATATTCCTGATGAGAATCGGAAGTTAAAATAATGATCGGGTTGAAATATCGCAAACCGACGAAGTTATAAGCTTCGACCGGAAAACGTAATAGTTGATTTGAAAACACTGGGCAATTTAATAATAAAATTTTTATATTATTATTATGAGTATAAAAATGTGTTAGGACCATAGTTGGGATTGTCGGATCAATTATTTAAAATAATAGCTCATAAGATAACGTTTATTAGGTTGATAATCGTACGTGTACAGAAATGACGCAACTCACGCATAAATGACAAATTTTCTCCGGAGGGTGAATAGTGTTTTATGAATAGTAAAATTTTTGAACGCTTCTCAGAATCACAAACTGACTCCGAAAAAGATGAATAGTAAAATAATGAATAGTGATCGATGAATAGTAACCGATGAATAGTAAATGTAAAAGTTCGGGAAAATACCAGAATTTACGAGTTGTGACAGTCTCTACCCCTTAAGGGAACTTCGTCCCGAAGTTCAGTTAACGTTGGTCTCAGAAGTGTTATAAAGGTGAAGATTCATGAGATGAAATGACCAGTTGACGTGCTTTCAAACGGCGGTTTACGAGGTGAGGAAAAGTATAAGCGTTCTGACAACGAGGGTATACACACACATAAATGAAACATTTGGAAATTGAGTAGAGGATTCAATCCAGACAGAATTTTATTATAACCATTCTCAGTGTTGCAAAATTCATTTCTGAGTCGGATATAGGTAGTCAGCCTATGTCCCACTATCCCGGGTTGAATATAGGTGACTAGTCTATATTCCACCGAGGTTCCATGAATTTTGAAATACTCAGCTCAGTTATACTAATACTATGTCCTTCTCAAATACCAAGACGTTCAGAAAGACTAAGGCAGGTGACCAAACTCGAGGTCAAATGATGAAACTATGCAGGGAGAAACATAATAGAGTGACATATATGATACGGGAACATGCTTATGAAAGACAATGATAGTAATCAACTAGAATAAGTGAGTATAATATACCAGATAATGAGACACAAATCTCATCACCTAAGTCAGCAACAAACCACAATGAGGCTTCAGCTTGGCAGGCAGGCACGTGACGGTCATAGGGTTAAGTTTTTCGTAAAAGTAGCTATAGTCTAGGTTTTAAAAACACTTAGTTCGCTATAGCCAGAGCTCTGATACCAATCTGTCACACCCCCAAAATCAGGTCCAGCGGAAGCATACGTGTAGCTGGGGTGTAACTCAATTGATATTACAACACAAGTTCAAAAATGGTTTTCACTTCAATCATTTAGAATAAAATAGTTAAATCAAAAATATTGAATTTACATCATTAAAAGTAGTGCGGAAGTAGGCCCTTAAAATAGTTTAAAACGGTCCCCATATAAATAATCAGAGTCTTCTATGACCATGCCATGCCCTGCCAAAACCTCCAATAGCGTGCCATAAGTTAAAACCTGAAAATACATGCTAAAGTGTCAACACGAGGTTGGTGAGTTCATAGAGTTTGTTTAACAAGTAAAGTATATAGAAAAAATGATCACACAGCAAAAGCATCATAAATCCACTCAGTTGCAAGTCCCGCCATAAGAGACTTGCAACCTGTGTGTTTACAACCCACTGCTAAAATAGTTTATGTCTGGTAGTCAAGCACATGAGGTCAATAATAAGTCACAATATAAGCACCACATATATAATAATGTATGCTATGCAAAGCCCCTAATTAAATAATATGCGTCCCGTAACATAGTGGACGAGAGGTTGGCTGACCTCTAATAGCGCTATCCATACTACTAATAGGTGTCGAACAATGCGAATGTACGAACAGTACATCATACAACTATTATATACGATTAAGAACGCTCCAAACATGGGAGACTTAGCACGCTCCACCAATAAGGCGAGACTTTAGGGTTAAGAACGCTCCACCAATAAGGTGAGACTTTAGGGTTAAGAACGCTCCACCAATAATGTGAGACTTTAGGTCAAGAACGCTCCACCAATAAGGTGAGACTTTAGGTCATAGCACATACGGTTCATTAAGTTCAAAAGTTCAAAACAAGTTATAAGGTCAAATGAGTTCAAAGAGTCAAGTAGTAATTTATGTAAAAACGAGCATGTATTCTCCCCCAAAAAGGTAACAAAACAATTTAAAAGAGTAGGGGCTATGACTCACCTGGTGCGAATAGCTACGATGACAAAAGTGGATACACAGAAATGAGGTTCGATCTCTAACCGCAACCTAATATGAATGATAGTGATCTACTTAGATCATGAAAGGATGTAATGAATGCACATGCACATGATACCTATACCACTCGTAACTTGGAAATAATTGTTATAGTCAAAGTAAAGTATTTTCCATACTTAGGAAAATAAGTCCAACTAGGTTTATAAAAACTTGTCGTAATATATCGTATATAAAAACGTTAGTGTTATTCCTCGTTTTGAAACCTTAAAATAATGTCTAGTAATCGCATAAATAAACCTTGGGTCGTACGTATTTCGTTAGTTAAAAATAACTCCTTGAATAAGAAATCTAGAAAATATGTCATTTAGTACATAGTTATATTATTTTCTAGTAGTGACTAAATATATATATATAGTTGACGACTTTAAAACATGTATAACTCGGTCGTTTTAAGCTCATTTTACTCGTTCTTTATATCCACGGATTCGTTTTAGTATATACTAATATATTTTCGATAGCTCGGTTCCTCTAGGTTACGTCTAACGTCTCTATTTGTCCGACGAAAATCGTCCAACAGCTTGATATTTTCAGAAAAATAGTTTTCGTCGTTAAATTTAGAAAAATCATATCTCCTTCGTTATAAGCTCGTTTTAATCCGTTCTTTCGCCCACGGCTTCGTTTTTAAAAGTATTTTCTAAATCTCTAGCCCAATGTTACCCGGAAACCCCTGAGTTTTCTGGATTGGTCGATTTGGGACAGTAGGTAAATATATATGTTTAAAATCCATTTCTATTGTTCCAAACTAGTTTCTAATCCAACCAAACCACTTTCAATCACCACAAATCTAGTCTAATCTTACCATACACCTTCTTAGGGTGTCATGGGTTCCTAAACATCATAAACCAAGTGGATCTAACAAGGATCTAACTATAATCAATTTCTAGGGATCAAAAGTTAGATATATATATATATATATATATATATATATATATATATATATATATATATATATATATATATAAATGAGTGGTATAACTAACATATGCATGTAGATCTTGAATAAACAACATGAAACTAGAAAAATGAAAGTATGAAAAGATCAAAAGTGTTCTTGAAGCTTACTTGAATATTTGAGGTGATTTGATGAGAAATTGATTAATAACCTAGGGTTTTTACCACAAAACCCCAACAATAATCACTAATTAAACTTGATTTGGATTTGATTTTGGAAAAAAAATTGGATCTTGGTGAGTTTGGTCTTGAGCCGTGTATAGAGAGAAGAAAAAGAGAGAATGAAAGCTTTTCTAGATAACAAAAGAAATGGTGAGACTTGTGTGAGAAATATCTTTATGTATTATTGGTTTTAGACAAAAAGGTACTTGTAATTAATGGAGTTAGTAAAGATTTCAAAGGTGAAAGTGATAGGTAAGGGGGGAGGGACGGCAAGGATGGAGAAAAGAAGAAAATGTGGAAATCTTGTAAGAATTTGATAGATATTATTAGTTTTAGAGGATACCGGGTACCGAGTTAACTAAAAATAAATTGTAACGAGTTAAAATAAAATATACTGAAGTTGTAAAAATTGTAAAATAATATTCCTGATGAGAATCGGAAGTTAAAATAATGATCGGGTTGAAATATCGCAAACCGACGAAGTTATAAGTTTCGACCGGAAAACGTAATAGTTGATTTGAAAACACTGGGCAATTTAATAATAAAATTTTTATATTATTATTATGAGTATAAAAATGTGTTAGGACCATAGTTGGGATTGTCGGATCAATTATTTAAAATAATAGCTCATAAGATAACGTTTATTAGGTTGATAATCGTACGTGTACAGAAATGACGCAACTCACGCATAAATGACAAATTTTCTCCGGAGGGTGAATAGTGTTTTATGAATAGTAAAATTTTTGAACGCTTCTCAGAATCACAAACTGACTCCGAAAAAGATGAATAGTAAAATAATGAATAGTGATCGATGAATAGTAACCGATGAATAGTAAATGTGAAAGTTCGGGAAAAGACCAGAATTTACGAGTTGTGACAAAAAGCGGTAAACTATTCAACCCCCTTCTAGTTTTCCACAGTTTCAATAAACAATTCAATACCTTGGACTATTTCTAAGAATAGTTTACGGCTCATACGATAACGACGTCTAAAATGTTCTTCAGTATATTTTGGTTGATCACCAAAATAGTCGGCCAATAAACGTTCTTTAGCAACTTGACGTTCACGGGGAATGTATCGACGGTGTTTTGAAGGTCCGACTTCTTGGTTTTGCAATGACTGCTCGCGCTTAAATTCTGCCAGCATCTGCTCTAGCTCTGTTATCTCTTCAAAATCACTAACACTTGAGTATGATGATTCACTCATGTTTCTTGTTTTTAATATGTGCAAGTGTTTATATTGTTGTGTAAAATTATAGTAAAACTGTAAGTGTTTATATGTTCTATTTATAAGGGGTGAAAAAAAAAAAAAAAAAAGAGAAAGAAAACAAATTTATTTTAAACGGTAATATTACCGTTCAAAAAAAAGAGAGAAAAAGCATGTTCTGTCTGGGATATATGCTCGTCGTCTGCACGAGGAGCCTTCCAACGGCGAGCCCCAACGAGGGCCTCCTGGTGTCGTAGCGAGGCACGATGAGCTTGAGGAGCTTCCACGTAGGAACAACGAGATCATACAACGAGCCACACCCACTCCTCTTAGAGCACAAGGTGCAGACAACAAGCTCAAGCTCCTCATTCGGGTCCCACGTGTGCCACATCACCTAACACCTCTTCACAACAAACCCCCTACTCACCAAACAACAAACCTCAATTTCTTTATTGGGAAGTGATTTGCACACTCCCAAAAATGATTGGCACACTCAAATTATGAGTGTGTTGACATTTATACCCTCACATTGTTTGGACTTATTCTTATCCTGTAAGGGTATAAATGTCAACACACTCACATTTTGAGTGTGCCAATCATTTTTGGGAGTGTGCAAATCACTTCCCTTCTTCATTAGGGCCCACCACTTACACCTTTATTTTTTTATTAATTTCATTAAATAAAATAAATTCATTTCACTAATAATTAAAAATAATACAACACATTAATTTTATTTCATAAAAAAAAAAAAAAAAAAAAAAAAAACTTGAAAAAAACTAATAAAAAATGTATACGTTATCTTTTATTTTTCTCTTATTTTTTTTACCCAATTTCTTAAAAAAAAAAAAAAAAAAAAAAAAAAAAAAAAAAAAAAAAACCCGTACCGTATCTATCTTCTTCTCCAAAACACACACAAACTAGATCTGAAAAAACAAAACACACAGACACAAATACAAAAACACATAAATATACATATGAACAAGGAAAGGGATAAAAAAAAAAAAAAAAAAAAAAAAAAAACCGTAATTGTCAGATGTTCCTCCTCTTCGTGCAGACGAGGAGGTCTTCAACGGGGAACAACGGCGAGGGCCTCCTGGTGTGGCAACGAGGAACGGCTCGCCATTGCCCACTTCACGTCGGACGGCGAGGCTGGACGAAGTGGCTACACCGTGTGCTCTTTGGGCATATGTTGGTCCACAAACATTTATCAATAAGATGTTATGTTAAATTTTATGTTGTATTGTGTTTCTTTATTCATGTTTTAAACTCAGGTTAATCTTTACCGGTTACTGCGAACTCTTTTGATCATCGGAAGCCGGTTTTTAGTAAAAGCGCCGGTTGAATCAAAAATCAAAAGCTCAGCTAGGTCGGCTAATAAAACCAACTTTTAAAAATCGCTTTTTTTTATTCTCTATAATAATCCAAAGTTCCTTGGAGTTTCTATGTACGTGCTCTATGTCTCTCTTTTGGCTTTAAGGGGGTTGGCAACACATGCGGGGAGGCTGCGGGAGAGGTGGTTCCCGCACGGGAACACCGCCGCCGACCCTGCGGTGAGGCTGCGGGAGGCCTCGTTGTGGGGAACTTTACCGCACAAGAAGACCAAAAATTCGACCGTTGCACCTTTTTTCTGAACGTTGGAGTTACAAATGGTTATTTTTATTTTTATTTTACTATATATTGGACAAGGTGGTGTGTCATGGAGGTGTTTGGGTTTTGTGGTGATGGTAGTGACACAGTAGCAGCGAGGGAAGAAGAAAAGAAAACAAAATGGTTTTGTATGGTGATGGTAGTGACTAGCAGCAAGGGAAGAAGAAAAGAAAACAAAATGGTTTTGTATGGTGATGGTGATGTATGAGTTTGAGAAATGTATTTGGGAGTAGGTGAGAGAGAAGAAGAAATAGAAACAGAGAAGAAGAAATGATATATAAGAAGAAGAAAAAAGAAAAAAGAAAATAAAAAAAAGTGAGTGAAAGGTGAGGAGTGTGATGCCAACAAAAAGAAAGTGAATGAATGGAAAAGTGAGAAGGTGATGTGCATAAGTGGATTGGTTCTTTGCAAGTTTTTTGTCTTTTTCCTCAAATTAAGACACCATTATTCCACCTCATATCCTATTTAGAACCAGTAGCCCTTATTCAAGAGCTCTTCCGACCATTACCATTTGCCAACACAAATAATATTCTTATTTATCTACACTTTATTAGTATGGCCTAATAAAATCATTGAACTTACACTAAACAAATAAACATTCATAAAAGATGCATAAAACAATGATGAAAAAGTTTTATCTAGAAAAACAAATATAATCAAATGATAGTGTAGTTGTTTCTTTTCATTTCATTCTTTGAGAAGTGGAGTTGGCTTCTTTTACTCAACCAATCATATCTTTTATTCATTTCCCACATACTCTCTCTCACACAGACACCTAAACACACACCAATATCCAATTTTCATTTCTTCAAAAACCACCCCAAAATCCATAATTTTTCAAAAAAATAATCACAAATTAGTCATCTTTTTCAAAAATTAAAATTTTGGGTATTTGTAATTTCAGCATTTTATGCCCAAAAACAAAAAATTTCATATCTTTTCCTCAAAATTATCATATTTTTCATAAGTTCATCATTTCATGCCCAAAAATCAAAAATTTTCACAAATTAATCATTTTTATAAAAATCAAAAACTTGGGTTTTCTTTATAATCATCATTTAACCAAACCCTTTAAATTAATCCACACAATCTTTAAAAAAAACCCAAATCTTTAAATTCTTGGAAAAATTTTACATGGGTAACAATAACTCCGGCAGGCGGCGCCACGGCACCCCCACCACCACGCGCCACCACAACAATCCCCACGCGCCACCCCCACCACAACCCAACCAATACATATACACCACCACCACTGCCACACCATACCCATCACAATACCCAAACCCTAACCCTTACTACCACGGCGCGTACTACCCACCGCCGCCACTTCCGGCGGTGCCGTTGCATGACCACCACCAACGGTGGGGCGGTGGTGGTGGTGGTAGTGGGTATCCGTGTGTGCCGGTGATGCATGTGCCTACACCTTATGTTGACCATCAGAAAGCTGTGACTATAAAAAATGATGTTAATATAAAAAAGGAAAGTTTGAAAATTGAAGCTGATGAGGAAAATAGTGGCAAGTTTCTTGTTTCTTTCACTTTTGATTCTACTGTTGCTTGCAGGTATATATATATAATCTTATCATTCTTTTTTTTACATAAATTTAGGGGGTGTTTGTTACGCCTTATATAGCTGTATTAGTTAGGGGGTGGGGCAAATCCGGGTACCCGGCTAAGCAGTTAGTAGTTGGCAGTAGATGTTCGCAGTAGTAGTTTGTTTTATAAAAGCGTTTAGTAATGTAGCTGTATTAGCTAGGGGGTGTTTGTTTCGCCTTATATAGCCGGCTTATTGCTTATTTGGTTTTGGGCTTATGTTTCATAAGCTCACTTTTTGTGGTTTATTTTGAAACTTTTCGACTTATATAAGCTTATTATGTCATAATAAGCTTATACAAACATTAATATTTCAAATAAGCCACAAAAAGTAAGCTTATGAAACATAAGCCCAAAACCAAATAAGCCATAAGCCCGCTATATAAGGCGAAACAAACACCCCTTAACTAATACAGCTATGTTACTAAACGCTTTTATAAAACAAACTACTACTGCGAACATCTACTGCCAACTACTAACTGCTTAGGATTACTTTCTGGTTTTAAGTCGTAATAATCTCATAGCGAGAGCCTTGTACGAGGGTGTGCAACCGCAAAGGGCCTGAAAGCTCTAAGGCTTTAGAATGTATAAGTGGTTATATATTTGAGGACCCAGAATTCACTTGGAACAGAAAATGTTAATGATATATTTTGTGTTCTAAGTATTTGTTAAAACTGAAGCTAGATCATTAGAATTGTAGAATACTATGTTATTTGTTTTAATAGATGGAATGATATATCATGGATTGGTGTGTTTAGTAATCGCATAAGCTTTTGCACTGTATTAATCGTATGAATTTGTGTTATCGCATATGTTATTTGTTTAATTAGTATGAATTTGTGTTCTAAGTATTTGTTAAAACTGAAGCTAGATCATTAGAATTGTAGAATACTATGTTATTTGTTTTAATAGATGGAATGATATATCATGTATTGGTGTGTTTAGTTATCGCATAAGCTTTTGCATTGTACTTCCGTTAGCTAGCTACGCCCTGCTTGTGACCTAAAAAGGGCTTAATAAAAATTAAGCCGAACCAAATATACTTATAAGACCAAAAGTAAGCTGATTGACTTGGTGTATGGGTTTTGGCTTCGTTAATTATAGAGATTGTATCTTTGCTCATATTTGGTTTACGCTGAATGATCAAATTAGTAGATATTGAGTTAAAGTTAGGCTGAGTTCTATTTAGATATCATACGTCGCACTTGTTTCTTGTTGGATATGTTGTTTATGTACAATAGCATTAGTTCTTCCAATCCATTTGTATAACCATCATAGGCAGAATAGTTTCTACTAAGGAGGTGTTTGGGATTGCTTATTTTTTAGTTCCTATTTGCTTATTTGCTTAGATTACACTTATTAAAAAAACTTAAAAACAGGAAGGTTGAACCTGCTTACTTTTTAGCACGTAAGCATTTTAATGGAAGCAATCCCAGTAAGCAATCTCACAGACACCCTCTAAGAGATGTTATATCTTTCAGAAAATCCTTATGCCATACAGTTTCCCTTAAATAGTTAGCTAATCACATCCGTTTCAGATTCTAGTTCTTATGGTATGTTCTTTTCTTGTAGCATTACCCTATATTTCTTTGCAAAAGAGGGTGACGACTGTAACCTTACCACATTATACAAAGACTCGATGCCACCAATTACAGTAAACTTCCAACAAGGTTTGGGCCAAAAATTCAAACAAACACCTGGAACAGGAATAGACCTCTCAATGTATGAAGAAGCAGAGTTATCAAAACTGAATGAAACGGGTATGTATCCACTAGCAGTGAAAGCAGAAGCAACCCCAGGCGTACAGGAAGCCGGCACTCAAGATCCAAGTGTCACTAATTCCCAGATAACTAATGTTGTGTTTGAAAAAGTCAAGGGTGAATATAAGGTCAGAGTAGTGAAACAAATATTGTGGGTGAATGGTATACGATATGAGTTGCAGGAGATTTATGGGATCGGGAATTCGGTTGATGGTGGAGAGTTTGATGGGAACGATCCCGGTAAAGAATGTGTTATATGTTTATCGGAACCTCGTGACACCACAGTCCTTCCTTGTCGTCACATGGTGAGTTTAGCAAAAATAATATTTTATTTCTGTAAAATTAAATATTTAGTGGACTAGTGGCGATTTACATGTGAATTGGTCAGTCTTTGTTTATCTTTTAAATACAGGGCTAATGAATTGTTGGGTTTGGTTTTCAGTGCTTGTGCAATGGGTGTGCTAAACTTTTGAGGTTCCAAACAAACAAATGCCCAATATGTAGGCAGCCGTTTGAGAGGCTTTTGGAGATCAAGGTGAACAATGGAGCCGAGGAATGACGTCGAAACTGCAGCATTGTTCACATGGCTTCTGCCTAGTGTTCTGAAAAGCTCAAGGCGCACTAAGGCGCAAAGGGGGCCAAAGAGCCTCGAGTCGAGGCGCATTCCAAGGCGCGGGATTCATGAATGCGAGGCGCACTAAAAGCATTAAGTTTTTTATAACATATGTGACCATTTATTTAGCTTAAATAATACAAAATAACATTAAAATACTTAATGCATAACACATATTGCTATTATAAATATTAAAATGGATTGGTTGTCACTTCTAGAACGGATCAACTCTTTTGCTCGATGACCTATATAGAAATTAAAATCCATATCAGACTAAATATGTTTGTGTCCTACACTTGTAGCTTACATCTAACAAAGCTCACAATTTAACCCAAAATATCAAGTAAGCAATATATTAATATTCAAGGCACAATGCTACATTTTCATGATAATATGCCGTAAAAAAATATTTAATGAAACAAAATAACTTCTTAAAGAAAATTTCAATCAATAAAATAAACATAAAATCAATTTAAATTTAGAAATCATATAAATACACACCTATGACTTAAAAGGCCCATGCATTATATCTTAAAAAAAATAAATAAATAAAAAAATAAAAAAAAAGGTCCCAAGGCGCAAAATATGGCCTAGGCGCAAAAATCGCCCGAGGCGCCAAGGCGCAAAAATCGCAAAAGCGCGCGATTTTTGTGGGAGTCATGCATGTCATGCGCCTCGAGTCAAAAAAATCCCCAAGGCTAGCGCCTTGTGCGACTTAGCGCCTAGGCGCGCCTTAGGCGCGATTTTGACAACTTTGCTTCTGCCCCACCCCCTCCCTCTTCTGAAAAGAACACCATACAGGAGAAAGAGAATGAAAGGGAAGCAAATCAGGGTACCCAGTAAAGCAATTTTAAGTTTTCTTTCTTCCATAATGTATGTATGATGATTGTCTGATGTTGATGGTTCAGCTTGGTGCTTAATGGCACAAGGGTTTTATAGTGGTTGATTTGAAAACCTTGACTTGGGGCTTGGATGTGGATCATGCTCATGATGCTAATGGTTAATCCAGTTGGTCTCAACGAGTACGTGAACTCATGATCACAGGGTTCTATGTAATATGTATGGTGTGTATTGACACGGATTACCTTATGTAAATTTATGCGAGCGTATAACTGTGTATATGTTTTCTCATTTGCATTTAGGGGCAACAGTTTTATCCAATTTCAACATCTTTGACTATACATCTCTCGTGTTGGGTCATTTTAGTTTGGTTTCATCTTTTATATAGTGTTAACTGGTGACTAATTCTCACCCAACATACTTGAGTACTCAAAGTTTACTTTTGTTTCACTTAATTTATTAAAAGTGCCCGGAAATTTAATTTTGGAACTAAGTATCATAAGTTCAACATTAACTAGTTTTCCTTTGAAGTATGTTAACAAACATACTTATGTATAAATAACCTGAAAAGGACTTGTATGCATAACAAATTTAATGGGTGCGGCATTGTATGAATGACAAAAAGTTGCACGCAAAATAACAAAATTCTCATATATGCATATCAACTTGCAATTCTAGATGAAGTTTATAAAAATATACAAGTTAGACTAGCTGGATGTATTCTAGACCAAGGTAGTTTATATAGTAAGTTTCTAACTTGAGACATCAACCAAACAAAAAAATTGTAAAATATCAGGTAAGGTAAAGAATTACACTGGCATAAGTATGGAGTTTTAAATTATGAAGATGAGGGTTAACATAAGATCGTTAGTTATATCCTTTTTCATACTTACAAGGTAAAGTATCCAACTCACTATTTAATGTCTTCTTAATATCCCATCAGCAAGAAGAACATCGCCTGTTGTTGGTTAGTCTATATATCAGCTGCACAAAACACCTATATACATCACAAACTCGCCATCACCAAAAAGCCAGAAAAATGAGCTCAAAATCATTGCATGCTGAAGTTGGTCTGGCAAACTTCATTTACTAATATTTAGAGGTTTCTCAGAAACTGACTCTAGAGTTTTGGATGAACTTGGTCTTGCCCAGACCTTAATATGACCTTCTCGACATGCGGTCAGGATGGATTCATTTGTAAATATTAAACCAGAAAGTGGCTCAGTCTCAACACGATGAACCACCAATGGTGTGATCATTGGGACGTCTCGCATGCTTGGTGAAGGTTGTAAAATACCAACTGAAGAAGCAGCATTGTCCCAATGAGCCGATTGGTTTCCATTACTCAAAGTGGGGGACCCACCTGCAGCCCGACGCAATGGAACGACTATCTCGTTCATTTCAAGATCCCACAATAACAACTGTGTGTCCTGCATATAAAAGCCGTTAGTTAAAATGTGTTAACCATCTTATACATATAACTTCTAATAATGACAGTTGTACCTGACCAACCGAACCAAATCGATATACAATATTTTCACCAGTGCCATCAGTATTTGGAGTTGACCAATGTGAGTCAAACGCAACTCCACTAACCCATGAGCTATGCCCTTCACCCCATGCAACAATTTTCCGCTCTTCCATACTCCAAACTTGAACCAAGTCATCTTCACCTCCCGTCAGTATGTATTTTCCATCCATACTGTCAAGTATAACAAAATTCATTAATCATTAGTTAAGAAAATAAGAGGGTATATTAATTGCTTTTCTAAAAGATATTCACCTCCACGAGCAACATAGTAAGGCACCATAATAGCTTTTGCCTCCGCATATAAGTTGTTCACTTTTAAAGTCAAATACTCGAAGATAACCTGCAATGAATCAGAAATATATAGACGTTTAGAAAAATAAGCAGCCAAAATCCACCAAAATAAGTAAATAATTATCGTTGTATACCATCTCTTCCAACAGTCGCGATATATGCCCCATCATTTGAAAATGCAATGCTGTTTATTGAACCTTGACATATATGCCATCGAGCAATTGGATTCTGTACAATGAGGATATATTATGTATACTTTTAAATAAAAATCATATAAATGCTTCATGACGAATTAATAGTTTATCAGTACCTTACTGTTGCGCGAGTGTGAAACAGAAAATTCATTTTGCTCCTTGATTACATGGAATGAAGGATCACTTGAACCATCTTTGCTCTGGAAAATAACAAAATATTATTAAGGGTGTGGATGTATAAACACGTACAGATTCTGATTTTATTTTAGAACTTGCCTTTTCATACACGTACATGTTTCCATCAGCATGTGCAACCACAAAGGTGCCATCACCATTAGGTACCCATGCAATACTAGTACACCGACTGCAAATATATATTACCAAATTATATTGAGTGTGTCAACGCGTGTATAATAAACGGAAAAGAAAAGAAGACCAAGTAATTAACGATATGTAAAAGCTTTTAGATGTTTTTTTGGTCTTGCCTGTTATTTACACAACCGTCTTTGTTATAATGATGGGCTCCAACAAGCTTTTTTCCAACATCGTGTAATTGCATTCTCAACGAGACTGAATAAACTACAATTCACAAAACACATGAAAATTAACAGATTTTAGAGAAACGAATGAGATAGAATACTACAGAGAAAAGTATACCATCTCCACAATTTAACCCAATGAGTAAATCATGTCCATCTTTGGCATCCGGATCAAAAGCATGGGATATGGGATTTGAAGTACTAAATTGTATAGACTTTATAGGATCCTGCAAAAAAACTTTAATCATATTCCAACTTCATCGAGGGGGTTTTTGGATTTGCCAATTGTAACTGATTATCTAAAGTAGCAAAAACCAGTTTTGGATGAACAGCATATGAGGTACAGCAGAACTGATTTCTAAGTATAAACCAAAATTACCTATTTAGTATTAATCCTATTTCACGAAACGTAACTCTTTTTTCGGAAAGATGTCCTTTTGGTCATTTTATCTATTAGTTCCTTAGATAATCAAATGTGCCCACATACTCAAACACCAAATTATCTGATTCTTATGATGCCAAGGAACAGAAGCACATCCATAACTATAATCAAATCAACAGCCCGTTATAAACAACCGATTATCTAAATTTGAGTATTAAAGATTACATTATCACTTTTAAAATGCACATCCAAACACCCCTTAAAACTAATCCTATGTAAACACTTATATTGGAGGCACACATTGCAAGTTGAACCAACATAACATACAGTACCTTATCCTGTGAATTCAAATCACTGATGAAAATAGCATCACCAACATTAAACACCAAATAAGTCCCCTTCTCATCATAATTCGATGTATTTGTATAACCATTAGCAGCATTTGAAATACCCGATAGCCCAAATTTTGTTGTCCCACTCGAAGCCTTGCTTCCACCATTACCACTAACAAAACCAAGCGTCCTGCTTGCATTCCCCCCTCCTAATAACTTTGCTGCTGCTAATCTCACACCACTGCCAACACCTATACTTGAAGATGAAGATGATGGGGTTGTTTTCTCCTTAAGACACGCCAAAGTCACCTGATGTACACATTACAAAAATTAACAATTTTATTCCTTCTAAGTAAACTATAAACTTTATAACGTGCAAATGTAAAACCTAATGCCTCTGAACTACAAAACACATACAAATTTTATGTATTATTTCACAAACATTATTAAGTTAGACATTAATGATGTAACTATGATGTTTTTCCATATAATATTCTCATAAACTTTGAATCCAGAATAACATAAATTTAGATAACTAAGAATCTATTTGTTACAAAACTAGTTGCATTAAAATGTAACTAACTTTCACTAAATTGTCATCATATGTAGTTAACTAGTTTTTGACCTTTGTTTAATGTAACAAACTTTTATTCAATTCCCCATGCATCCAAGAGATATTCTATAGAAGATACGGTGTGTTTGGCGCGGAGCATTTAGGAGCGGTGAGCGTTGAGCATTGTGATCTTTAATGCTCGTTTGGCAAGGAACGAGTAGCTTTATCTACTTTTTGGAATGCTCATTTTCCAACGCTCCATGAAGTAGCATTTAGGAGCGTTGAGCATTTAAGAGCTGTTTTACATATTATGATTACACCTACCGCTCACTGCTACTTTTGCCAAACACACCCGTAAAATGGCATTGCCATTTACCTAGCATAACATCGTCACTTACATTCATTGGTAACGGAATAAAAGTTTGTTACATTAAACAAAGGTCAAAAACTAGTTAACTATAACTACATACAATGACAATATATTGAAAGTTATTTACATTTTGATGCAATGCACCCTAACAAATTTTAATATAAATATTAAATCAAGTACATTTATAAAATGTTTTAGGTTAAATATGAGATTAAAAAGTCATTTTAGCTTAATATTAAATAACTAACACGAAATAAACAGCTCCTAACCCGCTTATGCTTATCCGCTTTAATGAAAAATATGCTTTTCTGCCTAGCAGTCCCAAACACCCTCTTAGTAGTAGCTATTTTGTTTTATAAAAGTGTTTGGTAAGGTAGTTGTAATCAAAATTCAATGTGCAAAGTGAAGTAACATTCGCGTTAGAATATTTATGCTCATTTAACAACTTGTAGCCAAACAAGTTTTTTTTATCAAAAACGCTAAGGGGGTGTTTGTTAAAGCTTATATGTGGGCTTATGAGCTTATTTGTGTTTCGGCTTATATCTCATAAGCCTAAATTTTCCGGCTTATTTTGAGGCTTGTGGGCTTATATAAGTAATAAGTTTATTATGATATGATAAACTTATATAAAAGCCCATAAGTCTAAAAATAAAGCCGGAAAATTGAGGCTAATGAAATATAAGCCGAAATCAAATAAGCCCATAAGCCCACATACAAGGGGGTGTTTGAATTAGCTTATTTAGCCAGCTTATGGGCTTCTTTTGGTTTTGAAAAAGCCCATAAGCTCATTTTCTGAAGCTTATGATCATATCAACTTCGGCTTATTGGCTTAAGCCAATAAGTTCAACTTGTTTAGCTCTAAAGTAAATGAGCTTACGGGCTTTTTCAGAATCAAATAAGCCCATAAGCCGGCTAAATAAGCTAATCCAAACACCCCCTGAACATTAAAAGGTAACAGCTACTAAATGCTCCAAAATGCTGAGCGCAAACTAATTAAAAAGCCCAAGAAAATGAATAAGTTTTCACCTGAGTAACAGTTTTGCCAGGAGCATAATGAAGGAAACCTGTAGGGTGTGATTTTTCCAGCTTAAGTTTAAACTTGCCTTCAGGTGTTTTAAAATATGTTTTTAATAAACCCTGTTGAGGTTGTTGTCCACCACTGGCAACGGTGGTGTAGTTGTAGTTGTTGTTATATGATGATGACATCATTGTGGATGTTACTAGTAAAGTTTTTTAGTGGATTGTCATTGTGGGTTGTATAGTTAGGGTAGGGTTCATCCGTTTAAGCGGTGATTGTGATGGGAGGGTTAATGGGGTCGTTGATTGTGAAAAAAAGTGGGGAGTTTAATCAAAGCGAGATAATGATGGTTTGAATTTGGCTTTTGAAAGAATGGAAGATTGTGGATGTGTTTGTTTAATCTTTTATACGTGCTTTATGACGTTAGTATTTGTTTAGGTTTAATATTTTTTGGGTGCTAAGGTGCCCACCGGATCATATTTTGGATTTTTGGGTATGTATTATAGATGGAAAAAAACTCCGAACCCGACGGAGAATCCAATACTCGAACCCGATTTGACCTGGTAATCCTTGAGTTGACCGGGTATGAGGATGTGGGCAAGTAATCTCCGATACTGAAAAGCGGGTATGGTAATAACCTCGGATCCTGAATCCTGGAACCTGGCCCCATACCCGTCCACGAATATAATTTTTGTACAAAATACATTTATATATGTATATAATATTCTTGCCAATCAATACTGAAAATAGCCTTCCTGTATTTTAGAAACAAAGCTGTAACTGAGTGATTTCTCATACTTTAAGTTTTTGTTTCCGGTTGTAATCATACTTTGGTTTCGTAGTTACGATAAGTCGTACTTTTTGTTATGTTTTGTGTCGAATGTTTAAATTTACTTTAAAGAATGAATTTTGTTTAATGTTAGTATGGTTGCACTATTGGAAATATATTAAATATGTCAACTTTGTATAGGGGAAAAATCCCCAATTCCTCATTAGGGATCTTCATTCCCCATTGGGGACGGGGATGGGGACTTAAATGTGACCCTCGACGGGGATGAGGATAAGGATGAAGATAGTTATTGAACTTCGGGCATGGGGATGGTATAAACCATTCCCCGCATACACGACCCCGTTGCCATTTCTCGTATGTATAGTGAAATGAGTTAGAGCTGGGGTGGGAACTAGAGCCGTGACAATGGCTATATAAACCGGAAGCTGAATCTTATATTTTTTTTTATAAAATTATTTGACAAATTAGTTGAAACTGAAGCTTATTAATGTAAAAATCGCATAAAAACACGTCAAATTAAATTCAAATATATTTTCAGCTTTTGTGTGATTAATTTTTTGGGTTACATGGGTTTTCGACTCGACATTGCGAGCCGCCAAATCCCAAGGCGACTACCCTTTTAGATAGCCCGGAGTCGGTGCAGATGAACCTCCGTGGCCACAAGAGGATTAATTTTCTCCCCGTCAGATTCCCTTGACCTCTTTTTTGAAAGGACGGTATTCTAACCGCTGAGTCAAATCTTGTGATTAAAAATAAAACACATATTTCTCAATGGTTTAGAACCCTTGACCTTTGCTATCAAAGCAAAATAACTCAACCAACGAGTTATACTACGGAGTATATGTGTAGCTTTTGAAGAATATTTAAGTAATTTGACTCGTTATAAGCTTTTATAAGCTCGTCTTAATAGGTTCGGGCTTATGGCTCATAAAAGTTACATAAGCATGTGTGACAAACAAATCGTATTTTATAAGCTAGCTTATTTTAAAAGCTCAATCCCCTATAAACCCATGTAAGACTAGCGCCAAACACAACCTAGCTTTATTTACTTCTTGAACCTTTACCCCGAATTCCTATTTAGATAGAGAATATACTTTGTTAAATATTTTACCTAAACTGAATCTAAGAAAACTTAGTTTGACTAGTCGAGTCAGCCTACCATGAAGGCATCCTTGAGATCTTCAGGTAATTCCCAATTAGCAATGAGCTCATTAGTGAATTTCTACAAATGATGACAAAATGTAGGGTCAAAACTCAAAAATGTGTTGATAGTCTTATTGCACTTTGTTGGCGGTGAAGTAAAAAAATGAAGAAACGTTAAGTTGGCGGTGATGCTTTTGATCACTACTACTCAGCTTAATAAAAAGTGTGAACTAATGGATAAAATAAAAGATTGGACATTGGAGCCAATAACGGGTTGGGCCAGCATGCTGATGTTATGTGGGCCTTGTCTTTGTATTTTCTGAGCTAGATATAGTTGATTTGCTAATTAACAGAACACATCTACAATCTCAAATGACAATAATGAAATGAAAATTATGTTTTTTATAATTCTATATAGGATCTAACTTTCAAACTCATGTCACATAAACATTTTTATCAAAGATCAATATGTTCATCCCTCTATTCAGTATGCTCTTCTAAACAAACTTAACTTTAGAACATATCATTGTTTTCAAAGTTTAGCATAACAAGAAAGTATATCACTTGGTTTTGTTGCACATGCATTCTGACCAATGTCATATTACATTAAAAAATGTTAGCAAAAGTGCAGGTATACAAACCATGATCCAACTTTTTTTTTTTTTTTTTGTCTTGGAAACATGAAGAATTGGATTCCATCAATCTAATGCTTTACACTACCAATAAGACAACTTCTATTCCCTTTATCCTTGAAACCAATTCCACCTTTTGTTTGCCATTGCTTGCTAGATTCCATCACATATGGAAAAAATATATATATATACTAGCATACACATATTCATACATGCCTTTTACTTGGAAAGTAACCAACTAGGATAATTTATTCCTGATTCAATACATGTCTTTTTAGATTCTATAATCAAATGTCCATCTATATGTGCTATCCACAAAAGATGTGAATCGGCGGGAATACCCTCACCCCGGGTGCTTTTTGGCACCAGCCATTGTCCACCCCACAAGGAATAGCTCTGGCAACTCTTCTGGCTCAATGGGGGCACCAACTGGAGTAGCCTATGGGTTTTTCAGAGGTGGGTACCAACCGAGCTAAAGCCCTTTTGGTACCCACCAATATGTGCTATAAAGATGGTACCCGATGAGCTTTTGTTAGGACTACTAATTAGATCGAGTCTCGATTAGCTAGTTTTAAGTTAGTGATCATATGACACGAGCTGATATGTACCAACATAGTGGACATACTTGCATAAAGGAAATCGCATATAAATTAAATTTAACTGCTAAGTCACTCTAAACATAATCTAGTAGAAGAAAAGTAAGTATAAAATTAGAAAGATCAATCTTTATTAACTTTGATGGTGAGTGTTTATAATCAACAAGCTCAGAACAAATATACAGTTGCAAAAGAGCAGCAAGTAACCCACCAAGAATCTGCCCACCAAAAAAAAATCCCCAAATTTTCAATGAACATCAATCACAAAATCAAACCTTCTTTCACAAGTTGCTCTAAAAACATTGCTAATTCCCCCATTGATGGTCTTTCACATGGATTCTCCCTCACCGCGACCTCTGCCATGTCAGCAAGTTTAAGCAACGGGACCACGACACGTGGTAGACTCACAAATCTATCAATAATCGCAGCCGCTTTACCTTGTTTTATCAAAGGCACGGCCCATTCAACAATACTTGAAGGCGTGCAATCTCGATCATTAGCTTTCCTTCCACTAAGTATCTCTAACAACACGATCCCAAAGTTGTAAACATCGTCTCTCATGTCCAGTATCACATCACCGTCGTTTCTTAATAGTCCAAAATCAGATATTCTGGCACACCAATCCGCGTCTAGTAAAATATTGGAGCTCTTTATGTCCCGATGGGCTATTGGAGGGTTATTTTCTGTATGTAGAAATTCTAACCCCTTTGCAGCCTGCATCGCGATCCTTAACCTTAAAGGCCAATTTAGTGGCGAAAATCCACCATGTAGATGGTCATGAAGCGTACCGTGAGGCATTAGCTCGTATACCAACAATCTTTCACCCATTTCTGCACAATATCCCAACAAATTTACCACATTGGAGTGTCTAACACTACAAAGAATCTCGAGCTCCATTTCAAATTCTCGACTATTTGTGTGGATAATTGTAGCAGCATTTGCACGTTTGACCGCCACCTGACGCCCATCTGCCAACACAGCTTTGTAAACAAACCCGTAACTCCCACGACCCAACTCATTAAACTCTTTAAACCCGTTCGTTGCATCTTTAAGTTCAACGAGCCGGAACACTTGAGCTAGCCCGGGACACGGTGCAACCGATACTGTAGAAGGTACAACATCAGGTGCATCCATATCTTTATCACCAATACGAGATGCAGATTGCTTCTTTTTTCTACCTTTTCTTGGAAAGAAACGAACGAAAAGAAATATAAAAATCAGCAACAACAAGAACCCGGAAACTGATGACCCAACTATGATCATCAATCGACGCAGCTGATGCAACCTATGATCCTGATGGGTGTGAGACTTTAGCTTACATACATCATAACACGAACTATTTTGACAAAGTGAGCAAGATGTGCACACTCTATCCGCGTTTTCAGTACACGGACTTGAAGGGAAGTAACCATTCGAGCAATTGAACCCACAAGGGGAACAAATACTCAAATCTTTTCTAACACATAAACTTGTTAAATCAGGCTCGTGCAGTAAACTCGCGTTAAACGTGAATTGACCACTCCCACAAGATCCGGGACCACAAAGTCCCGGACTACATAACTGCAAAGGGGGATCAATATTTGACTTTGAACTAGCATTTGCAAACCAACAATCTAGCACCAAATCCTCTTCCCTAATCCCACACATAATCGAATCAGACGAAGCAATCGACAAAAACCCCGAATCCTTAGGAATCGAAGAGGAATTAACATTCCCCCAACACTCGACCCCATGATCATCTTTCCTTATCCCACAAAAATGCTGAAAACCAATAGCTAGTGACACAAATGGTCTCCCAACAGGAGGATCAAGATTCGACGAATTCACAAAACTCCAATCACCCCAACACTTGATCTCACCAGACATTTCCAAGATCCCACAAATCGAGCTTTTGCCCGATGCTAAAGTAAGAAAATGATCCGATAAATTCGGAACATTTAAAATATAAGCATTTGGTCCCCAACATTTGATCCCACCATCTTTTAAACTACCACAAGTGAACCCATCACCCGAAACAATCTTTTTAAACGAAATCGCGCTTATTTCTTGGCTATAATACCTATCACTTTGTTTCGAAGTGAACCCATTAGTTCCTGATACCTCAAAAACATCCCAACAATCAACAAAACCATATTCGCTATCCGAAAAATAGCTTCCTCGTATAGCACACACATGATCTTTACCAGAAGACACATGCGAGTACGATACAGAACCATAAACTTGTGGAATAAGGTTACTAGGTGATCCATATGAATCCCAACAAAACGCGAACGATGTATTAACTAGTATACCACACATGAACCCATATCCACCGCTTAATGCAGCCATAGGAGGTACATTTATCGCGAAAACTGAAGAACTTGACGTCGAAGTTGTTGTATTCTTCCCCCAACAGATAACTTCTTGTTTACCACTCGCATCTATCGCGCAAAAAAAGTCGTTTTCTCCAAACACAGCTGAGATTGGACCCATTGATCCGAACCCATGTGTCGTATTAATCGATAAGGTCAATATCGAGGCGATGATGACTAGCAAAAGAGTGAAAATGCTGGGAGACTTGTTATGATTCTTCATGGGATTTTGGCTAAGAAAATAAGGTTCATGAATATGAAGATGGGAGAAAGAACATGGGTGTTGTGGCTATTTTGTATGAGTAGTACAGGGTAAAAAATTTGTTCAGAATAATAATAATATGTTACATAATGTGTGATGTGAGTGAGAGATGAGTGAGATGTAAAAATGGTGGCAAATGGCTACTTGGCATGTGCAAGGTTTTAAGGTCTATGTATTTTTTTGGTTTTTTTAATGATCATGTTTGTATGATTGACTATGGAAAGATTTTGAAGTTATTTGGCCAATAGCGACTGGTGAATAAAGTAATAGAACTTTTTGTGTCGTATTAGGGAGTACCATAACTCAAAATAATTTGGTTTGAATAAAATAATTCACTGTGATAAAATGAGTTGGAGGTGACAATGTTTGGATTTGATTTTGTTGTATGGAATTGTGAGAGTGGAAATAAAACCTGATTTTCATCATAGGTTGCTGGTTTTTTTATCATCCAAGAAAGAGAATGAGTAATTAGAGCATTGGGTACAATAACATCAAGTTAAGTTTTAATACATCGTCATGTTATCGTCTTTAACCTTTTCACCTTAATTCAAAAAAAAAAAAAAAAAAAAAAAAAAAAACCCGGTATTTTAACATTTTTGAGTTAAAGCTTAACTCACACAAAGCTCCACCTTTCACGCTGCGTTAACTTGGTAACGCAGGGCGTTAACTCAGCTTTAACTTGGGGAGACGGTATGTTAACTTGGGTGTTAACTCAAAAATGTTAAGGTTTAACGTGGAAAAAAGTGAACGTACCGAATGCTCTAATCAGTCATGTTTACTAGTATGGGTATATTTTATCGAGCATAATGATTCGAATCGGGCTTTTTTGGTCAAATTCTTTGCCGAAAGAGTTCTCCGTTATCGGATGGCATCATATACCGGTGGCGGTTAGCATTCTTTATCGGTATTATTCGGTGCCAGTGGCCTCTTAGCTTTGTGAGCGATATCGGATGGTTGGTATCACTCTATTAGGCCGATGGTCGCTAAATCAGCAAGGATAAAATCATGACATAAATGACACAATGATAAGGTGCATTTACAATAAACTAAACAAAATTACAAAAGCAAATTTTTAAAAACATAATGCATTTAAGAAAAATCGAGTTTTTCTAAATAAAATTAACGTTACGCAACAAAAATCTATGGATATTTTGAGATCTTAAGAGACTCACTCTGATTCTGTCACTATAAATTAGCGTGTAGGATATGCTAAATATTTTGTGTACCAATAAGTGTTGCTAGTTAATTATCAATGTTATATAAAAATTTGCTTGTGCATTTGAGTTAACAAAATATTATTTGTTTTATATATAACCAAAATTGTGTCTTACCATTTATTGTGTGAGAAACTCTCTAATCATTGATCATGAGTTCAAGTTCTCCTTAATACGTATAAGATAGTTTATGATGAAAATTTTGTGTGATAATTATTTGTCATTAAAAAGATCTTATAAGTGGAAAGCACATTTCCTGTTTAGTATACTAAAAACATAGTGAGTACATAGGGATCTTAGTTCAGAATTCTATGAAATCAGGGAAGAACAATATCATGAAATGTCCAAACATATACTATAATCAGATAGACTTTTTTATGCACACTCCGTTGTAACCAAGCTAATTATAGTTAAATGTGAAAATAAGGATAATAATGAGAAATGAAGAATATTCACAGCCTCTGTCTTAACCCGATGCGGACCTAGGTGGTTTCCGGAAGTTTACAAGTGCTCGATAGAGTTTTGTCGCCTAATGTAAACTTTCGTTAAAAATCCTGATTTCTTCAAAATGAACTTGGTCCCAAATTTTTGTGTCGTGCAAATACATGTCTGATGTCAAGAAATCTGGTTTTAAATTTATAAAGGGAAATACCTAGGATTAACTAACACTAACATGCAGTGTACCTTGGTCGCGTGTAGTCTATATTTAGTAATTCGAGTGTCGAACCCAAAGAGTGAGTAAATTTGGTTAATTAAAATGAAATGCAAATGCCTAACTAATAAGGCAATTTAAAAGACCGGTGATGTTTTAGATCCACACGATCAATTAATTCAAGATTAATTAAATAATAAAAAGGCAAATGACAGAAATTAAAATTGAGTTTTATTCAATAAAAGACAAGAAGTGCTAACTTTGTTAATTCCTTATTCTTCTAATGACATGATTCGATTGTGCAATGTCTAACTATAATAATCCTATTGTTGCTCTTTTATCGTATAAGTCCAATTTTGTTCATTACTATTTTTGACGATAATACTATTATCCTAGATATCACCTAACTAGATTTCAGTCATTAAATGCGCCAACTAAACTATATGACATGTTAGTGATGATTTCTTAACATATAACTTCTAAAACTATCGTTCATAATTGTTATCTTACACTTTTTAGCTTACTAGACGAGTATCCGTGCATAGCAACGAAATTTTATAGCAACAGATAGTTTATTGATAAAAAATAAAGGTTATAGGCTATAAACGAAAAATACTGTTTTGAAACCCGGTTCGACCCGGGTGGTTCAACAGGTTGAACCGTTCCGATCGAAAAATGAGTCGGTTTAAACCGGGTCAACTTGCTAGGTTAGGTCGAAAACGGGTCAAATTAAACCAGGTCAATCCGCCGGGTTTGAAGCGTCCCGGGTCAACCCGGTTTGTATTTTAATTGGCTGTATTTAATTTAGTAGATATGTTTTTAATTGGTTGTACAATGTGAATAAATCATTTTACTTTTAAGTAATGGATAATGTTTTGAAACCTGGTTCGACCCGGGTAGTTCAACCGGTTGAACCGCTCCGGTCGAAAAATGGGTCGATTTAAACCGGGTCAACTTGGGAGGTTGGGTCGAAAACAGGTCAAATTAAACCGGGTCAATCCGCCGGATTTTAAGCGTCCCGAGTCAACCCGGTTTGTGTATTAATTGGCTGTATTTAATTTGGTATATATGTTTTTAATTGGTTGTACAATGTGAATAAATCATTGTACTTTTAAGTAATGGATAATGTTTTGAAACCCGGTTCGACCCGGGTAGTTCAACCGGTTGAACCATTCCGGTCGAAAAATGGGTCGATTTAAACCGGGTCAACTTGCTAGGTTGGGTAAAAAACGGGTCAAATTAAACCGGGTCAACCCGCCGGGTTTGAAGCGTCCCGGGTCAACCCGGTTTGTGTGTTTAATTGATTGTATTTAATTTGGTAGATATGTTTTTAATTGGTTGTAAAATATGAATAAATCATTGTACTTTTAAGTAATGAGGTGTTTTAATAAGAGTATTAATTACATTAATTTTCTCTCACATTTGACTTTCAATACTCAACTTTTAAGACTCAAATTTTTCAAGTTTGACCATTTTTCCATTATAGATAGTATAGATCAGTCTTATTTACGCTAAGTTAACTTTAATAACTCTAGCCATGAAAAGGAATTTATTGTTCATTTGTGAATCTAGTGATTAATCTTTACCTTTTAACCTAATGATTAATTAGTACTCCCTTCGTCCCAAAATTATTGTCCATTTTGAATTTTCAAAGTCAAAATGGTATAACTTTGACCACAAATATATTTTTTTTATTATATAATATTTGATGAAAAATTATACCATTAAAAAGTAGACTTAAAACCCAATTCATTTATATATTTTGCATCAAATATTATATAACACCCACAAAAATATTTAAAGTCAAAGTTGAAGAAGAAAGACTAAAAAAGTCAATACTGGACAATAAATTTAGGACGGAGGGAGTATCAACTAAACAAGATTAATAAGCAACAAAACGCAAGGATCCAAAAACAAGCATATAAGTTATCCAATAAAATCAACAATTAAACGTTTAAATCATGTCAATCAAATTATAAGTTCATAACAAGGCTACAACATGAGTGTTTAGTCAACAAGGAATCTAGTGATTAATCTTTACCTTTTAACCTAATGATTAATTACTATCAACTAAACAAGATTAATAAGCAACAAAACGCAAGGATCGAAAAACAAGCATATAAGTTATCCAATAAAATCAACAATTAAACGTTTAAATCATGTCAATCAAATTATAAGTTCATAACAAGGCTACAACATGAGTGTTTAGTCAACAATCATCTTTCTCAAACCAAAAGTAAATAAAATTCAATAAGTAAACAATGACATAGTAGTTTGATTAGGGCTGAGCATACCCGACCGACAACCGACCCAATTCCGACTAGTCTCGTCGTCTCGATACCGATTCCGACCAGTCTTGGTTCGGGACTCGGCTTGCAATTTCCGGCCAATCGGTTTCGGGCAGGTTCGGGATGGAAACCGAAAAACAACAAAGAAAACCGAACGATCCCGACCTGTCGGGACAGTCCCAATACCGAACCGACTGTTTTCGGGTCGGGAGTCGGTTTGGTTTTTCGGCGAACTCGGGAGTCAGGCTTGTCGGTATCGGGTCGGGACGGGACGGGAAGGTCCCGATGCTCACCCCTAAGTTTGATAATCAAGCCGAATTGAACTAATGGGTGGGTTGGATGATGTCTTGTTCTTCACTTAAATGCATCTTGAAAGTCGTGGAAAACAGCTTTGAAGAAACCTTAAATCGACCGTGGAATGAATGATAACCTAATACACGTTTTTGGGTTAAGGTTCTTCTCTAGGGCTTATAGGCAAAGATTTCCCTACAATGTAGAAGGCTCGGATACAATTTTCTTCATTAAGCTCCAATCTTGGTTCTTTTCCGTGTCTTTTCATTTCATTGCTTCGTATTGTACTATAATGCAAATAATAAATACATCAATACCAAATATCATTAAAACACTATAAGACAAAGCAATAAACATGGATAATGATAACTAAAAGATGATATTATTTGATGTTATCAATGTCTTATTTAATTAGTCTACTAATATATCAAAAGAAGCATATGTCTTCTTAACTATTTTGCTAGTTTTAGTGACTCGTACATTGTAGTTGATTTTTATTTGCTTTACTATCGTAAAAAAATGTTGTGTACCCGATGCCTTATAATCCTGGGTCCGTGATTTTAACGTATATTGGATCTTATATCGGATCGTGTGATGATTTTACATGAAAAACACCTATGGGTTAATATGGTCTTTATAATTTCAGGTAAGGATTGTCTAACAAGTGCCCACAGAACATCGTTTAAGGTGCAATAATTCATCCTGAGTTTCCCTTTTAAATTAAAAAATGTATTTAATACACATTAATTAGTTCTGATTTAGTAATTAATAAACTCAAAGTTTCTTTACATAGTCATCTAAATTAGTGCCTTGAGGGCACTGATTAGACAAACCCGTTGAGGTAACATAAATGTTACGTAGTGTGTATCGTTTTTAACGTGGGAAAGTTACAAAAATGTTTGTAATCCGTCACCCATTTCATGATATACCTATTTTTGTTAGATCATCAAATGCCTACACTCGCACGCATCGCGAGATATCGTGCGAGAAATTGAGTAACTAATTTCTCGCATGATGTACGAGATTTACTTTACGCAATATTTTGAATTTCTAACACATTTTGTATGGGATTTTATTTTTATTTTTTATAACCAAACAATTATATTACATTTTATCCATAACACTTGTAAGTATTTGATGTGCGATCAAAGCTTAAAAGTCAACTTATCAAATTTACATGTAGCATGTGCCCTGTTGCGATGGATGATACCCCAAAAAAAAGTTAACAATGTTATGAATTATACATGTCAATTACATTTAATTTGATTATACGTGTTTAACATATTTAAACTAGGTTTTCTTATATCAAGTTCATTCATTTTCCATAAGTTTTTAACTATTCATGTCGACTTCCTTAGCGGTGCCATTTCTTGTCTTTGGGCCTCAAAAGTTTGTCTTTTGCCATCAAATGTTCGGTTATTGAGATAAAGTTTGTCGTTTATGCATCAATGCATAGTAACATGTCACGATATACTGTCATTTTACCTATATATATTACGTGAAGAAATTTTTATATAAAAACCAATCCCGTATTTGGTGCGTGCAAGTAAAATACTTTTAACTATAGTCAAAGAAAATTAACGTACATGATGGTACATATCGTAATGATTGACAGATAATTAAGAGATTATATTATGTAGGATATGGGGTGTATGGAAGGTACCATATTTATTCAACGAAGTACCAAGTGTCAATTAATCAAACAATTGATGCCAGCATTATTTTAAAACCCGGGTAGACCCGGCCGGTTGAACCGGTATGTAGGATATGGGGTGTATGGAAGGTACCATATTTATTCAACGAAGTACCAAGTGTCAATTAATCAAACAATTGATGCCAGCATTATTTTAAAACCCGGGTAGACCCGGCCGGTTGAACCGTGAACCGGTCGAATGATCAGAAACCAGTTTTGGGCCAAAAATCTGGTTGAACCGCCAGTTAAACCGTGAACCGGTGGCTCAACTGAATCAATAAAAAACCCGATTTTTAAAACATTAAATGCGAGTAGGAAAATCATCACTAAATCTTTTTCTAAGCAGTATCTTGTTATAGTGACGGTCGGTTGCGTCATAACAAAAGAACTTAACTGCATGTGTTTTACCTTGCAATATGGTGCCCACATGGTTCTTGTCTTGCCTTCGTATTACTTTAATTAGTTTTAGTTTTACGTACAGGATCTTAACTTTGATGGTCAAATTGGCATATAATTGCTTATCACATACATATTCTTTTACGAATGAAATATTGAAATGTTAAGAAAAACTATAACTACAGAAAATATGTTTTGGTTGCAAATCAATCTAACAAAAGTGTCGCAAAGATTTATTATTATTATTATTTTTTAATTATTATTATTTTTTTTTTTAATTGAACGAAAGTAGCAAGGATCCAGATCAGACTCATTGCCTTCATCGTGTTTTAAGAAGCACAATATGAGTGTACCGACTCATGTAGCTTAAAAATTAGACATGAACAACGTCATAGCTAAGTTAACGGATGTAAAGTTTATGTGATAACTAAAGATGATGCTCTAAGATATTTCATACCAACCATTGAAACAAAAATCATAAAATCTTAATGATTTAGTTTCAAATTTAACAAATATTTACAACATAAAACTACAGTAAATATTGAGACCGAGATATATTATGGGATGAATATTTTAAAATCTTTAAAGATTTAATACACCTCACACGTCTTTGCATACCGCTTATAATTAACACTGCCGAGATCTGTAGGAATTATGCAATATCCGTATGGTATGACGCCTGATTTAACATAAGTACCCAAGATATTGTTAGACTTATATACTGAAATTATTCTTATGAATTTATAAAATAATATGGCACTTTAGCAAAGAATGTTACTAGCTAATTTAGAGAAATTTTTTATAGAACAAAGACAATTCCACATTTATCTAATTTAATTCAAGTATCAAAATGTCACATTTTTTCAAACTACAGTAATTCAATGCAACGTAAAAAATGATATTAAGCTTACGGATATATGACATTTTGATATTTAAATTGAGAAAAGATGAACTGTGTTTGTCTTTTCATGTTTTAACAAAATTACTCTCCTATAGTTGATTGACTTAATTCGGAAGATTGAAACATTTTAGATAACTTGGTTCACCAACTGATTAGCTAGTCGTGTGGGTTTGATTTTCTTCCCATGTAATGTGGACGATTAGGGTGTCGGCATCCTATATATAAACATTAACAATTGCAGTAAATAGTAATCATGTCGTTTTCAGTGTCTTTTTCTGGACTTGACGTAAGAATAACATAATTTTTGCGATAATGACAGTAGTTGATATTTAAGATTTAATAAAATGTAAGAATAACATAGTACTTATAGTTATAATCATTTGTTTCGATCTTATGATTGGTTACATTCGATCTCAAAATATGTCCTTTCTGATATTGTATTAGTTTTAATATTTTTATTTGATATTTAACCTACTTTGTATTAGTGTTAGTATTTTTATTTGATATTTAACCTACTTTTATGAGGATTATTCAGTGTTTTAGTGTTATTCTTTTTAGATTGAGACAACGAAAGTATAATAGCTGAGATAGTGATAATTGTTGATACTCATTATAGTTATAATCCTTGTTTTGATCATATAATTGGTTAAATCTCAAAAAGATGTCGTTTGATATTATATTAGTGTTGATACTTTTATTTGATATTTAAAAACATGCTTTTTAAGTGCGGCTGTTAAGGTATATTTTGACAAATTAATGGATCTTTTATCTATAAGAAAAGTTTTAATTTAAATAGCTAGCTGATTGAGTTAATTCGGCATACACTCATATACAATTGAAAAGGGGCCTTGTTTCTTCTGGTCAGAAATACAGTGAAATCACATTTCCTATTCTTTCCCGGGACCCCGCCACTAAAAAACATTTGCTTCTTAAAATATCTTATATATGTAGGCAGAAACAGAGTAGGGGCCAAATTTTATCCTGACAAGAGCAAGAGTAACAATACAATTTATAATGCTACAACATCATGTATAAGCAAAATCCTACAAAAAGAAAAGGGAGGATACGAAATAACCATAGCGGATGCATCCGATGGACGTCAAGTGGTTGATATTATCCTCCCGAGGCCAGAACTTCTTGTTTCAATAGGTGAATCTATCAAATTGGATCAACCATTGACAAGTAATCCTAATGTGGGCGGATTTGGTCAATGCAGAAATAGTACTTAAAAATCATTAGGAATAATGTTTTTTACAAGTTAAAGAAAATCCGACGAAATAATAAAATTTATCTAAACATAAAATAAGGACAAAAATAAACCGTTGCTCCTTAAACTTTCCTAAAAACATCATATGGCCCTCTAGGCTTAAAAAAACGTCGTCGTGCATCCAAAAGTTGGCTTTTTTAGGCCGATTGCGTCCCTTGATGCGTTTGGGCTCGGTCAACGCACGTTTTATGTTGTACTTTGAGGTACATGATAGTCCAAGCACTTTTTAACTATTACTCCAAACCTTAGTTAACCCAAAAGTTAACGTTAAGGACAATTCATGAACTTTATTTTGCAACTTGAGCTTACCTTATCTGATACGCTAGTTCATTTTGCGCGTGAATCAATAAACCAACCCACCAAACCCTTATATCCACCATAATTACACAAACCATATTGAAAAACAAAATCCAAAGTTAAAAAACTTCATTTACTGAAAATCCAAGAGAAATCCAAGCTTTTATTTTCCATAACTCAGTAAATCAAAACTAATTCCAACAATACCATGTCTTTTGGACGGAATGTTATCAATTACACGCCGGTTTATATTAGCAACATGCCAGATAACGTAATCACTAATATTATGAATCGTTTGCCACTAAAAGAGGCGGTGACGACATCTAGTTTAGCGAAAAACTGGAGGTTTAAGTGGACGTTGCTCGCTGATGTCCTAATAGATGAGGGTTTCTTTTATTTTTTGACAAAATAAGTTTGATGGGAGGCATGTCACTAGATTGCTGCTTCAGCTCAAAGGTCCCATAAGAAGGTTTGTTTTCTTTGTAGAGCCTAAAACGTTGTTTGGACAATATGATTTCAATTATGAAGAGATTCATGATTGGTTGTTGTTGTTGGGTCATAAAGGAATTGAGGAGCTCATTATTCATAACTGGTATGGTGAACCAGTTATGTTGCCAACCCAAATGCACACTCGTTTGGAGTTGAAACATCTGAAACTTCATTGGTGTATATTTCCTAGTTTGGTATCTTTTGAAGTTTTCCCAAATCTCTTGAGCTTAGAATTGTTAACCGTCATTTTTCATACCGGTACAATTTGAGACTTTATTGTTGGTTGTCCCTTAATTGAATCTCTTAAAATCAATCGTACTGATTCAAATGAGATGAAACTATTGGTTATTGCACAACTTGAGAATTTGAAGAAGTTGTATTTGTCATTCGGTCGTTGGAACCAGGTCACCACAGTCACAACTTACAGTATATTTCAGGTGAGAAGTCTTCCCAAAATTGAGTCCCTTACACTTGATTTTGAGGAGTGCAAGGTAAGACCAATTTGAGTTTCACACTTAAAATTTCAAAATTTTAAAGTAATGTCTAATACTTATGAAATGTAATTTTAAAAGTGTATTGAAAATTCGATTTGTTGTAGTTGTTGGCAGAAAGTAGCTCATGGGTGAATGTCCCTGTGGCATTTGTATCCTTAAAAATTCTAAATCTATCCGGAGTCGATTTTTGAAACAATGCGATGGTATCATTCATCATTCAAATGGTTCGTGGAGCTCCAAGAATGCAAACGCTAGAAACCAGAGTAAGTGGAATGCATATTTATCAAATGCATGATCTTAAATTTCAATGGTTGTGCATCACAATACTATCTCAATTTGCAGGCTTCATATGAAAGTGATCAACCTTTGGAAATTTATTCATTAGATTTAGGTAGCAACAGAATGAGGTTGAGCCAACTCGAGAGTGTAGTGTTTCGATCTTTTCCTAGATCAGTGAATGAATTAACAATAATAAAGTTTGTACTTGCTTGTTCCCCCTTGCTAAAGATACTTTATATCAGGCTGAGCAATTTGAATGATGACCAGTCTGAAAATGTGAGGATGAATTGGGAGTTGGCTAGGGACCTGTTGAAACTCCAATGAGCTTCCCTCACAGCTGTAGTAAAATTCTTCTAGTTTTAAATGTTTATGAATGGGTTGTGTACCCTATGACAATTAAACTCGTATTTTGTTGTTCCTGTTTGATTCTATGGTTTCATTCATGTTTATCTCGTTAAGTAAGAAGTTACTAAATTAAATCATGACTAAAATACACCGTTGGTCCCTACGTTTTGAGCTAGGAAGTGCTTCAGCTACAGTTCGTGTATTTGTTGTCTCAACATCTACAAGAGAGAATGTTAAGATCTCGTTAAGTAAGAAGGTAAAGATGTCGTTAAGTAAGAAGGTTACTAAATTAAATCATGACTAAAATACATCGTTGGTCCCTAAATGCTTCTAAATGCGTGCATATTATCAACAAATAATGGGGAACCGAAGTGTCCAAAAATATTTGTAAAATTTAATACAGACTATTCGTTTTCCCCATTATTTATGTATATGTAACACCCCCTAATTTGAAATGCGGCAGCGGAATAGTAATTAGGGTGTTACGGTGAGGATCGAAGTCATAATGATAGAAAACGACTCGAAAAAGACGTTTTAAAATATAAGTTTATTAATAAAGATTCAAATACAAGAGGTCACTATCAGAGTATTATTATAAAAGTCTTGATGTTTTAAACTAAATCAAACATCTTTTATTTTACACCATTATTGAAATAAAGTAGAGAAGTTTTAAAGTTTTGTCGCCCGTTCCATGTTTGCTTCCCCTGCTAAATACCTGAGATACATGTTTAAAAGTCAACAAAAATGTTGAGTGATATTATAGAGTTTGAATTTAGTAATCATTTTGATACACAAGTAAGATTATATTGGAAATACAATCAGTTTAAAAATTGATATTGCAGTATATATATTGCTCTGAGTCTCATGACACGCAAAACATTAACAAATACCGTATAAACGGAGGTGTTTATCAAATCAATGATAATTTTGCCCTCGTGTAATAGGTGATTTGCCAATTCCTATTTTTACTCAAATATAATTATCACGACTAATACGACTAACCACATGCATAATGGCATTCCGTCAAGTATTAATGGGACAGGCTGTCAAACCTTAAATAGATCTATTCATTATATTCGCGTTCACATAACAGTGATTAATGGCTCATGATCAAGGGTCTTTTGGCAATAGGTAACTTAGGCATATATCAAGTCAGGAAGCATACATAAAATTCCTTGTGATCTGTTTTTAATATGTATCCCCCTCACGGAGTTTGAAAATAAGTAAATGTGAGGCTATGACTCACCTTGATTGATACTGAAATGCAGAAAATAAAGTCGGACGAATTTATGATAATGGCTTCGAAACACAACCTGATAAATAGATTTATCTGAGAAATTTGACCAAATACTATTTGGTAACAACGAACGAATAACGAATAATAATTATTCGTTATGACGAATAGGTGATGTGCAGTATAATTCTTGTGATATGCATGATATGACAAAATATGTTATTTAAATTATCCATCGAAGTTTTACCTTTTTAATAATAAGTAAAAATATTAAATTTTGAAATATCGTTATATATATTATTAACGTTACGTTAAATAATATATATAAGTAAAAATAAAAGTTTATATGCAATACGAAATAAATTTACGGAAATAGAAAATAAATAAGAATGTTAAATAGATTATGTTTAGTCCTTATCCTTTTTCCAATTTTACCATTTTTATTCTAACGATGTTTGCGTTACACCGTTAGTCCTTTTTATAAATAAGTTACAACTATAGTCCTCTAATTGTCCAATAATCAATACTAGGCTTAGAATATTAACTTTCATCAATTTTTACCCTTAAGTTTCTCTTTTTACAGTTTTAGTCCTTACTTTTCAATATTTACACTTTTAGTCCTTCTAGGTGTCGTCACGTTACATTTTTAGTCCAAAATTAGACAAATAATTATAAAAATTTTCTAAAAATTTATGTGGCTTATTAAGTAAATAATAAGCTTATTTTAACTGCTTATTTGATGAAAAGCTTATTTTTTAGCTTATGGGCCTTTAACGAATCAAATTCAAGGCCCGTTAAGATTTTTGGAGGCGAGGGAATGGAAAATGTTTTGGGCCTGGCCTTGGACTATTTTTATGATTCTAAAAATGTTGCATATGGGCCCAGTGGGCTTATGGATCGTTACTTCTTATTGGGCTCAGTATAAGCCCAAACGAAAACATTAAGTTTTTAACTAAAGTTTGGATTTGGAAATCTTGTTAATGCCGATTCAAAATGGATTAATTTGGGTGTCGAAACGTGAGTATTTTTACAAGTTATATAAATGAAAGTGATAGTTTTCTAGGTGGTCTATTGAGTCGTGTATAAATATGGTACTCTTGTTACGTGAGATTCAAAGATATACGAGTGTTTTGTAGCATGTTTGTAACGTTTATATATATGGAAAACTTATCAATATTTCTAAGTGTTTTACTAAGTTTTCATACGATGGAACATGGTTCAAAAATAAGTTTGTTTGATGCATGTCGAGTGAAACCAACGTGAATTATGAATGTGTTGTGACTCCTAGGCCTTCCAAAATAGAGTCTAGTCACAAGTCGTGTACTAAGTGACAATATATACGTGAATTAATATGCAAAACTAATATACGATCGTTCAAATATATATATATATATATATATATATATATATATATATATATATATATATATATATATATATATATATGATGCAAAAAGTGATTTTAACGTGTGAACTTGATGGAAATGAGTAGGAAACAACTTACAACACCCTTTAGGTGGTAGAGAGTCGAGAGTGAATGGATGGAACACAAGGATAATCACGTTCAAAGTATAACCCAAATATTATACGTATAAATCAAACCCGATAACCCTTTTCTTGCTTCCAAACAATATTGCAATCGACTTCTGGCTCTTAGGAATAGTTTTTAGGAAGAAAGAAATAGTTGAAGGTGTATGAGAATTGTGAGGAACGGATCCATGCATGTATTCTATATATGGTCTCAATTTATCACACGTAAGTGTGAAATATTTCAAGGAAACTATATGTACTATGCATTGTCAGTAAAACCTAGGTTCTAGGATGATTTATATTGTTATAATATGGAATGAGAGTGCACAAAATATGGGAAGTGTCTTGGTGAATCACAAAGATGTCGACAACCCTTTTCATTTCATACACGATTTGTATAATCTCGTACCACTTGATTATAGCTGATCATAGATGACATTTAAACATGAAAACCTGTTAGAAATGTTATTAGAAACTCGTAGGAACAAACGGGAATCAAAACGGTTAAGATTTGAATAATATATGGATCGATTGATATGAATATTCGTCAAACACTTTGCCCCTTAAAAATGTATCAAACGTCGTCCAATGAACTTGGGATTTGACACACTAATAGTTGGCTAGGTGATAAACGAGATGATGTAAAAATATATATGTGTCGTGTGTAAGAATCGTGAATACGCGAGGTGTTTTGGAGGCTTGAAGCTTAGTCGAATAAATGAAAAAAAAATATGATTTTGGAGTTGGGCTTGTGGCCTTGGGCCTGTGAATAGTGAACGAGACTGGGCTGAAAAATAATTAAGGGCCCGTTTGAATTATTAAGTGTGATTAGGAAATTAAATTAAGTTTAGGTAATATAATTAAGATTTAAATGAAATATTTAGTTTTCGAGTAACGTGTCGAGGATTAATTCCGTTATTTCGTGAATTATATTATTTTGTGATAACGACAAAATAATATAATAAGAAAAATTTCAATTTTTTCCGAGAAAATGGGAATTAGTAACGATAACGAAAGATTATTTATTTATTAACGATATAATATCAAGAAATTTATACAAGGTTCTACAGTACCCACTTGTCATTCTGAACTTCGTCCCGAAATTCGATTTTAAGAAATCTAACAAGTGTGTTCTATGAAAATAAATGTGGATATTTCTCACGGAATCTATCTTCTCTTTTCCATGTGTAAGTTGGTCCTCGCTTTGAGTCCCATCTAACCTTTACAATGGGGATACGATTCTGTTTGAGTTGTTTTATTTCTCTATCCATTATTTCCATAGGCTCTTCCGTGAACACTAGTTTGTCATCCAATCTAATCTCTTTTAATGGAATGACGAGAGTTTCGTCAGAAAAACATTTCTTGAGTTGTGATACGTGAAACGTAGGATGTACCCTACTGAGTTCTTCCAGAAGTTCTAACTTATAAGCAACTGAACCAATTCTCTCCAGAATTTTGAAAGGTCCAATGTACCTCGGATTTAACTTTCCACGTCTTCCAAAACGGATCATTCCCTTCCAGGGAGAAACTTTCAACATGACTCTGTCTCCTACTTGAAATTCCATAGGCTTTCTCCTGACATCAGCATAACTCTTCTGTCTGTCACGAGCAGCTTGCAAGCGTTGCTTGATTTGGAATATCTTCTCGGTCGTGTCATGTATTAGCTCTGATCCGGTGAGTTGCATATCACCAACTTCTGTCCAACAGACTGGTGATCTGCACTTCCTTCCATAAAGTGCCTCTAAAGGTGCAGCCTTTATGCTGGCATGATAGCTATTATTGTATGAGAATTCAACTAATGGCAAGTGTTTATCCCAACCTTTTCCGAAATCAATCACACATGCTCGGAGCATATCTTCCAAGGTTTGGATTGTTCGTTCACTTTGTCCATCGGTTTGCGGATGATAAGCGGTGCTCATATCTAACCGAGTACCAAAAGATTTCTGTAGAGATTCCCAAAATCTTGAGGTGAATCGGCTATCTCTATCAGAAATAATGGATATCGGAACTCCATGTCTAATCACAATTTCCTTAAAATACAACTAAGCGAGTGTTTCCATCTCGTCAGTCTCCTTGATTGGTAGAAAATGTGCAGACTTGGTTAATCGATCGATGATAACCCAGATTATGTCTAATCCGGTCGAAGTCCTTGGTAATTTGGTAATAAAATTCATGGTGATTCGTTCCCATTTCCAAACCGGAATTTCTGGTTGCATGAGTAATCCTGATGGTTTCTGAGTCTCTGCCTTTACTATAGAACATGTTAAACATTTACCAACATACTCTTCGATATCAGCTTTCATATTTGGCCTCCAATAATTCTTCTTAAGATCTTGATACATCTTATTAGAACCGGGATGAATAGAATATTTGGATTTATGAGATTCATGCATGATAAGGTCTCGAATACCTCCAAAGAGAGGAATCCAATATCTTTCCTTAAAACATAACATTCCATCATTTCTTCTCACAAATTCTTTTTCATTATTTGGCATTCTGTCAACCTGATCTTCATGGTTTGACCTCCTGTCAACTTTCTCATATTGCCGATTTTCTTCTTGGAGAGCTTCTGTTTGAGCTTTGATGATTTGAGCTGGAAGTGGCGAATGAATTGTCATTCCTAGAGATCGAACTCTAAGAGGTTTAATTCTGTCTTTTCTGCTCAACGCATCGGTTACTACATTCGATTTACCAGGGTGGTAACAAATTTCACAGTCGTAGTCGTTGAGTAATTCTAACCATCTTTGTTGTCTCATGTTCAGCTCCTTCTGATCCAGTATATGTTGAAGACTCTTGTGATCAGTGAAAACCGTACACTTTGTACCGTATAGGTAATGTCTCCATATCTTAAGAGCAAAAACTACTGCTCCTAATTCTAGATCATGAGTGGTATAATTTTCTTCATTCTTCTTTAGCTGTCGTGAAGCATAGGCTATGACTTTGTCTCTTTGCATTAGTACCGCACCTAAACCATGATGAGATGCGTCACAATACACTACAAAGTCCTCATTTCCTTCCGGTAATGCTAATATTGGTGCTTCACAAAGCTTTTGTTTCAACAGTTGAAATGCTGACTCTTGCTTCTCTTCCCAGATATACTTCTTGTTTTTCTGGGTGAGTTCCGTCAAAGGTTTTGCAATCTTTGAAAAACCTTCTATAAATCTTCGATAGTAACCGGCGAGACCTAAAAATTGACGAATTTCGGTTGGAGCGGTGGGTGATGTCCAACCTTTAACTGCTTCTATCTTCGCGGGATCTACATGGATACCTTGGTTGTTGATGATATGGTCTAAAAATTGAACGGTAGAAATCCAAAAATCACATTTGGAAAACTTAGCGTACAACTTTTCTTTCTTAAGTAACTCCAAAATAATCCTGAAGTGTTCGGCATGCTCTTCTTTGTTGCGCGAATAGATTAAAATATCATCAATGAACACAATAACGAATTTATCCAAGTATGGCTTGCATACTCGGTTCATTAAATCCATGAACACTGCTGGCGCATTGGTAAGACCAAATGGCATTACTTGAAATTCATAATGTCCGTATCGTGTTCGAAAAGCTATCTTGGGAATGTCTTCTTCCCTGACTCTTAATTGATGATATCCTGATCTTAGATCGATTTTTGAGTAAACACTAGATCCTTGTAATTGGTCAAATAGATCGTTGATCCTTGGTAATGGATATCGATTCTTTACCGTGAGTTTGTTCAACTCTCTCTAATCGATACACATTCGGAATGTTCCATCTTTCTTTTTGACGAATAGGATTGGTGCTCCCCATGGGGATGAGCTTGGTTGAATGAATCCTTTATCTGATAGTTCTTTCAACTGTTCAGATAATTCTTTCATTTCGGAAGGTGCTAATCGATATGGTGCTTTTGCAACTGGTGCTGCTCCAGGCACTAAATCGATGCGAAATTCTACTTGATGGGTTGGTGGAATTCCATGCAAGTCTTCAGGAAATACATCAGAAAATTCTTTTACAACTAGCACTTCCTCAAGTTGTTTCTTCTTTTCTTTTGTTTCTCCTCCCGTTACTTGAATTTGGAATACATGGCATCCTTTGCTTATGTATTTCATCGTCTTGGCGTACGAGATAATATTGAACGAAGTTTTAGGTTTATCACCTTGGATGATTAAGGTTTCACCGTTGAGTGGAATTTGAATGACTTTCCCGTCACAAATTATTCTGGCACGGTGTGTAGGTAACCAATCCATACCATTGATGACATCAAAACTTCCCAATTGGATGGGCATAAGATCGATAGGGAAAGATTTACTTAGAAGAGTTAAAGTGAAATTTTTGATTAGGGTATTGGTACTTAGGATATTTCCATCTGCTAATTCTATGTCATAGATAGTATCTAGTTCTATAGGAGTAATATTTAGAATTGCGGCAAACGAAGTAGACACAAAACTTTTATCTGCTCCAGAATCAAATAATATCTTAGCATCTTGTTGATTTAATAGGAACGTACCCATAACAACATCAGAATTTTGAGTTGTGTTTCCATCACCGAGTACATATGCTCTTCATCGGGAAACGTTATTGGCATTCTTCGGACAGTGAGTTTTGTAATGTCCAACTTCACCACAACCATGGCACTTTATTGCTATCGGTTGTGTGTTGGCTCCAGTTGCTCGACAGTCCTTTGTCATATGACCAATTCTTCTGCAATTGCCACAAGTAGCCTTACATGATCCGGTATGATGCATGTTGCACTTGTTACATGGGGGTAGAGTTCCGGCATAACCTTTACTTTCTGCAGGCACTGCTGCATAAGCTCTGGTAGCTTCTTGTCGACGATTCTGCTGCTGATGATGATTACTACGGTTCTGTTGTTGATGTCTGTTGCGGTTGTTGCTTTGATTGTTGTTGTTGTAGCTCCTGTTACCACTGTAGTTGTTGTTGTAGTTGCGGTTGTTGCTATTGTTGTTTCCACGGTTGTCAGCACTCCTCTTATGCTCATTGATCACGGAGGTAGAACCTCTTTTGATCACCCGGGTCAACAATCTCTGAGCAAGTCCCATAGCTTCTTCTACTGTCTGTGGGTTCGATGCGGTAACATCCCCTTCAATAGATGGTGGCAGTCCTTCCACATATTTCTCCAATGCTTGTTCAACATCGGGTACTATTGTTGGGCATAACACCGACAACTCCAGAAACTTTCTGTCGTATGTCTTCAGATCATTGTACCTTACTACTAGCTGATAAAATTCATCCTCTAGTTTTCTGATCTCTGTCCAAGGACAATACTTCTTTAGCATCTTATTCTTCAACTCATTCCAGGAAAGTTTGAAAGATTCATACTGACCCATAGCATTCGCTGTAGTATTCCACCACGATAGTGCTTCTCCTTGAAGAGTTCCTGTAGCAAATGTAACTTTGCTATTTTCAGAACAACCATTCCTCTTGAAGACTTTCTCAGTATGCTCAAACCAATGGGCCATTTCAGTAACTCCTTCTATTCCTTTGAAATTAGTTGGCTTGCAAGTCATGAAGTCCTTGTAAGTACAATTACGAGGAGTAGATGTATTAGCTTCACGGTTTGCTCCATTGATGTTATTCAAACGATCAGCTTCATGAGCTGCCGATATACCCTCAGCAATCATCCTTTGAACCTCAGTAGGTGTCATGATCACTTCCGGGTTGGAATTTTTGCTACTTGCATGCTCCATTTTTCTATTAATAATACAAAAATATAGCTTTAGAATTTTAAACAATAATTTTGTTTAAAGGATCTTGTGAAGTAGGGAAATGAATATTTATGAGTTCTAACAATAATTGGGCACCATATGTAGTTTTTATTTCGATACAACAGTCATAATTATTCCGATATGTTAGATGCATTATTAATACATATGAACAACCATAAGCATAAATTAACATTTGTATATAGTAATATCACAACCAACAGCATAACATTAATAACTTGATCAGTTGAGTTTTCATAACAAAACGATACAAGATTCTTTATTAATTGCCACATGCGGTAGGCTTAGATGCCTTATTACTAATACAAATACTAACTGCCTCTAATGATTAGGTATGTCCACATGTCCTCCCATCTCTAAGATCTGAGTTCGGAGATCCTGCATCTCGGTATGGTGTTGAATCTGCATATCTCCTACGAGGTTTTCCAATGTATCTGCTCTTCTTTGTGCAAGTTGGGCTTCCCAAGTACGGTTCTGTCCCTCTCTTCGCAATGATATTGCGAAAGAACGTGTCTCGGAGATATCTGAATGTATCTGAGCTAAACCCTGCTGCAACTCTATCCTATTGGCTATAAGGTTATGTAAGGTATTGTGGATAGTATCCGAATGGTCAAATGATGAATAATCAATCATCTGAAGAAGTGAGTCTAGCTGTTCTTCGTGATGCTCCAAACGCGTCACTACTACAGAAGGTGAAAGAGTAGAGGTAATTTCCATCCTAGCACTCTCGCCAGTTTCCTTGATATGAGCTGGGGGAGTAAAACCAGGAGGATATGGTAATGATGGTGAAAGTGGAGGAGTAGAATCGGAAATACGGAGTCGGCTGGATGTGGGTATATCTTCCTCAGGAATTTGTTCTTTATGGTGAGAATTATATGGATAAGTTTGGCTAAAAAGATCGAATAGGTGATCGGGTGCATATTGTAACACCCCCAAAATACCGCAGCGGAAGACTGTGTCACATGGGTGCTACTTCATAATACAAAGTACAAGTTATAGAAAACGAACTCTAAATGAGACGTTTTGAAAAGTTACCATTCGATTAATGAATTCAAAGTTACCAACATGAGATTTCAAAGTATGATACATAAATGTATACAAAATGTTTGAATGGTAAATGATAAAAACGTAAGTCTTCAGAATATGCAGCTTGACTCTAAGTTCCACGCACTAGCTATCGCCTTATAGACCTGAGATAACATGCTAAAGTGTCAACACAATGGTTGGTGAGTTCATAGAGTTTGTCTTAAAACAGTTGAAAAAGCCTTAAAGAATGATCACACAGCAAAGGCATCGTGAATCCACTCAGTTACAAGTCCCGCCATAAGAGACTTGTAACCTGTGTGTTCACAACCCACTGCTAGCATATATAGTATGAATAAGACATGTATAAGTTCGTCAAGACAATTTAAGCAATTAGAAGTGAGTCTCTACTTCATCTCCGAAGACCTCACTTTTATGATGTATCCAACATTCGCAAATGTTAGGATGTATCAAAGACAACTGGGAGTCAATTCCCAAAGACAACTGGGAGCCACTTCCCAAAGACAACTGGGAGTCAATTCCCAAAGACAACTACTAGTCAATAAATAGAATAACGCAATTAAGTATAACGCAGTCATGTATGTAAGCAATCAAGTATAACACAGTCAAGTATAGACGTTTTGAGTATTTGTACAAGTAAACAAATAGTTGAGCATGTATCCCCCCCAATAGTTAAAACAAGTACGAAAAGAGTAGGGGCTATGACTCACCTTAAGCTTATGTAATGAGAAATGAAAGTGGTAGTCGAATCGCGAAAGTCTATAAGAGCATCCTATAATAGAACGTTGCGACTTAGGTTTGGAGTAACGTCTAAGAATACGAAGAATTGCCCATATATGTCTTGCATAATGTTCATGATGTAGTACTTAGTATATAGTGTAAGTCGTTGAATATAAGTCGTCTATGAAACATGTATAGGTTGTAAATCTCTTACTACCGTTCGGGCCGACATAATTCAGAAGTCATGGAGTAAACGTTCGAGGAGCCAGGACACTTTAACTCGTAAATCCACAACTCGTCTCGACGGCTTACTCAATGAACTCCTCACATGAGGCTCCCTACTATTGTAGTATTTGATAACATATATATATATATATATATATATATATATATATATATATATATATATATATATATATATATATATATATATATATATATATATATATATATATATATAAGCTTTGATCTTTAATAGTTATATGGTCTTTAGCCGTGGCTTTGCCATGACCTTGGTCATTGTTACCATGGTCTTGAGACTCAACCTTAGCTTTAGCCATGGTTGTGGTCTTGGCTTTAGGTCATTAGACCTCTTGGTCTCATCTAATTATAATGATTATATAGTAACTTTGGTCTAAAAATGGGCTGTTAAGAATTTGAAGAAATTTATCACTCAGAAAGCGTTTTCAGGGCTCGAGCTTCTTTGTTCCTGAACGAAAACGTCGTTCCGGACAACTTTCGTGTTTTAACTTTTTGATGAATCGGACCAGAAGTGGGACTTTCAAAATCATAATTTGATCAGAATGCAATTTAGGCAGATTTGCCGTTTTGGTTTCGCTAACTTCAAATGGTCATAACTTTTGACTCGTATACTCGTTTTGGGTGATTCAAATTGCTATGTTTTCCTTGTTAAGTCCTCTTTAACAGTAAGTAAGTGTCAAATATCAAAGTTATACTATTGTGGTCGTGGTTTTCCATAAAAATCACTAGTTTGCTTGTTTGCTTGTCATAAGTTAACATATGTATACCAATACTTGTTTTATCCATTTTTAAACATCATGAACACAATACAAAGACCATATATAGCATGAAAGAAACATAATAAGCATGAAATGATATTGAGCAAGAAAGTGTATAAGGGTTTGCTTACAACTTTTGGCTTTCTAAAGAAAGGAAGTCAAGTATAGAACTAGGACACTAAACCTAAGCTTGTAAACCCTTCACCATAACTCTTGTAACCATTGATAGACTTGATATAGACCTTGTGAAAACCCATTAACTTCAGCCCTAGTAACCTTGTGTAGCTCCTAATTCAACCATGGAATCACCAAACAAACTTAAGAACTAGGTAAATGTAATACCCCAGTCAAATCCCACATTGGCTGTGACTTGGAGTGATGCTGGGACATATATGTTAACATTCGCCTTATATGACACAACGCGTTTTGTGGTGGAACGGTTAATCGGCCATACGGTTAAGCGTGCTCATGTGAGAGTAGTACTGGCTTGGGTGACCTGCCGGGAAGTCTTCACATGAGGGCCACAAGAACAAAGCCGTGAGCCTTCGGGCAAAGCGGACAATATTGTGGTCTATAAGGCGGGGTGTTACAGATGGTATCAGAGCCACTCCAAGCCGTTCGGGATGTGGGGCAAACTTCATCGGGGACGATGAATCCCTACGGGGGGTGAATGTAATACCCCAGTCAAATCCCACATTGGCTGTGACTTGGAGTGATGCTGGGACATATATGTTAACATTCGCCTTATATGACACAACGCGTTTTGTGGTGGAACGGTTAATCGGCCATACGGTTAAGCGTGCTCATGTGAGAGTAGTACTGGCTTGGGTGACCTGCCGGGAAGTCTTCACATGAGGGCCACAAGAACAAAGCTGTGAGCCTTCGGGCAAAGCGGACAATATTGTGGTCTATAAGGCGGGGTGTTACAGATGAAATGAGAGAAAATCATATTTCTATTGTTTATAATGTTTTATGGACATATCGGGATGCTAGAAGGACGTTTAAACCTAAAAGTAAATCTCGGACACGGCTTTGTGATTTTTGCAGAAATGATCCGACGAGCGTCAAACTCTCGGATTATCGTTAAAATAGTTTAACTTACGAGAATATGAAATAAGAATTTCTGAGATGAATAGTGAAAAGTGAATAGTAAAAGTGAATAGTAAAAAGTGAATAGTGAAATTTTCGGGAATAAAAGTTAACCTGAAATTGCGAATTGTTACACATATGAATCAAATTCATGATGTGGTAATGGTATATGTGTTGGTAAAACCAAAACATCGGGATTTTCAAGCGTTGTTACAAATTCGCCTTGATCGAATGGTTCTGTTTCTTGGGAAACAGCGTCAGGTACTAAGGTAGAACGAAAAACAGGCGACGTAACAGATGCGACGGAAATTTCAGAGTCGGAGTCTGATATACTCACATTGAAATAATACAGTAATGATTAGTAAATAATGCAAAATAAGAATTTATTATCGTCAAAGAATGTAAAATTCTAACATATCAAGATCAAAGTATCATAACTTAATGATTAACTTACTGAGTATGGTAGCAAGTAGGCACGGCGGGCGAAAAATAATATGGTGTAAATTTAATTTATTTGAAAGTGTGGTTATAGTTTAATGTTTAAAAACATTTGGTTCTCTATAACTATGGCTCTGATGTCAATCTGTAACACCCCCTAATTTGAAATGCGGCAGCGGAATAGTAATTAGGGTGTTACGGTGAGGATCGAAGTCATAATGATAGAAAATGACTCGAAAGAGACGTTTTAAAATATAAGTTTATTAATAAAGATTCAAATAAAAGATGTCACTATCAGAGTATTATTATAAAAGTCTTGATATTTTAAACTAAATCAAACATCTTTTATTTTACACCATTATTGAAATAAAGTAGATAAGTTTTGAAGTTTTGCCGCCCGTTCCATGCTTGCTTCCCCTGCTAAATACCTGAGATACATGTTTAAAAGTCAACAAAAATGTTGAGTGATATCATAGAGTTTGAATTTAGTAATCATTTTGATACACAAGTAAGATTATATTGGAAATACAATCAGTTTAAAAATTGATATTGCAGTATATATATTGCTCTAAGTCTCATGACACGCAAAACGTTAACAAATACCGTAAAAATGGAGGTGTTTATCATATCAATGATAATTTTGCCCTCGTGTAATAGGTGATTTGCCAATTCCTATTTTTACTCAAATATAATTATCACGACTAATACGACTAAACCACATGCATAATGGCATTCCGTCAAGTATTAATGGGACAGGCTGTCAAACCTTAAATAGATCTATTCATTATATTCGCGTTCACATAACAGTGATTAATGGCTCATGATCAAGGGTCTTTTGGCAATAGGTAACTTAGGCATATATCAAGTCAGGATGTATATAGAAAATTACTTGTGATCTGTTTATAACATGTATCCCCCTCACGGAGTTTGAAAATAAGTAAATGTGAGGCTATGACTCACCTTGATTGATACTGAAATGAAGAAAATAAATTCGGACGAATTTATGATAATGGTTTCGAAACACAACCTGATAAATCGATTTATCTGAGAATTTGACCAAATACTATTTGGTAACTACGAACGAATAACGAATAATAATTATTCGTTATGACGAATAGGTGATGTGCAGTGTAATTCTTGTGATATGTATGATATGACAAAATATGTTATTTAAATTATCCATCTAAGTTTTACCTTTTTAATCATAAGTAAAAATATTAACTTTTGAAATATCGTTATATATATTATTAACGTTACATTAAATAATATATATATAAGTAAAAATAAAAGTTTATATGCAATACGAAATAAATTTACGAAAATAGAAAATAAATAAGAATGCTAAATAGATTATGTTTAGTCCTTATCCTTTTTCCAATTTTACCATTTTTACTCTAACGATGTTTGCGTTACACCGTTAGTCCTTTTTATAAATAAGTTACAACTATAGTCCTCTAATTGTCCAATAATCAATACTAGGCTTAGAATATTAACTTTCATCAATTTTTACCCTTAAGTTTCTATTTTTACAGTTTTAGTCCTTACTTTTTAATATTTACACTTTTAGTCCTTCTAGGTGTCGTCGCGTTACATTTTTAGTCCAAAATTACAAAAATAATTATAAAAATTTTCTAAAAATTTCCGTGGCTTATTAAGTAAATAATAAGCTTATTTTAACTGCTTATTTGATGAAAAGCTTATTTTTTAGCTTATGGGCCTTTAACGAATCAAATTCAAGGCCCGTTAAGATTTTTGGAGGCGAGGGCATGGAAAATGTTTTGGGCATGGCCTTGGACTATTTTTATGATTCTAAAAACGTTTCATATGGGCCCAGTGGGCTTATGGATCGTTACTTCTTATTGGGTTCAGTATAAGCCCAAACGAAAACATTAAGTTTTTAACTAAAGTTTGGATTTGGAAATCTTGTTAATGCCGATTCAAAATGTGTTAATTTGGGTGTCGAAACGTGAGTATTTTTACAAGTTATATAAATGAAAGTGATAGTTTTCTAGGTGGTCTATTGAGTCGTGTATAAATATGGTACTCTTGTTACGTGAGATTCAAAGATATACGAGTGTTTTGTAGCATGTTTGTAACGTTTATATATATGGAAAACATATAAATATTTCTAAGTGTTTTACTAAGTTTTCATACGATGGAACATGGTTCAAAAATAAGTTTGTTTGATGCATGTCGAGTGAAACCAACGTGAATTATGAGTGTGTTGTGACTCCTAGGCCTTCCAAAATAGAGGCTAGTCACAAGTCGTGTACTAAGTGACAATATATACGTGAATTAATATGCAAAACTAATATACGATCGTTCAAATATATATATATGATGCATGAAGTGATTTTAACGTGTGAACTTGATGGAAATGAGTAGGAAACAACTTACAACACCCTTTAGGTGGTAGAGAGTCGATAGTGAATGGATGGAACACAAGGATAATCACGTTCAAAGTATAACCCAAATATTATACGTATAAATCAAACCCGATAACCCTTTTCTTGCTTCCAAACAATATTGCAATCGACTTCTGGCTCTTAGGAATAGTTTTTAGGAAGAAAGAAATAGTTGAAGGTGTATGAAAATTGTGAGGAACGGATCCATGCATGTATTCTATATATGGTCTCAATTTATCACACGTAAGTGTGAAATATTTCAAGGAAACTATATGTACTATGCATTGTCAGTAAAACCTAGGTTCTAGGATTATTTATATTGTTATAATATGGAATGAGAGTGCGCAAAATATGGGAAGTGTCTTGGTGAATCACAAAGATGTCGACAACCCTTTTCATTTCATACACGATTTGTATAATCTCGTACCACTTGATTATAGCTGATCATAAATGACATTTAAACATGAAAACCTGTTTGAAATGTTATTAGGAACTCGTAGGAACAAACGGGAATCAAAACGGTTAAGATTTGAATAATATATGGATCGATTGATATGAATATTCGTCAAACACTTTGCCCCTTAAAAACGTATCAAACGTCGTCCAATGAACTTGGGATTTGACACACTAATAGTTGGCTAGGTGATAAACGAGATGATGTAAATATATATATATATGTGTCGTGTGTAAGAATCGTGAATACGCGAGGTGTTTTGGAGGCTTGAAGCTTAGTCGAATAAATGAAAAAAATATGATTTTGGAGTTGGGCTTGTGGCCTTGGGCCTGTGAATAGTGAAAGAGACTGGGCTGAAAAATAATTAAGGGCCCGTTTGAATTATTAAGTGTGATTAGGAAATTAAATTAAGTTTAGGTAATATAATTAAAATTTAAATGAAATATTTAGTTTTCGAGTAACGTGTCGAGGATTAATTCCGTCATTTCGTGAATTATATTATTTTGTGATAACGACAAAATAATATAATAAAAAAATTTCAAATTTTTCCGAGAAATGGGAATTAGTGACGATAACGAAAGATTATTTATTTATTAACGATATAATATCAAGAAATTTATACAGGGTTCAACAGTATATATTGGTTACTTCCACATTATGCTGCATACCAATCTACTACTCCTTCCGTCCTATATTAAGTGTCCACAATGAAATCTTTGGATGTCTCAAATTAAGTGTCCACTTGTACCTTTCAATCAATAAGATGATAATTTAGTGGGTAAAAGAAATATTTGATTGGTGGATAGTTTAGTTAGTGGAATCTTCTAAAACTTTGTGCATTATTAAAGTGGACACTTAATATGGAACGGAGGTAGTACTATCAAACATCAAACAAATTATCTTGTAAGCATGTTGTCAGGAAACAAAAGAACCAGAGATGCAGTTGCTACAAAAAACAATGAAGAAAACAAGGAAATTATCAAACGGCTAAGGGATGAAACAAAAGAGCTAGAGGTGCCTAAAGTTGAAGGTGCTGAAAGCCAAGTACAAGTTGCGTTGGAAAAAGACTCGGAAGGAAAAGGAGGCTGAAGTGGAAAAACGATGGCTTGTTGCAGCGGTGAGGGCAGAGGAGCATTTGAAGGAGGTCAAAGCTCTTAGGAGATTAGAAAAAAAAAAAAAAAAAAGAAAAAAAAAAAGAAAAAATTTTGAATGTAAAGAATATGAAGATGAATGTTTAGAAACATTCTCTTACAATGATTTACATTTGGCATACTGTGAAGATTAATGTAATCATGTAATGAAAACAATTTTTAATGATAATTTTATTGTTAATGTTGGAAGTTTTTTGGTTTGAATTGCATGTTTTTTGTTTCAAATATAGCTTGACTTAATCTACTGTTTGACTTAATTTTGTCAAAGTTTATGGCATCATGCTCAACAATTTACACTGATTTACTGTAAAAACCAAAATCATATGTAGTTTAAGTTCGTGAATCGTCCCTAACATTAACGTTGGGTTAACTAAGGTTTGGAGTAACAGTTAAAAAGTGATTGGACTATTATGCCTCTCAGTAGAACAGAAAACGTGTGTTGACCAAGCCCAAACGGGTAAGGGATGCAATCGGTCTAAAAAAGCCAACTTTTGGACGCATGACGACGTTTTTTGAAACTTAGGGAGCCAGACGATGTTTTTGAGAAAGTTTAGAAACCAACGAGGTATTTTTGTCTAAAATAAGTTAACATTTTAAACCTCAATGCAACGCATAAGAGCTAAAGATACTCGTTCAAAACAAAAAAATGCTAAGAAGTACATTTGGCAAAATGTAGTACGATTTAAATTTGTTAGAATAATAGAGAGGTTTAGAAATATTATTATGAGTTGTGATTATATCATTTGGTGTTCAAAAATGGGCCAATAGAATTATGAATTTATGATAGAGCACGTGGTTGCTTGGTCAGCCTGTCTCTTGCTATGGCGGCCCACTCTATCAGGATTGTTTTTGTGTTTTGTCCCTCCAAATTGGTCAATTTCCTTTAAATATTTGTATTTTTTATCTTTATTAAAATCATATTTCCTTCATTATATATTTTTCTTTTCTTTCTAAACGTCTTAAATTAGTTATCACCTGTAAAAGTAAATGAAAAGAGGAAATTTGATTTACCATATTAACTTTGCTTTAAATAGGAAACTTTAAGGTAAAAATAGTAATTAATAGTTGAGGGAAAATTGTTACTTCATAAAAAAGAAAAAAAAAAAAAAAAGGTAAAACAATAAAGCATAACAATTACTCGTATGTTTTTATTAATATGTGTTTTTTTTGTCTAAAGACAATTGTTTTTGAAAGGAAAGTATTTTAACTATTACAAGAATAATCACATTCTTGTACGTACGTTAAAAAAAATGAAAAATAAAATAAAATAAAATAATAATAATAATAATAATAATAATAATAAACATCGATAATAAGGAAGTTGAAATATAAAAAAATAAACAATAACTAAACAAAGCGTGTGTATTTTATCTTAAGTTGTATATACAGACATATTTATATGTATAATCTATATGTACATATCTTAAGTTGTATATACAGACATATTTATATGTATAATCTATATGTACATAATGTATTTAGTGATGGTGGTCAAATTGTGTAAAATCCAGGCATGTGAATTGTGATTGGTGTAATGTGGGCACACCATGTGCTTTTATGGCCGATTTGTGATATTAAAAAATGAAACCAATAATCTACTTCATTGCTAATCAATGCATTCTATGCAACAAACAAGACAATGGTTCAATGCATTACCTCGCTTTATATCATCACATCATGCATGCATACAACTTTCTATAAAATACTTCCATTTATTGTGTTCAAGAACAAAACAATCATTAAAACACGATGAATCAACGTGTTTTAATGTACACATATTCATCATGTTTGATTGAGCTGCCTTTTACATTGATATGCACATAAATAAAAGACTTGATTTGTTATGGTTTTGAGATTGAAGAATGACTACAAAAATGACCTAAACGTATACCAAATACAGTGACGGAACCAGGGTGTGTCCCGAGGGTCCCGGGACACCCATGAATTTTTGTGGCGCACTGTTAGTTTTGTTAAAAACTTATTTTTTTTTTAATGCACCCGGTCCATAAATATTGTGTTTTTAATATTGTTTTGTTTATTCTAAATGCAACTGGCCATTTTGTATTCTAGTTCCGTTTCTGACCGAATATGTGTGCACACACAAGTTATGAATACTTTATCCACAATGAAATAAGTCTTTGAAAAAGTCTTTTTCTTGTCATCTTATCCTTTCACTATCTTCTAGCTATCTACTATCATAAAATTCACTTTTATGTAAAAAAAAAAAAAAAAAAAAAAAAACTAACTTATAAACTTTGGTTTCTACTTTTGTAAGCATTTAAATTTCTAAATGGTGTGTGAGGACATTTGATCAAGTCATTCATTAAAAAAAAAAAAATAATAAAAAAAAAAAATAGGAGGAAGAAGCTTTTACTTAGGGTCGGAAACGAACCGAGCTGCTCGTGAAAAGCTAAGGATCAGATCGATAAAAAGCTCGAATGAGTTGAGCTTATACGAGCTCGAGCCCGAGCTCGAACCTAAGTTTGGGCTCATCTAATAATCAAGCTCGAGCCTGAGCTCTACACAAAAATATCGAGTAGGCTCGCTAGCCTTAACGAGCCCTAATATATATTGTCTATACGTATAACCATGTATAAATAGCTTAAAAGAACTAAATGAGTTCGAGTCTTGTGTGATTAATGAGCTGAGCTCCATTTGAACTCTATTTTCACAACACGTCATATAAATTAGTCGAGCCTGAACCGATCTCGAGTTTGTGAAAAAATTTTACAAGACGAGCTCGAGCTCAAAATATGAGGCTCAAAACAAGCTCGAACCCGAGCTCGAGCTTTATATATATAAACGAGCCGAGCTTGATCTCTAGCCGGCTCGGGCTCGGCTCGTTTCCACCCTTCACACAGGAAATAGCACCTTTCACACGTGAAGCCCATGATGTAGGGAAACTTTTGCCCACGAAGGGTGTTATTAGGGTTGGTTAGATGATCCTCCTTCACCTAACTGTAATGAAGTGAAAATGGGTAACGGTCCCCTCCAATACCACATTTTTAGTATGCATACAGTTCATAACCTTTCGGTTATCTTTGTGTGTCGAATTCTTGTGGTCACCAAGAAGTCTCAAATTAAAGAGTCTTGGTTCGTTGCTAGCTTGTTGTCGTCTTTTGTTGGTTCTTGTTTCCGTGTTCATAGTCAAGTTTATTGACGAGACTTTCCAACAATAACATTTTAGTTGACGAACATTTTACGTCAATGTGAACACTTTCCAAAAGTGCGTGTGATTCCAAATTAAATGGGAAGTTCTGTAATTTCATTTGAATATGTTATATTTTATGTTTTGCAATATATATATATATATATATATATATATATATATATATATATATATATATATATATATATATATATATATATATATATATATATATATATTATTTTTTTATTTTTTTTGAAAAGGCAACAATATATTACGAAACCCCAAAAAGAGACTAAAAAACAATACAAGGCATCCTACCTCAATTAAACAAGATAGTTAAAAGAGAATAGGACCCATCGAAAAGAAAATAATACAACATAAAATCAATACTAAAGACATAATACAACAAGTAGCACTGACATAAGCAAATTATCTCGATGCGGGCCCATCCAAGAACTGACATCTAATGCCACAAATGAGAAAGAACTCCAAACGTAGCACTATGCACCAATGCTCATCAAATTCAGCCACTACATGTATCTTCACACAAGTAACACTATTGGGACAAAGACTTAACTAACCAAACAATCTTATATATTTAAAGAACTGACCCACGCCCATTGATCTAATGAATGCTGCAAAACCAAGGGAAATACCTCTACAACCCAACCCACTGATCCATTGGATGGCCATGAAATCTGACATTAAAACCACAAATTAATCCTAAGGATGACAAGCTAGCATTGCAACCCAGATTAGAAGACCAAGACTTGCAGACCTGCTAGACCAGACCAATGCTGAACCACAGAAGTAGAACTGCATAAATTTGCTGTTGAACCCACTGTCTCGCCACAGTAAAACTATTGATTACCCAATCTACACTTACCTGGATCAAATAATCATAGTTGCCACTCAAATGCCTTTTTTCTTGTTCTTCTACTAACCCATTCAAAACTTTTAAGCTTAATGTCCTGCACTATTTTGTTAACGCTTGAAACTTTGCCTTTAAACACCCACGTATTTCTTTCTTTCCAAATGGAGTACCCGGTTGACCACATAACCACTTGCCACAACATTCTCGAAAAAGTATGAAGGTTATCTCCTCCACTGTGCGAGAACATGTCCCTAATAGTGAATGCATCAACCATACCCAATTTCCACCAACTAAATATTTTTTCCCAAACACTCATAGCCATATTGCACAAAATCAGACTATGCTCACATGATTCCACTGTATCACCACAACACGGGCAAAGAATTGTATCTAAGTCAATACCCTTGTTATCAAGTTCCACACGAACCGGTAACTTTCCTTTAATAGCTCTCCAGTACACAAATATATTTACTTTCTTTGGCACTAATCTATTCCAGCGCGTTTCCTCTTCGATATTCTCCTCATTCAAAGTCTTTTCTTCCACCATCTTTGTTAGCGTCTTGACCATGTACTTGCCATCATCTCGAGCATTCCATTGCCAAACATCCCTACAATCAATAGAAATTGAAACATTTTGCAAAATGCTAATTAGCTCCTTGATATCCCTACAAACCCTTCCTCTTGGCTCCCTAACCCAATCCCATTCCCATACCCACCCATTGTCACCCCATCTCCCTTTTTCCCCCACGTGACCCTCTTTTCTTCTATCTGGATGGTACAATCGGGAAAACCTGTCCCTAAGTCTTGAGTCGCCTACCAATATATCATCCCAAAAAGATATATCCATCCCATTCCCCACCTTACATACAAATGATGAAGAGAAACAAATACCCAACTCATCTATTTCACCACCTACCTTAATTATATCCCGCCACAATCCATTACCACCCATATTGTTCCGTACCCCCCCCCCCCCCCCAAACCCGCCTACTATTGGATTAAAGGCAATTTTGATTTTGATTCTAGTTTGTGCTCTATCGAACATGAACCTTTTGCAAGCCCTAGCTACTAATACTCGATTTCACATCCGGAACATGTTTATAACTTAGAAATATATTAGAAACGGGTTAAAGTTGCGTTATATTATTTGGGATTCTATAGAATAGGCCTAAAACTATAGTTAACATGACCAAAACAACAACATTTAATAACTTCTTATTTTTCATATTTATATACATCTGGTTATACACCTCTAGTGATTGTATACATCAAATGTATTGTTGAAAAATGAAACTTTTGTTAATTTGTGGATGCATTTAATAATGTGTATGACAGGATTCGAACGCGAGACTATGGGATTGCACGTTGCGTATGATTCAATGTGAAATAATTAATATAAATGTTATGATTTAATTATTATTTCACGATAAACGTCTAACGGCCGCTAAGACTTAACGGTAGTTGGTCTAATGGTCATTAAATGTAAATAAGGACTAGAAGTGAACATATGCCAAGAGAAGGTTCTATTACCCTCTTGGGCCTATGTACGATCGACCAAAGGGATTCAATATGGGAACCCTTTGCTAACTTTGACTCTAACTATCATAGTATCAATACAATGGCATGTATTCATTCTTTGATACTCTTGATCTATATAGTTGGCCAAACTTCTTATTCTCTCTCCCTGTTACTCCTTGGTCGACGAAACAAAGCCCCAAGAAGAGTTTTGCGTTTGACCTTGAGCGTAACAAAAGTGTTTGGTTAAGCTACTGTGATCAAGTAACTAGCATTCGCATTAAATCGCTATCAATACGCGTGTACAAGACCGTAGAAAAGTCCCAATTGGATTTTGTGTGAAACCCTAATCGATTTAGAGTTTATTCGTTTGCTTCAAGCCCTAACCTTTTTAGGGTTGTGATTCTTGATCTCTTGTGTTTGCGTGGAAGCTTTCAACGTACCTTTATGATTTAATTTATGGTTAATTATTTACACATATTTGTTTAATTCTTCTTTTGCGTGCTCTATATGATTTATGTTAATGATATAATAATCATGATTATTTAATTCCAATAACTTTTGTATTAATCAACTTATAATTTTTTATATAAATTAAGGTTAACTAATACCCTTAAAGCCATGATTTACTAAACCCAATAACACTCCCTCTATCTGTTTCTCGAAAAACTAATACTATTACTATTTTATTTGTTTTACTATTTGTAGAATGACAAAATTACACTTAACAAATTAATTACTGTTTTCTTTGAAGTTTGCAATAGTAATTTCTAGTAAGGATAGTGGATAATCCGTATCGAATTCCCCCATCTAGTTTTTATACTGGACAACTAGTTTAAGACATAGATTACTAAAATAAAAATATAAACAACTATTTTAGGATGACAAGAATTCAGTGAGAATTCCAACAAAAATTTCTTTCAAGTTTGTATCACAAGTATAGTTTTAGGACATCAAAGGTTAATACAACAGTAGTCCAATGGGTGGAGCTCTCGTGTACGAGTCAATAGACCCGGGTTCGAGTCCCATCTTTGTCCTAAAGTTCTCAATGGTACCATCTCCCACCGCAAATACTCAGATTTACTGATCAACGAGGGGCATACTAGAGAAAATGGACAAGGTTCAAAGCCTAACTCTTGATAAGTACAGTTAGTGGGACAAGTGTTCATTGCCTGGAGTCGGGTCCTTTGGAGAGGGTCTGATTGACATACTTAAGATGCATAGGACCAGAATGATCTTAACGTTTCTAATCTTATATATATATATATATATATATATATATATATATATATATATATATATATATATATATATATATATATATATATATATCCTTAACTGTTTCTACTTGATTACAGGGCTTAAAATTAATCTTCACAAATCCAAGTTGTATGGTGTCAACTCTAGTATTCAACAGGTGGAATAAACCACTGTTGGAACCAGTTGCTCTGCAGCTACAATTCCTTTTACATACTTGGGATTGCCGGTAGGCAAAAAAATGAACCGAGAAGTAAATTGGGAGGTGTTGATCAATCGTTTCAAAAAGAAACTGGGAGGCTGGAAAGTTAAATTGCTATCTTTGGGAGGTCGCCTTTCTCTTATTATATCGGTTCTGGGTAGTCTCGGTGTCTACTACATGTCATTGTTTAAGGCTCCAGATTGTGTTTTGAAAAAAATGGAAAGTATGCGAGCCCAATTCTTTTGGGGAGGTGACGAAACAAAAAAGAAGATGTCATGGATTGCTTGGAATAAAGTGCTAAATACAAAAGAGAAAAGAGGTCTTGGGATAGGAAGTTTACGGGCTTTTAATATTGCTTTGATTATAAATGGAAGTGGAGATTCCATACCAACATGAACGGAGTCTGGAGAAATATCATAAAGAGTATGCATGGTGTTCATGCTGTTCTTAACCAGAATCCTATTCATCAAAAAGGGAGTGGTACGTGGAAAGACATAAGCAAGATTGTTGTCAACATGCACATGAAGCAACTTATTCCTCACTCTATGATGAAACGAAATATTGGAAATGATGAAAATACATTTTTCTGGTTAGATCCATAGGTAGGCAGCCTTCCTTTAATGGTTGCTTATCCGAGACTCTACGCCATGGAGGTTAATAAATTATGTTCAATTGAAGATAGACGGGTTGGGGACAATTGGGTTAGGAACTGGTCAAGCAATATCAGGCCTGAAAGTAGAATAAGCTCCCAATTGCAAAATATGGAAAGGTTGATCCGTCATATTCATCTCGTAAATTTAGAAGATAAATGGTCATGGGATCTAGGTCCAGATGGTGTATTCTCTGTGGCCGGCACTCGTCGTGCTTTGGATGATCACTTTCTAGATGATGGAGATAGACCAACGAGATGGTCTCGTCTAGTGCCTATTAAAGTAAATATTTTGACTTGGCGTGCATGTGTTGACAGGTTACCTACGAGAGTTAATTTAGTCTCGAAAGGTATAGACTTGCCTTCCTCTCTATGTCGGATGTGCAATAACCAGGTAGAAGTCGTTTCCCACATTTTTATCCACTGTGATGTTGCCAGACACGTTTGGGAGAATACTTTCAGGTGGATAGACATGGCTCCTCCAATGTATAGCTCGATCAACGAGCTATTGGAATGGGTTGATTCTTGTAATTCTCAGCTTAAAAGGAAACAAGTACTGGAAGCGATTGTTCAGACATCTATATGGATGTTTTGGAAGTTTAGAAACAACATGATTTTCGGCTCTACAAAGATGAAGAAGAGTTCCTTATTTGATTTAGTGTTACTACTCTCCTTCGAATGGGTTACGGCTAGAAATAAAAACTTTTATATTAATTGAACTTCGTGATTACTAAACCCGATGATCCACATCTTGTAATATCTAGCTCCTTGCTAGTATTTTGTTTTATATACTATTTGCCATTCAAAGAATAAATAAATAAATAAATAAAATAAAATGATTCTACCGTTTTTCACCTTTCGAGAATCTAAAAGCAGCCATAATTCTTCTAAAATCAAAGAGTTTAAAACTATTTTTATTAATCAAGCAGAACAAATATATATGAAACTAAAATAAACAATTGGATAAAAGCTTGGCACATACCAACATGATCCATGAAATCGCATTAAAAATCCGCCGGTGGGACAGGGGTATAGTGGAATTTATACAAAAGAAAATCTGTTAGGTTGTTACTTGTTACTAGAATCTAACTGAAAATAATCTATATTTAGAGTTAATTAAATCTAACAATTAATAGTATGCATGTGGTATGTCTGGATTAAAAATATAAAAGTTAATGTTTATTAATTATGAATTGGAAAATAAGATTTGCTATATTTGGAGCCTTGGAGGTTGCATTGAGATGTCCCCTGGCCCCCTTTATATTGCATAAATCTACTAGTTTGGTTGTATTGTTTTCAGAAACGGAAATATGATCAAATATTATCGGGTGCATAAAATATTTTGAACAATAAAATATAAACACATTTCAATGTACCAGATATAGTTAAGATGCACTTCAAAAAAATTGATCTTTTATAAAAAAATTAACACTACAACTAAAAATATCCATTGGTGTCTCGAGCAGAGACGGACCCAAGAATTTTGGATGGGTGTTGCACAAATTTTCTAAGAGAAGTTTTGCACAAAATTTTTCGATCATAAGTACTAAAATTTGAAACATAAAGAAGATTTGGAATAAACTGAAGTAGCACTAAATATTATTGAAGGTTGCACATACTAAAAAAACGACATTTTTCTAAAAAATTAACACTTCGTGATACAAAATAAGGTGTGGCCTGTGCCACACCCGACTTCAAATGGGTCCGTCCCTGGTCTCGAGACCTCGCATGAACCTCTGGTTCCGTCCCTGTTCGTTGGGTTGTAGATAATGAAGAAAACGTTAGTCATTTTAACTAGGGAGAATTACATACGTCTCCATTTAAACACCACAAATTACATATTTTCTTAATCAAATCTTAAACTTATAAATATATCAATTTTCATTTAATTTTATGTTAAGGCAATTATACCTCCTTTGATTTAAATGCCGACACTTTTATAACTTAAGGATCAATTTATGACTAGTTGATTGTTTCGGTAAACTGATCAATCCAGTGGTTTATTTAGTTTGAAAGTTGCATGTGACTAAAGACTTTCATAGTTAAAAGAAAATTACATATAAGTAGGTGAAACTACCACGTTCATATTCTCTTGTTGAGAGTGAAATGGAGATTATATGATAATTAAATAATGTGGTTAAATTATTTGAAGGTGAATATGTCATATTAAAAGATGGCCACATACTGTTACTCTGTCTTGGTTACAATTATTTGTTGATACTTGTAAGTGAATTTTAATAACACATTCTCATTATTTTATAATATTGTAACATAGTTTATCTATTTTTATTTTTATTTTTATTTTTCTTTCAAAAGTCAATTGTTTCATCATATTTTATTTGAAACAAACATAATTATTTTGTAATTTGTGTTGCCTGAAACACTTTTGTAACACCGCCCTAATCATTTTTACTAATTAAATCCAATAACATTATTTAGGCATCAAACTTATCATTTATCTAGTTGGTGTATTGCAATGTTCTAAAAGGCGCGCCTTGGCGCCGCAAAGGCGCGAGGCGTCACCTTCACGCCACGCAATAGACCAAGGCGTCGTCTTAAGGCTTGGCATGAGATGAGGTAGACGTTTAGGGGATTTACTAGTAATTGGAATTTGGACATCGTATTTGAGGTTTACTGGTATTTGGCGTTTAAGGGTTTACTAGTATTTGAAGAAGATTACAAATGTAAAGAGAGTTTCTTGACTTTATTGCTTATGTATAACACTTTTTGTAAACTCGATGTATATGAAATATGATATAGTAATGAAATATAATATAAATCTATAAATACTTTTTGCCGCCTTAAGTCACGCCTTAAAAACGCCATGCCGTCACGCCTCACGCTAAGGCTTGAGGCTTGACTATGCCGCCACGCCACGTCTCACGCTATTTATAACCTTGGTGTATTGGCTTACAAATAATCTAAAATTAAATCCTGATTTATGTTATATCTTCATGCATTACAATTTTGGTTTACTTTTTAGCTATACGTTTCCCACAACAAATATCGACATTCGGCGTGATTATACTAATTAAGTTTAACGAGTCATAGACATGTAACTTTTTTCTCACAAAACATAGTAGGGAGGGGTTGTTAGAATTTGGGTGTGTGTGCGAGTGGTATTAATCAAACAATTATCGTGTAAAGATCATTTTCAGATAGAAGTATTTCGATCATATATGCTTTGGATATCAATGTAATCCTCAGTTTGATTATTCAGAGAATCGCACTTTGTTTCTAAGGCACGAGAGAACAAAGAAATACACAAAATGTTTTGTTATGTAAGTTATGTTTGAAAGAGATCAAATATGTTTTATTAACATAACCAAAAGTTAGTTATTTTCGATTAAAAGTGGTTTGCAGGGAGAGTCACAACTCTTAGTAAAAGTTGTATTTTGAGAAAAACTGGTTGGAGAGAAAAACGATAATACATGAATCCCAAAAATCATTTAGGTTTTAGGGCGTTGGCCAAAATCCTGCGAGGGGAGGCTTCCCCTCGACCCTAACAATGGGTTCTGCCCCTTGACCTCGCAAGGGGCGCTGCCCCTTAACCCTGCAAGTTGGCGCATCAAGCTAGCTAGAACGAGTCTGCACTCCGCACCTCCTAACTCGACTATAATCTAAACCTAGTTAAGTCATTAATCTCAAGTATGACACTAAAATCACCAACATTCTTCCTCTATTTTATTGTAATCCCTGATCTACTAAAATAAACAAAACAAACTAAACTCATGCATAAATGAAAATGTATTATAGAGGGAATTTTCACTTAGTATATCACACATTTTGAATATTTGAGCATCGGGTGTCCCATGGATTGAACCCATCAACTTATTTTAGATACTCGAAGATAATATACAAATAAGTTTCTACAAGTTTCTTATGTACATTTACGTGACACTGTTACAAGCCTTGTGTCCATATCTTTCATGAGCATATAGAAAGCCAACTCTTCGTTTATTTAAGCGGCAAAACTCCTTAGTCATATAGGTAGTTCCTTTAGTTTTGCACATGCAACTATTAAGAAATAAACTTCAACCTAACCCACTTGCCAAACATACCTTAGGATTATACGACATGTTTCAATCTCTAAGTGTAAATTTTTCGCATTGAATTCAACTTCTAACATTGTATTAAAAGGAAATAATTTGTGTGTCTCACAGTTAAAGATTTAGATGGGCTTTAATACCATCCCGATAGCTGGCTTGTGCACTTAAGTCTCTAACTAATCTCTTAGTCAAGTGATCCGTCAAGTTTTGTTAACAACGAACAAAATTCTCAAAAATCACTCCATTCGTTATTAACTACTTGTGCACTTAAGTCTCTTACTAATCTCTTAGTCAAGTGACCCGTCAAGTTTTATTGACATCTAACAAAATTCACGAAAATCACTCCATTCGTTATTAACTCACTAACCATGTTATGTTTAAGACTTAGGTGTCTAAACTTTCTATTGCAAATTTGGCTATGTACTTTAGCCAAAGTAGCAGCATTACCACAATGGATAAAAATAGGACTTGCACGCTTCGAAATATTCAATTATATATGACCATTTTCTAAGTACGTTTTTATTAACATTTGAGTATACACAACTTTGTAACTCTAATAAACAATGCAATTCTCAATGTTGAGCGACATGGTGATGATGATAGTATAACGTCAAATGTGCTCGCAAAATGTGTTCGTAGTAGAATTCCGCTCCAACTGCCCCGATGAACGGTCCGGCCCAAAAGATCCTCTAAAAACAATAAAGTTATAGAGGTGATTTTCACACTCAACAAAATTATTGGGGCACTCCAATCTCTTATAAAGTTGAAATGTTGCACTAAACTTGATGGCCTAGAGTATGTATTCTTACATGATCATCCCAGATTTTCTTGTTGTCATAGATCCCCAAAACTATAGGCAGGGTTGATTCCAGTACCAGTTATCGGGATTGTGGCTAAGTGAATCATGAAAACCACGAATCCAATAGGTAATGGTGCCAGTACCTTCTTCATAAAACCAAAATAAACTTAAGAGCCTTCGGTAAGGTGACATTTCACCTGCGTGAAATGTTAACGCACCCTCATTTTGATAGCATGTTAACTTACCGGGTATGAAAATCAAATGCACGTTAACGTGCCATGTTAAGTCTTTCACGCAGCGTTAAGCTGCCGATTAAAAAAAATTACAGTTTTGGCCCTTGTCATATTAGTTGCTTTTATGAATACCAAAATGAAAAAATTACAAAACACCCCTTACGATTTAAAAATCAAATCATAACTTAAAATTCATTATCGAATACAAAACAATATGAATACATAAACCATCCAACGATAGTTTAATTAAGATGTTTTATGTTTAATTATCGTAGTTAATGTAGTTTGTGGTTAAGATGACTAGTTAATGTAATTTGTGTTTTATAAATATTTTTGTTAGTTTTAAATTAAGTATTTGTTAAAATTTGGGGTTAAAATTGAAAATAATTGGGGTGGAGGTGAGTTAAGGTTAGTTAAATGTAAGTTATGTCACCGGGATGGAAAGTCAAGAGTTAAAGTTAAAAGGTAAAAGCTGAGGTAACGCTGACGTGGCAGTGAGTTAATTTTTAACCTTGCGTTACCTTACCACATGCTCTAATGAATGGTAATGTATAACGCGCATTTAATAAAAACAATAGTTAGAGGAACATGATAATCATGAGTGTTTCTTTTTGGATCCGTGGTAAAAAGTACGGTGTATACTAGGATAAAAGTGCCAATGAACTCGGCCCTAGCCCGGTTCCTAGACCATAGCCCCGTGATAGCTCATTAGCACCACCACCATAGACCATATAATAAGTCTTTTGTATAGCCTTAACCATACCACACCCACAAGTCTTTTGTACTATACCATATTCACTTTAGTAAACAAGTAGTAGTACATAAGGGGGTTGGCAACACATGCGGAGATGTGCGGGGAGGGGTGGTTCCCGTGCGGGAACACCGCCACCGACCCAATTTTACCGCACGGGGGAGGTCATTTGTGAGGAAGTTTACCGCACGAAGGAGAAGAAAAATCGAACGTTGGAGACTTTAATTTAGTACCGTTGGAGCTTTAAGAAGTGAGTGAAGGGTGAGGGGTGTGATGCCAACAAAAAATGGGTGAGTGAAAGGAAAAAGTGGGAGGATGATGTGACATAAAGGGATTGGTTGTAAGTGAGTAAAGGGATTTGGGGTGAGGGGTGTGTTGGCAACCCCTACCAGGATTTATACCATTGAATGCCAATGTGGTTTTCTTTGCAAAAAAATTCTCTCTTGATTTACTGTACCTTTACTTGTTCCATTATACTCCGTACGTTGTTTCGACTATTGACGCACAATCGTGCGAAAATCCTACGATTTAATATAGTATGACTTCGTAAGTTAGATAATAAGTTGAAAATATACGGAACATCAAAAGAAAAAGTACAAAAAGGTTCGGATTCACCTCAAATGGACCATGTATTAACGATTTTTAGAACTAACATCTTATGTATCGGGTTTCACCATATTCTACTAATTTTGAAGCCAATGTGACGTTAAATGTGCTAACATATTTAGCAATTTGCATGAATCAAACTCACCAGATATACCAGCAGTATTGTAAACAAGGATAAATAAATATCATCCCTTTTGTGACATTGCATGAATCAAATAAAAAACAACATATGTTGTGATTTCTAAAGAGGTCACCTTTCCTATTGTCCTACTCTCTGTCTCATACATTTTAACACTTGTATAGTAGTATGTATTTAATGTTAGTACAATGCTATCAAAAATTTCTATGATCAAATATTCACATGTACCATATACTAATACAACTATTTAATGCAATACCAGAGAGTAAAAAAGCAGTACATGTCTCTGGCTACATAAGCTGCTGGTATTCACTAAAGAATACTAAACCAGATTGATATCTCAGATGGATAAAAATAGCTCCTTTCATGTTAATTCTTATGATCATTGTACTACTGTTTGTCCTACTTCCCTTGCAATAAAGACTTTGTATACATGCATTAAGTGAAAATCTGGTATTTATTTTGGTTCAGATATTCAGTTTGATGTAAACATTTTTTAAGTAAAGTTTAAGATGAAGCGCGAGAAAGAAAATAGGGGCGATACGTAATAGACTAAATTGACAAAAGGCAATTAGTCTGATTCATGCATTGAGACAGCATAAAACATTGTGCGGCTTCATTACTCGGTTTGCCTTGTATCAAAAACAAATTTATCCAAAACCCCTAAAAGCATTTATAAGTTGAATCTATAAGGATCTTCCACATTAACAATGAAACCAACTGAAACACATCTAAGCTTATATTCCCACTATATGTTTAATATTCTTAATTTTTCGCGCTCTCTTTTGATGCTTTGTACTACTGATACTTTTTATCAATGGTTGTGGACTGTTAGAGCACTAGCTAAGGTGTTACAGCAAAAAGTGATGTTACCTCATATTTTCCCCCTATAACTCAGAACCTATATAAATTAAACCAAAAACAGCCACCCATCACTCAATGTATAAGGCACCCTGGCCCAGTTTTGAAAATAAAACACAAGAAAAGAAAAGAAAACATGTAAAAAGCCCGATGGCTTGGCTGGTAAATTTGGTGTCGAGCCTTATTGAGGTTTGGTATGGTCTCGTGTCATAGGACGGCGCCATAGAGCAATAATGCAGCCTTATGGCTCCTGGGTGTGCTCTTAGTTTGACTGTGACACGTACGTTTTTGGTTTTTATAGATTAGTTGGGCTTGGGTTTTAAAATTGTGTATAGCCCAATGGACTCTTTTAGTTCACTAAAAGAGTGGACCTTGGAAGCTTAGAACAATATAATAACACTATAATTTTGTAAATGAGTGATTGAGTCTTGACTTCTGAGCTACTGTAGATCGACTCGTGAATAGCTAAAATTAACTTGGTTAAAATCAAGTCTATTCACATAAGTATACACTAATTTAGACCCGAGTTATTGTAAGTAATACTTGGCACCACAAAGTAGAAAGCCCGAAGCCGAACGTGTCATTTTTCATGTGTACATTTGGATATTTACATTGTTGTCATTTAGGACAGTCAAGTCTAGCTTAGCTCCAAATTATTGAGCTGATTAAACTATAATTAATAGTGTTTAAAGTATTTTAAAACAGATACCTGAGTCAAGCCGAACGAGTGTCGATTACTTCACAGGGCCTTAGCTTGAAAATTGTTGCTAGATCAAGCTCAAGCTTGAAAATTGCTACTTGGTCGTGTTGAGTCGAGTTTTGAGCGCATGTTTGAAAGTCAACTCATGCTTCGAGCTTGGCAAGGTTAAGTGCTAATTCGATTAACCTTGTAGTCTAGTTGAAGCATTTATTAACATTTAAGTTTATACTTAGTTATTAGAAAGTTTCTAAGGAGACGTATCAATTTGTTATTTGAGTATTTATAAACCAGTGAGGGTTTAGAAAGAAAGGAACAACATTAGAACATATAACATGTTTTAGTAAAGAGAGCCAAATTAAAGTAAGTTTAATGGCTAAAAAGTATGGCTGTAAATGAATCGGACGAACACGAACGGAGCTCTGTTCATGTTCGTTTATTTAATTTTAACTAGACAAATAAACGGACACGGACGCTTAAACGGGCGAATTTTCTTGTTCATGTTCGTTTATTAAGAAAATGAGTTGTTCATGTTCGTTTATGTTCGTTCATTAAGACATTAAACGAACATAGATGAAAATAGACAAACAAACATAAAGTTTATTGAATTCTTCACAATACATTGTTTTATAAATGTTGTTTTGTTTAAACAAACCAATTTTTAAAATTATAAAATTTAAATATCTGATATATGAACATAAATAGATAAATAAACATAAACGAACGTATAATCGGACATTCACGAACATAATTGAACGGACGAGACTTTTGTTCATGTTCGTTTATTTAACTAAACGAACGTAAAATATTGTTCGTGTTTGTTCATTTAATAAACGAACGAACATAAACGAACTTTTTGCAGAACGGTTCATGAAAATGTTCGCTGAGCGTTCAGTTCGTTTACAGCCCTACTCAAAAGGTATATTAGATTATTAGACTATTAGAATTTTTCAGTAAAGGGCTTGTAGTTTTAACTAGGTTTTATATTATGTGAGATTGTTCATCATTTAAATGTTCTGTCTAAAATGTAAGACATATGTGTAATGTATAATTGATTTTAGCTAGATTTGATAATCCATATAACGAGGGACGGACCATGATTTTTAAAAGGGTGTTGCATAAAAGAAATATTGTACTAACTAAAGTTACACTATAAAAAACGAAAGTAGCAAACAAAATTTTAGGGGTTGCACATCACAAAAACGGCAGTTTTGAAATCGTTTTGCATTTCGTGATCTAAAATCGGGTGTAGCCCATGCCATACCCGACATACATGTGGTCCGTCCATGCATATAACAAATCAATTTCCGGCTATCTCCATTTAACAACACCTAATTCTATGTTATATGCATTTTGATTGATGACACATTATTATTTATCAACGTTTAAATTTAGAAGCAAATTAAGAAAGGAAAATTGTCCAAAAATACATCGAACTTGCCACCTTTTACTATTGTATGCAACGATTTTTTTCCCCTATTGTAGTCACAAACTTTCTTAATCTTCCTATTGTAGCCATGAATCTGACGTGACATAGAGTTAATTACATAAATTTACATGAGTCGTCCTTGTGGCTCAAAACATTTACACCATTCGTCCTTGAAACAATTCATAAAAGGTCCCTGTAACTCAAGAGTTAAAATATTTGCATCATTAGTCCTCATTGAGTTAAAATATTTGCATCGTTAGTCCTCATTTACTATTGAGTTAAAAAATTTGCATCGGTAGTCCTCATTGAGTTAAAATATTTGCATCGTTATTTCTCATTAAATATTGAGTTAAAATATTTGCAGCGTTAGTCCTCATTAAGTTACAATATTTGCATCGTTAGTCCTCATTGACTATTCTTACGTCAAAATATTTGCATCGTTAGTCCTCATTGACTATTCTTACGTTTTTTATTCGTTTTCGTCTAGATTTTAGGGTTTAGGGTTTAGGGTTCTCAAACCCTAAACCCTAAACTCTAGACCCAAAACCCTAAACCCTTTTGATCCGAATCATTAAAACTGTAAAACACGAAAGTTGTCCGGAATGATGTTTTACGTCAAAAGTCGTGAGATTTTAACCTGAAATTGCAAAACAATGACTGTTTACTACCACAATTAAGTAGTTTTTGATCAAATTCATAACTTATAAACTTATAAACTCTTGTAAATCTTATAAACTATAATACTTATAAGATTTACAAGAGTTTATAAGTGTATAAGTTTTGAATTTGGTCGAAAACCACTTAAGTTTTGGTAGTATACAGCCATTGTTTTCCAATTCCAGGTTAAAATCCCGCGTGTATTGATGTAAAACATTATTCCGGACAACTTTCGTGCTTTACACTTTCGATGATTCGGAAAAAAAGGGGTCAAAATCGTAATTTAAAATCGATACATAAACATTTTTATCAAATGTCAAGTTTTCATATGTGTTTATTTATTTTCATATATTTTTATCCATTTTCATACATAATATATGTATAAAAATGGATGAAAACATAAAAAAATAGACAAAAACGTAAAATAATAGGCGAAAACGAATAAAAGTGTATGAACACGGATAAAAACATATAAAAACGTGAGAAAAACAGAAGAAACGGATAAAAACATGAGAAAAATTAATGAAAACGTATAAAAACGGACGAACACTGATAAAAACCTATGAAAACATATGAAAATGGACGAAAACGTAAGAAAAAAGGACGAAAAGGAATAAAAATGTAATAATAGTCAATGAGGACTAACGATGCAAATATTTTAACTCAATGAGGACTAACGATGCAAATATTTTAACTCAATTGTCAATGAGGACTAACGATGCAAATATTTTAACTCAATAAGGACTAACAATGCAAATATTTTAACTTTTGAGCTACAGGGACCTTTTATGTAATTGTTTCAAGGACGAATGGTGTAATTGTTTTGAGTCACAGGGACGATTCATGTAAATTTATGTAAATAACTCTATGCCACGTCAGATTCATGGCTATAATAGGAAGATTAATAAAGTTTGTGATTACAATAGGAAAAAAAAAGTTTATTGCATACAATAGTAAAAGGTGACAAGTTCGATGTATTTTTGGATAATTTTCCCAATTAAAAACTAACTATCATTTATCATTTATGATTATACCATAATCTACATGGCTGTTTCGTGTGCATTTGTTTGAGTTATACGAAAATTGACCTCAATTTTAAGGATGTGTCTGAATTGTTTGGAAGAACTTACGGTACTCAGAACATTCGAGTTATTCGAGTCGGTTAAAACTTAATATTGCATGTGAGATGAAGCTGTATATGAAGATGGAGAAGGAGATGGAGATTATAAATATAGATTATTTTTATAAGCTACATGAAGCATTATTTTATTTTAAGAGATTATGAAAGATTATTTTTCTAATTTTTTTTCCCTAAAATTTCTTATAAATTTTGTAAAACAAAACTTTTTTAAAAAGTAAGCATAATTTTCCACAATTTTTTGTGCCAAACATATTCGTAATGGATTTTGGATATATTAACTTATGTTAATAAAGTCATGGGATGTTAGTCTAAGCACTTAAAACTGTTATGTACAAATAAAAATGTATGTGTAAGTATCAGTTGTTTCAAAATATGTGATGCTTGCAAAATCTAATAATTTCATGGGATAATGATTTGAAGATACATTTAACTTGTCACAAAATTTTATTGTGTGTGTTTAACTATTTCATGTAACCAACTTACTAGTATTTCTAATTATATGTATTTTTAAGAAATTGACATGTCACAAGTTAATCATCTAAAACCTGCAAACAACCATTTAACACATTTCACACTACATTCACAACCAAATACACATCTTCTTCGACTTCACACACCCCCCCTTTTCACCCACCCCAACCCGTCACCATCTTAAGAAAAATAAAATAAAATAAAACCTAACATTCTTTCCCACAATCATCATCATCATCTTCTATTTTCAAAATCAAGAACAGACCACACTTGCTACATTAAATTAAATTCACAATTTCAAACGAAAAGTTATGATTTTTTTTAATTGGCGCCTAAAATCACAAAATCAACAACCTCCGTCGGTCATTGCATCCAGAAAATACCTACACCGTATTTGCACACTTACCGCCGTCGATGTAGTTGAAAACCCACTTGCAGGTGTCGTCTAATATGTAACAGTAGTAGGTTTGCCTTATTTTTTCTTAAGACAATCACAGGTTGGCGTGCGGAAAAGGGTGTGTGATGGTGGTGGTGGGGGGGGGGGTGAGGTTGAAGAAGAGGTGTGTTTTGTCGTGGATGTAGTGTGAATGATGTTAAATGGTTGTTTGGATATAGTGTTTGTAGGTTTAAGAAGATTTATCTTGTGACATGTTATCATTTTTTCTTAAACATACATATAATAAGAAGATTAATGAGTTGGTTACACGCAATAAGAAAACAAAACGGTTAAATACACACTATATTTTTTTGATAAGTTGGATGCACTTTCAAATGATTATCCTTAGTTTCATTTAAACTAAACGATTACCCGCGCATAATGGCAACAGTGTATAGTAGCGTCAGTTTGTATGCGCAATTTCTTTTATATAAATGGGTGTGTAGTAAATGAGAGTGAAGAAACTAGTTGATTAAATTGTAATTAAGTATTTGGTAGATTGCATTGACTTTTATGAGAAAGGGTATTTTAGTCTAAAAATATTACTCATTTTTTAAGTTTTTAAGTTTTAAGTATATTAATTTTCTCTTTATATGTAGTATAAATAGTAGATGATGTGTTACGAGTGTGTCTTATTCCATTTGTATTAATGGTGACATTCATGGTTGGTTTCAAGGTAAACGAGGTTTGAGACAAGGTGATCGTATGTCCCTAAACCATTTTACTTTAGTTATAGAAATTTTAACATTAATATTGCAGTATAGGGTTCAAGAGATGGAAGGCTTTCAATACCATGATCTTTGTGAAAGGCAAAAGATTGTAATCTTTGCTTTGCTGATGATTTAATTCTCTTTACTCATTATGATGTTTTTTTCTGCAAGTGTTGTTACAAAAGCTCTTGAGGACTTCAAGAGTGTCTTGGGTCTTGTTCCTAGCATACCGAAGAGCACGACATTATTTTGTCACATCCCAAATCAGGTTAGGTTATCCATATTGAGCTCTTTGCCGCTTGCAGAGGGTACCCTCCCCGTTAAGTATTTAGGTGTGCCTCTTCCTGTTTTATTTATTGTGATTGCAATGAGCTTGTGGAAAGGCTCCAAAATCGTATTGCTTATTGGAAGAATAAACTTCTTTCATTTGCAGGTCGTTTACAACTTATTATGTCTATTTCATCTTCTATGCATATCCATTGGGCTTTCATTTTTATCTTTCCCTCTCAGATTGTTCATGACATTAAGAAATTGATGAGAAGCTTCCTGTGGTATCAAGGTGAAATGAAAAAGAGTAAGACGAAAGTTGCATGAGAAGATATTTGTAAGTCAAAAGAGGAAAGTTGTCTTGGGATTCGTAGAATAGATGATTTTAACAAGGCTCTTTTGGTTAAACATATTTGGAGCATTTTGACGCATAAGGAGTCATTGTGGGTTAAATGGATTCATTCATATAAACTTAATGTCCGAAGTTTTTTGGATATGCATTATATGGGGGATATGAGTTGGGGTTGGAGGAAGTTGCTTAAATTTAGAAGCACTATTCGACATTATTTTTGGTTTAATGTTCGTAATGGTAAGTTGGCTTCCGTTTGGTTCGATAATTGGTGTGTCCCTAGTCATATTATGAGTTTACTTTCATTTAGAGAAATCAATCGTTCGGGGTTCTCTATTAAGGACTCAATTTATGATTTAATACATAATGGGGTGGCGATGGCCTAGTGATAGGTTTTCTAGATATCTTGAGCTGCTTCAGATCTGAGTTCCGAATTTTATTGAGGGTGTGGAGGATAAGCTTCTTTGGCGTGGAAATAATGGTGAATTATAGCCTTTGCTGTTACCTGTGTATGGGATTCGACTAGAGTGAGAGGGGAAACTGTTCCATTGTTTCTTGTGGCATGGTTCCCTCAATGTGTTCCTAATCATCTGTTTCTCTTTTGGCTTATGGCTAACTTGATGTTGAAGACACAAGATCGGTTGAGGCAATGGGATGTTGGTCTGGAGACTGACTTAAACCTGATTCGGTGCCCTTTATGTGATAATCAGTCTAACTCTCATAACCATTTATTTTTTGAGTGCCCATTTTCTTTACAGGTCTGGTCTAAAGTTCGTGTATTATGAGAAATGGACAATATTCCTCCTCGTTTACATGATGCTATCGAGTTCCCCATTCCTTCATCAAAAGGCTTCTCAGCTAGTAGTATTATTGCTCGTCTCTTGCTTGTGGCTACGTGTTATTTCAGTTGGCAAGAGTGACATTCTAGAATCTTCAAGAAGTTGAAGACGTATGACCAGATTTATGATTATATTGTTGTCTATGTACGGTTGAAGGTTCTCACATTTCGTTTCATGGAGAACTTTATGCGTGTTAGGAATATTGTTGGTAAATGGAAGTTGCCAAGATCGGTGATCATCTACGACTCATTATCTACCACATAAATCGAAGATCTCATGTTCGTGTCTGGTCCAAAATGGGAGTTCCATTTGAGAGTTACACTATTTTTTCTTCACCAAGGTTTTTCTCACTAGATTTTTTTTGAGAAGGTTTTGAAGGAGTCAAACTCATTTGGTTTATTATACTCCATGTTTGTTGCTGCTGGATTAGCTTGGAGGCATTTGTATTGATGCTTGGATTTCTTCGAATTGGCTTGCTGGCATGGTTTGTTTGTTTCTACCTGATTGGTATGTTGATTAGTTGTCTGTAGCTAGAGTTATTATCGTTCTTTGGCATGCCATAAACGATTTATTGATTTATTAAGCTTTTTACTTGAAGTTAATGTGATATTTTAACTACATTTTATTTTACATTATTTTTTTTTGTGTGATCAGTATACTTTCTCAGGGTAACATTTTAAAAAAATAGTGGATGATGTGTATTCAAGTTACCTATTTAACAATCACATCATTTATACGTGTTATTATCTAGATGCATTTTTTCTTTAACTTTGCAGAATTAGATAACATTTTATAATCTACTTTTGCGATTAAAAGAAACTTCATCGAAGTATGGTAGTCATTTCATATTAGTAGTTAACAAATATATAATGTGTGAGATTACACATTTTTGTTTTTTCATCAATGGTCTTTTTGTAAACCAACATTCTATTTCTTTACTTCTCTAGAGGACGTGGAATCAATGAGTGTCTTTTACACGTATAAAATAACTTTTCATTTCTATATATTATCCACCTCATTAGACGTTGAAACGGTTTTAAGATCATTATATTTTGTGTGCTTTTTTCAACTTTGTAACATAGTCTAGAATAATATGATACTACCTCCGTTTTAAAATTATAGTCCCCTTTTGACTTTTTCGGTCTTTTCTTCTCAACTTTGACTTTAAATATTTTTGTTTGTGTTATACAATAGTTGATGAAAATTATACCAATGAAAAATACATTTAAAACTCAATTCATTCATATATTTTGCATCAAGTATTATGTAATATAAACAAAAATATTAAAGGTCAAAGTTAAAAAATAAAGACCGAAAAAGTCAAAAAATGACTATAATTTTAAAACGGAGGGAGTAGCAATATATGAATATTATATTGTACTATTATAGTATGACATAATGTCATGGGGTCTATATGTGATAGGAAAATCCACCATCCCAACATTATCATCATCTTGATTGACTATAACAACCAAAGAAGAAAGCTAATTATTGATTAAGTACAATGATAGAATGGAAAACAAGTGAAACCTATATCACAAACTGTTAGAATATTAGTGTGTAATAGTTATGATATAAATTTAGGGGGTTAATTGTATTTTAGCTTAAACTTAAGGAGGTTAGTCATGTATTAGGAAAGTTCTTAACCTCCTCAATTGTAAATTCTGTTCACCAAAGATTAGGTTTCCCCCCCCCCCCCCCTTCTCTATAAATAGGGATGAGGGGGTGAGGTTTTATTTGTACCTTCTTTTTCTTGCTCATGTTTAATAAACGTTTGAGTGTAAAATATCTCATGTGTGTTGGTGCCACTCGGCATTAAGGGATCATAACCCTTTGCCGAGGTCTTGTTAGAGTAGTTCTTGATTCGTGGTTCCGCTCTAGAAATCGGTTTGTTGGATTTCTCCAACAATAACATACTCTTTGCCATATGTTAAAAATATCCAATGTTTCACACATATGTATACGGTATACCCCTAACATACTCTTTGCCATCAGTTAAAAATATCCGATGTTTGTATTCTATAACATTTGGCGAAAATTATACTATGAGAATACATTTAAAAACACAATCCATATATATATTTTGCATCAAGTATTATATAATACAAACAAAAATATTTAAGATCAAAGTTCGATTCAAAAAGTTAAATTGGACGTATATTTTTAGATGGAGGGAGTAATATAATTACTATCTAAAACAAGAGTGTGAAATAGGGATTGAGATCTTCTTATGTTCACTTTGAACATGAGAGATCATGTTGATAATATTATGAGAATAAACAAAAAAGTGAACCCTTAACTTTTATTTAAAAAAATGAACTCTCATTTCATTTATCTTGTTTTTAATTGGCTAGCATAACGTCTCATGTTAAATTAAACATGAGAGGATCCTAATCCGTGAAATAAACTCATCTGATCAATGTCACAAGCTTGAATGATTAAATCATGATGCACATAATAGCGAGTACCACCTTAATTTAATGTCCTATGCACAGAGTCGAACATATAGGGTTTGAAAAAATGCACACCACATATGATTGTTTGTGTAGAGATTCTTACGGCTCAGCATCTCACCAAGTCCAACATATAAGCCCAACTGAGGTTCCATTCTAAAACCAATTGGTTATAGAAGGAGTAGCCCACCAAACTTATATGTTAACTTTGAGATTATAGTACTACCGATGTAGGATTGGGTTTGTACACCCAACAATCATCCCCTCAAACCCAAACCACCATGGGCCTCCCCTTCGACTATAGCCACGATCCCAACTTTTTCATACCGCCGACCTTTACCATCGGAACACACCGCCTTTTATCGGCTTCCTTTCGGTACAAAGTTTACCGGGATCCACTAATACCGTCGAACCGGGGTCTAATCGAGGGAACACCATCCACATCATCACTGAGCCAAACCTGTCTTTGATACCACTTGTGGGATTCTTTCAACAATTGGTATCGGAGCCTTGTTCGAGAAGAACAAATCACACAACGTGGATAGAGCCAAAACAAGATAAACGAGTGAACCAGGTTTAGTTTGTCGGTTACTACGAAGTCATGGGAGAATTGACGCTGAAGGTTTGTTAACCGTTGGATTTCTACGAAATTTGAACCGTAGGTTCAAGACACATAGATCTACGATCTCTCCAGAGGGATCTTGCATCGGAGCTTCTAGGAAAACGATATAGGTTGTCGAAGTTTCTAGTATGGTTGTATTCTTTATCTTTTTTCGGTTATTGTTTGGCTATCGTTGTGTAGATTACAAGGTTCAAGGTTTCTAGGTTTGCGAGTCAAGATTACTTGGGAAACAAGGTTCTTGAAGTTATCTTGCAAGGAGGTGGATCGATTATCCTAGGGTTATAGGAAATCATTTTCTTTTGTCACAAGGTTCTTGGAGTTTCGTTTTTGAGCTTCAAAAGTGACAAGGTTTTGCAAGAAGTTTCAACTTCAAGTTTTCGGTTTATTGGAATTCAAGTCTTGGTGGTTCTTGGAAGACAAGTAAGGTTTAGCTTTGTCTTGGGATTCAAGAAAAGTGATTACTTGGAGTACAACGTATATCAAGGTTGTAGACTTGAGGTGGAAAGATCGAAGCTTTAGGGTTTATCTAAAGGTTAGTAGATCGATTATTATAAGAAAGCGGATTTAGCACACGGCTTGTGAGGCTTTTTGGTAAAGTTGGTTAAAAAGCAACTTGACAAGGTTTGTAGCAAGTTTAAAGAAGAATGGCTAGTATGAATACTAGGTTAAACATCGAAAAGCTCGATGGGAATATTGTACAAAAACATGGAGGTTCAAAACAAGTTGGGTGCAAGCAACTTGGTTTTGGTTTTAAAACAAGGGTCCATGGAGTACATGTTCAAAAGCGTGTTTGGTTTGAGGTGGAATTGCAGGGAGCTCAGGGAAATCGTGAAGCTGAGGTAATTCAGGAGAGTAACGATCAGGCTGCAGTGGCTCAAAGAAAGTTGGAGGTTAAACAACTTGAAGGAAAGACAAACACGGACTGCTTGGTAAATAAGTAGGTATACCTTGGTGCAAAGATCGGGGCAGACATTATGAAAACCGGAGTACCTGGTCAAGAAGGTGTAGTGGGTAATGTTGCTGAAAGGTATAGAGGTAACAGTAATATGACTGCTTTTGGAGTTGCTAGAGTGATAAAAGAAGATGCACATGAGTCATTGACTTTCAGGAATGCAGTTGCTTGTGAGGTAATTTCCAAGTGGATGGCTGTAATGAAAGGAGATATGGATACTCGGTCTGGTATGTGTATGCTCAGCAACAGTTTCAGGCGAAGCAGTGACGACAGTAAAATATATTACTAGAAGTATGCACCAGGTATGTTCATATATCTATTCCTCTATATAGATTATATGGGGTTTACTTGCGAAAGCAAGGTTGTGATCCGGGTTACCAAGGGTTTGCTGGATGAAGAAAAGGAAAATATACTTGGTATGAAGATCTTCAGGACTCAGAGTGGTAATACTTTAAGGGTGTCACGATTCAGGTTTTCCAACGGGATGTCGGTTCAGATATTGTTGGGGGGACACTCTACGCTGTCGTTAGAGGGTAGTTTGTTAGGGAATCATGATGAAGAAAAGAAGAGCAAGGGGTCATGTATATATGCAGTTGAAAGTCATAAGTATCAAGTTGACTGCACGAGACCTGACATAACATCTACAGATGTGGGAATGTTGAATAGGTTTGATCGTGGATTACAGACGGACGTACATGCTTTTGTGGATTCTGACTACGTCATGGGTAGATCAATCACAATGTACAGGGTTATGATACAGGAATGTGCGGTGAGCTGGGAAGCTATGTTGCGGCACATGATGACTTTGTTAACAACTGAAGCGGATTATATGACACTTGCTAGAGAATTGAAGGAGGATACATGGCTAAAGGGACTCTATAAAAGTTAGGATTTGAGCTAAGGTTAGTAGAGAGTACTGCTACTGGTGCCTTGACGAAGGCGGTCCCCGGTCCGAGGTTCCAGCACTGGTTGAAACTGCTGCGTATCAGAGAAGGCTAACTATTACCACTAAGGTTAATAGTTAGCCTTCTCTGATACGCAGCAGTTTCAACCAGTGCTGGAACCTCGGACCGGGGACCGCCTTCGTCAAGGCACCAGTAGCAGTACTCTCTACTAACCTTAGCTCAAATCCTAACTTTTAGAGAGTCCCTTTAGCCATGTATCCTCCTTCAATTCTCTAGCAAGTGTCATATAATCCGCTTCAGTTGTTAACAAAGTCATCATGTACCGCAACATAGCTTCCTAGCTCACCGCACATTCCTGTATCATAACCCGTACATTGTAATTGATCTACCCATGACGTAGTCAGAATCCACAAAAGCATGTACGTCTGTTTGTAATCCACGATCAAACCTATTCAACATTCTCACATCTGTAGATGCTATGTCAGGTCTCGTGCAGATAACTTGATACTTATGACTTCCAACTGCATATATACATGACCCCTTGCTCTTCTTTTCTTCATCATGATTCCCTGACAAACTACCCTCTAACGACAACGTAGAGTGTCCCCCCCAACAATATCTGAACCGACATCCCGTTGGAAAACCTGCATTGTTATATTTAGTCTTTATTTAGCTTCTATCTATGTCTAGGGTGTTAAGTGTCTGTTTCGTATTCTTAGTCATATAGTAGTCGGTTGATTGGCTTGTATTCCAGCCCAACCCGTTTATTGTTATCACAGCCGACATAGGACTCTTGTTAGAGTCGGTTTTACCTCCCCTCATCTCTATAAAAGGAGGTGGGGGGGGGGGGGGGGGGGGGGGGACGAGTCATGTACGTCATTCTTTCAATACTAATCAAAGGAAATGATTAGGGATAAAAAAAAAATTCCACCTTAGTGGTAATTAGTTAGCCTTCTCCGATACGCAGCAGTTTCAACCATTGTTGGAATAAATCCAACAGTTCCCTAGTTATGTTGATATATTTATTAGGTTTTCATGCAAGTAGGTAGGAAATTATATATGAATTTGAATATAAAAGGAACTAAAGAAGTTATAAATATGTATGAATTTGACAAACTTGCATGTCCATTTGGTCACTTGTGCGGCATAAATTTTTATGCCAAGGTATATATCGTTGATTACCTCGAAGGGTCCACTTAACACTCCCTTCTTCATAATTTTATCAAAATAAAACTAGCTAGGATGTGTTAAAAATTATATGTTCAACTACTTACTTTATCTTCATCAAATACTCGTATATCATTCAAGTGACATAGAGTAATCAATAACATTTTAACATATTTTTGGACAAGTGAAATATTAAATTCAAAAGGTTTAGCAGTAGGACATTGTTTATGGAAAATAAAATATTGCCATAGTTTTAAAATATATAATCAGTCAAATCAGTTAGAAATATTACTTCACTACAAAATGCCGCTTAGAAAAATACTAATGATTTTTAAAAATTGCTAAACGTAACCTTAAAGGCATGTTTTTTACTTCTGTCAGCCGACTTTATTTACCACTAATTATATACGTTTGTTTTTGTTTCTTAAACGTAAGTGGCACCCATGATTTTATTATAATTTGTTTTAATAAAAAAGTAGATGTTGATATTAGAGCATGAGCAATGCAAAAAAGATTTGATAGCTTTTTGCATTTAATGCCTTAAATGCATACCACATTTAAAGCATATCATTTTGAAGAAAGACTTTTAGTTTGCTAAGTCATTCTAAAAAGCTTTTCAAAAAGCTATGTATCCAATGCACATAAAGTCTTTCAAAAAGCTTATTGAAATAGTAAAAAGCTATTCAAGCTTTGTGCATTGGAGATGCTCTTATAGTCTTATACATCTATTAAAAGGTTGCCAAACAAACGGGTTATGGGCTCGTATTGTTGGCATGATATATCATTTCACTCAAGTGGTATTGTCCATTTGAATTCTATTCTCGTTTTAAGGTAGGAGACGGCTCATTAATTCGTTTTTGGAAAGATATTTGTTTAGGAGATGTGCCCTTGTGTATTTATTATAGTCGGTTGTTTCATTTGGAGAAGGAACAAATTACTTAATTAAAGATCGCATTGATAATGATTCTTGGTCGTGGGATTGACGTGGACCGATAAATGTAGGGAGATTGCAAGCTGATCTCATTAATCACTTGGGCGAAATCAGCTCGTTGGACATAGATGATGGTGGTGGTTCTTGTATTTGGTCTCTATCCAATGATGGTAGTTTTTTAGTGAGCGACGTAAGGAAGCATATTGATGATTACATGCTCCTAATTCGCTTCCATGCACAAAGTGGTATAAGGTTATTCCTAGGAAGGTTAACATTTTAATGTGGAATTTGATGCAGGATAGACTTCCTCATTGCCTTAACTTGTCGAGTCGGGGTTTGGACATTAATTCGATTATGTGTCCGTTATGTGATGACCACGTGGAATCGAATGCCCATGTTTTCTTTTCTTGTGATACAACTTCTAATGTTTGGAGGCTTGTTCGAGCTTGGAGCGAGTTAAGGTTCCCTACTTTGAACTCTTGTGAGGATTTGGGATCCATGGTTTTCTTCTTGGCATGCATCAAAGGATTTGAGATATCGGGCTTATGTCACTTTGCTGCTACATGTTGGATGATTTGGCGTTTCAGAAATAACATCACTTTCAATTTTCAAGTTATGAGAAAATGTGACATTTTTGTAACATCATTCTTTTTTCCTTTTCTTGGTTGAAATTTAGAGGTAACATTTGTAGTAGTTGGACTGTAGTTGAAATCGCTTATGTAAGTGCTAACGTCTTGCTAGTTTTCTTTCAATAATACATCGCCGCTCAAAAAAAATTAAAAGGAAGAATATAAAGAAAATACTTGAGTATATATCATCATCACGTCTAATCAAATCAAGTAAATGATAATTTCATTGACAAAATAACTGAAACCAAACGAACACGGACAAAACTTTGTTCATATTCGTTCGTTTAGTTTTTATTGAACAAATAAATGAACATGGGTGCTATAGCGGATGAATATTCTTGATAATGTTCGTTTATAAGAAAATAAGATTGTTCATGTTCGCTTATATTCTTTCATTAAGCAACTAAACGAACATAAACAAATGAACTTAAATGATCGTAAACAAATAAACATAAATTTATAAATATACATAATATTATGTTTTATATGTTTTTTTTAACCAAATGTAAAGTATATAATAAAAATATAATATAGACGAATATAAGTAAATAAATGAACGCATAATCAGACATTCACAAATATAAGTGAACGAACAAGAATTTTGTTCATATTCATTCATTTAACTAAATGAACGTAATATGTTATTCATGTTCATTCTTTTAATAAATATACGAGCATAAACGAGCTTTTTACCGAATAATCTATAAAATGTTCGATGAACGTTTAGTTCGTTACGACTCTATATATTTATAATAGCAAATACTATTTATAAATTATTATTGTAACACCCCGCCTTACGCAGACCACAATATTGTCCGCTTTACCTGTAGGCTCACGACTTTGTTTTTCTGGCCTCATTTGAATACTTCCCGGCAGGTCACCAAGCTAGTAATACTCTCACATGAGCACACTTAACTGCCAATTCCTAAGAACCCCACTCGCAGTAGACCACAAAAAGCGTTGTGTCATTGTAAGGTAAATGTTATCTTATGAGCCCATCATCTCTCCAGGCCACAGCCGATGTGAGATTTGCCTATGGTGTTACAATCACCCCCCCCCCCCTTTAGAGACTCATCGTTGTAACAATTCGCAATTTCAGGTTAATTACTATTCTCGAAAAATTTCACTATTCACTTTTACTATTCATTTTCCCGAAATTTGATTTTTATTTCATATTCTCGTGTGATAAATCATTTCCATGGCAAATTAAAAGTTTGACACTCATCAGATCATTTTCGCGAAAGTTATTAAGGAACTACACGTTTTAGGGTAAAACGTCATTCAAAAATCCTACGCACAATGAAACTCGACCGCGTTAATTTTCCCCGCATCAGAAAAATATTTGATACACTCATGATTTATTTGAGAATAAATCATGACTGAGAAAAACGTGACCAAATAAACATTGGCCGTGAAAAACAGGAATTTTCGTTTTTAAGCACTTTTACTTAGCCGTAACCTTAGCCTATACCTGCACCGCGTTTCTAAGACGATTTGAGTTTTCACATTTTTGGAATATGTCAACATATTTTTCCCTCCTCCTTTGACCAAAAATCATTCCTTGATTTTATAAATCATTCCTTGATTTTTAGGCTTATAGTTTTATGTTTAAAAGACATTAAATACCAACCGACAACAGACTGACCCCAGTCTAGACATTATAAGTCATTTTAAATCATTTTTGTCATATTAGAAAAGTAACATTTTACTTTTCTCAATTTTACACAATATTCGTACGTTTTACATATTACACGTTTTAGCCCCGTGTTTCCTGTTTTAGCAGGGTTTTAGCACCCCAATGGAACCTACCACTCATTTTATATTTTATTATGGAGTATATTGATATGTTTAACCATACTTTCAAGTTCCACATTTTTACGATACCCGATTTTACGTTTTGAGGCTTAATCATTTATGGTTAGCATTTCTCGGAGTCAAAACTAACACAATACTTAGGATAATATCATCCAAGGCACAACTCACCCCCTAGCTTGTATGAACCGCCAATAGGGGGGGGAGTCACCCTTGGTGTGGCTTGATCTTAAGCTAAGTAACCTTGGATGAATTACAAGTGTAAAACTTGCCATGAAAGTGTTGACTAGTCCTATATTGTAACCTCCTCAAAGGCATATAAAAGACCTCCCCTCCCCTTTGTTTTGCCGTCCACCATCACACACCAAACCACTTCACACTTAGTTAATTTACTTCTAGTTACAAGCAAGATTCAAGTACTTCATCAACATAGAAACCCTAGCTTGGTTTTAGGTAATCAAAACACTTCCAAACCTTATAAACTTTGGTGATTTCTCTTGAGTTTGAATCCACTCAAGTCACCTCAACTTTCATCATCTCTCTTTCAAGAATACAAGAGTAGAAAGATTGCATGAAGTGAAGTAGGGTGAAGCTAAAGTCTATCAAAGTCCTTACCTTACATGTTAACTTCCTTTCTTAATTGAAAGCCAAAAGTTATAAGCAAAACCCTAACATACTTCTTGTTAAATATCATATTCATGTTATTTACATATCATTCATGCTATATTATGTCTTGTGATCATGTCCATGATGTATAAAAATGGGTAAAACAAGTTATTGTAAATGATTGTTAGTTTAAGTTATTTAAACAAGTAAACAAGTGACTTTCTTGGTGAAATCTGATCAAAATGGTATAATTATGATATTTGACAATTACATATTGTAGTAGAGGACTTAACAAGGAAACCATAGCAATTTGAACCACTTAAAATGAGTACATGAATAAAAAGTTATGACCATTTGAAGTTACCAAAACTTTGCGGCAAAACTGCCTAAATAGCTTCTGTGACAGAACATAAAACACGCAAAAAGAGGCCCTTCTGGTCTGTTTCACGAAAAAGTTAAAGCACAAAAGTTTTCCGGAATCACGTTTTCTTCAAAAACTCAGGAGCATGTATCCAGAAAACCAATAACGAATGAGATTTTTCTCAGTTTCTTAACAGCTATTTTACATATATAAGTCACTATATAATGGTTATGGTTTAAAAAGACCAAGAGGTCTAATAACCTAAATTCAAGACCACAACCATGGCTAAAGCCAAGGTTGAGTCTCAAGACAATGGAACAATGACCAAAGGTCATGGCAAGGCCATGACTAAATGACCATATAAACTTACTTAGGCAAAAACATGAGCTAAAAAGTTGGCGATAACTTAAACATACAATTTGGATCTACTTCATCTAAAGAACCATGAGATATTACAAGTAATTGTCATACAAGATATAAGAAACTCACCCTAATAACAATCTTCATGTAAAAATAAACTTTCCTAAGTTTATTCAAATATCGGACCAAAACTTATATATATATATTTTTTTTCAAATACTACAATAGTAGGGAGTCTCATGTGAGGAGTTCATTATGTAAGCCGTCGAGATGAGTTGTGGATTTACGAATTAAAGTGTCATGGCTCCTCGAACGTTTACTACATGACTTCTGAATTATGTCGGCCCGAACGGTAGTAAACGATATATAAACTATACATGTTTCATGAACCATTTCTTTTCATATACTTACACTATACAAAGTACCACATCATGGACTAAATGCAAGACATATATAGGCACTTCTACATATTATTTACTCCAATCCTAAGTCGCAACATTCTATTATAGGTTGCTCATAGAAACCTTCACGATTCAACCATTACATTCACTACTTGCTACTTTACTTAAGGTGAGTGCATAGCCCCACTTTACATTACTTCAATGTTTTACAAACCCTTGGGGGGAATACATGCTAATTTAAACCGAACACAATGCTTTGAAACTGTATGCTGCCTAATTGTTTTATTATTACTAAGTACCATCCTTGCCAATCCTAGGCCCCATATCATGAACCATTTAATCACTAGTTTTAGTGAGCGCGAGTATTGTGAATAGGCCTATTAGGATTGACGAATCCCATTTGTATTGAGCAGATTAGTTCAAACAAATGCACTATATTTGAAACATTAAGTATGACGGCAAAGTACTTACCGGGGCAACAAAACCGCCGATTGATATTGGTACCCGTTAACGTATTGGTTGCATGAGCTTAGTATATAATAATAACTGTTTTGTTTTCCAACTATGAGTATGAGTCTAACTAACTCATACTACCAACATATTGTGTTCAACCGTTAAACAAACTCTATGAATATCACTCAACCTTTGTGTTGACCTTTAAGCATGTATTTCAGGTCCATGATAATGAAGAATGGAGCGGAAGGGCACGGACTAAAGGAAGAAGGCTATAAACTACTTTGTCATTCGATAAAACATCAAAAGACTTTATATTGATGTATTTTGAAACATGGAACCTTTTTGGGACCTAACTATGTAAACTCTGATATATTTGAATGATAACTCCTTTTTAAAGCGACTCAGTTAGAGATCGTTTTCTATTATTATGATTGTTGTGCCGTCGAGTAACACCCAAGTTGAATTCCGCTGCATCATGAATTGGGGGTGTTACAGATTGGTACCAGAGCCTTGGTTATAGAGAAACGGGTCTAAGTGAGACCTAAACTATAACTACAATTACAAGCAAAAACATCTTTATAGCCTTCCGCTCTTCGTGCCTTCCATCCTCCAGAAGATTATGGACTTATTACGTATGTTATGCTACATGAACATATTAGTATATTGTTATATACACATTGCCATATTTTGAGCATTTTCCATAAACATTAGATTTATTTTGACATCATAATACTCATTGTAGACATCATGTCTGTACCTCCATCTCCCGATCATCTTCCTGCTATGCCCATTTATTTACCAATTCTTCCCGGACCCAATGATCCTTACTTTGAAGCACTTGACCACGACAACGAGGAAGAACCTTACGAGGATCTAGTCGATGACGATGAAGAAAATCCGGACGAAGATCCTGAAATGGACATAAACATCGATGATTACGAAGAAGATCCTGAAATGGACATAGACATTGAAGGCATCGACGACATTGAGGAAGTAGAGGAACAAATGGTGGTGCGACCACTATCACCATTAACATCACCACCTCCTATTTCACCAATCTCCTCCGAATCTAATCATACTACTCCAGCTCAAGTTCCAAAGTTCACTTATGAAGTCGGCGGAACATCCACATTTACACCTATGTTCGTAAACTCTGCTCAATATGAAATATATTCCTTGAAACAAGCCCTCAACCTAACTTAACTCAAAGTTCAGAGCATGACACGCCAAATGAATGACTATATATCCAAGGTTAATTCAGCCAAGATGGATGCCATGAATGCACAACAAGATCTCTATTGGTTTAAACTTGATATGAGCTATGTGAGGAGAGACTTGACTCATGTTGGGGACATAGTCTTGGATCCCTTGACCGGCTAGGATGACGTCAAGGATAGACTTACATTAGTTGAAAGAGCTCAAGAACAAGATGCGGCACAAATTCACAAACTACTAAACCGCCTAACTACAGCAGAAATCCAATTAGACGTTGCTAACTTTGACCGGTATCAACTCAAGAATGAGATATATGGAATGCAATCTCAAATGTGTGCCATACAACAAAGGCTATACCAGAAAGATGTCAAAGAAAACCGCCCCAATGAAAGTGTGGATGTGCTAGCAACATACGGAAACAACAATCCGTCCGGACTACAACAACCTTCCAACCGATGTTAGACTAGTGTTATAGTACTAGTTATCTTTTGTACTACTAAACTGATTAGTATCAGTTAGTAAAATGTTATGAAATCCACGTAATAGCTAGCGATAGTAGAAACGTTGTAATTACTAAACTGAAAGTATCAGTTAGTAAATTTTGAAGAAGCTTGTAATAGGTTTCGATTTTGTAAATCAATCAACGTTATATGAATAAAACTCTTGTTTTATATACTATCATGTGTTATGCTTTTAAATTTCAACATTATTATCCTATCATTCTTATCAAAAATTGTGCTCATTTCACAACTCTCTAATTACGACGTATCTTTTAAACAATAGAATCATGGCGCCAAAGAAGAAGACACCACCATCAATGACCCAAGCTGCTATTCGCAAACTAGTTAAAGACAGTGTCAACGCAGCACTCACAACGTAACGAGCAATCGTAGCTGCAGCAGCTGCCGAAGCCGCCACAGCTGCTGGTGTTGTAGCAGCCGTTGAAGATGCTACAGCTGCTGATGCTGCAGCAGCCGCTGAAGCCGCCACCGCTACGGAAGTTGTTAGAGCTGCAGAAGCTGCCAGAATTGCCTGCCTTAACACTGGAGGACCAAGCCTAACTATCCCTCCAGTGACAAATGTTGCTTCAGTACCTAAGGGTTTTTCATTCATTTCCTATTTGAAATGCGAACCCATAAAGTTTAAGGGTACTGAATGAGCTGTAGGTTTGACCCGCTGGTTTGAGAAAGCGGAGTCGGTATTTTTGGTCAGTAAATGTACTGAGAGTGATAAAGTTCTGTGTGCCACAAGTACACTGTTGAATGAGGCATTATCATGGTGGAATTCAATATCTCAACCAATGGGCATTGAAAATGCTTATAAGATTTCTTGGGATAATCTGAAGAACATGATGATCAAAGAGTACTGCCCCCGCATTGAAATGCATGAAGTTAGAGGTAGAATTCTGGGATCATTCTGTTAAGGGAAATGACATCATAACCTACAACCGTCGATTCCAAGAATTGAGGATACTGTGTCCAACAATGGTTTCAACAAAAGAGAAATTGTTGGAACGGTATATCTGGGGACTTCCATCAAGTATACAAGGGAATGTAACTTCAGCCAATCCCAAGGAACTTGATGAAGCTATGCAGATGTCTCGCAACCTCATGGATCAAGTGGTGCGTACAACAGAAACTCGAAAGCAAAACAACACCAACAACACCAACAATACCAATAACACCAACAAGTCCAACTACCGTAACAACAATATCAATAGGAACAACAACAACAACAACAACAACAAGCGACCATGGGATGGTAACCGTGGAAGTAACAACAACAACAACAACCAAACCCGAAACAACAGCCATCACAATCAACAAAACAAAAGACAAGAAGCCGCGACGGCTTATGTTGCTGCACCAGCCGGAGGTAAATATGTTGGTACCCTACCACAGTGTACCAAGTGCAACTACCATCATGCAGGTCCCTGCCCGGCCAAGTGCAACAAGTGTCTAAAGCCCGGACATCTTGCCAAGGATTGTAGAGGCAAGGGTGTAGCTACTGGGGCTAACACTCAGCCAATAGTTACATGTTTTGGGTGTGGTGAAAAGGGACACTCCAAGAACAACTGTCCTCAAAACCATGGACCACAAGGCGGAGGTGCTCGCGGTAGAGCCTATGTCATGGGAAATGGAGAACCACACCAAGACCCGAACGTGGTTACCGGTACGTTCTTACTCAATAACATTCCTGTTAAAGTCTTATTCGATTCTGGTGCTGAAATGAGCTTTATATCTACTAGAATTGCGCCTTTACTTGATATTCCATCAATCACTTTAACCACTAGTTATAGTATTGAACTAGCTACCGGTGACTTAGTAAATACTAATACCGTAATCCCAAACTGTACCCTTAATCTCTTAGACCACCCCTTTAACATCAATCTTATGCCAATCGAACTCGGAAGTTTTGATGTTGTCATTGGCATGGATTGGTTGTCTAAACATCAAGCTAACATAATTTGTGGTGAAAGTGTTGTGCACATTCCATGTGACAATGAAACTTTGATCATTCGTGGTGATCAAAGTGGAACTCGAATAAACATCATCTCATGTATCAAAACCATGAAGTACATTGAGAAAGGATGTTATGCTTTCCTAGCCCACGTAACCGAAAAGAAATCCGATGAAAAACATCTTGAAGATGTTCCTATCGCCCGTGAGTTTCCTGAAGTCTTTCCGGAAGATTTACCCGGACTACCACCAAATTGTGAAATAGAATTCCGAATTGATTTAATACCAGGAGCGGCGCCAGTTGCCCGCGTACCCTACCGGCTAGCACCGTCAGAGATGCAAGAGCTATCAAATCAATTACAAGAACTTTCGGACAAGGGATTCATTCGACCCAGTTCCTAACCTTGGGGAGCTCCAGTTTTATTCGTGAAAAATAAAGATGGGTCATTACGAATGTGTATTGACTATCGTGAACTAAACAAACTAACCATAAAGAACCGATACCCATTACCAAGAATTGATGATTTATTCGATCAATTACAAGGTTCAACCTATTACTCAAAAGTTGACCTACGATCAGGTTACCATCAAGTTAAAGTTCGTGAGGAAGACATTCCAAAAACAGCCTTTAGGACACGATACGGTCACCATGAATTCCAAGTGATGCCATTTGGGTTAACTAACGCACCGGTAGTATTCATGGATCTCATGAATCGAGTGTGTAAGCCATATTTGGACAAATTCGTGATCGTATTCATAGACGACATTCTCATATATTCCAAAAACGAAGAGGAACACAAAGAACACTTGAGAACAATTTTAAGATTACTCAAGGAAGAGAAATTGTATGCAAAATTTTCCAAATGTGAATTTTGGATTCAATCAGTACAATTCCTTGGGCATGTGATTGACAAGACTGGTTTACATGTCGATCCCGCTAAGATTGAAGCTATCAAAGACTGGCCAACACCTACCACACCTACAGAAATTCGTCAATTTCTGGGTCTAACCAGGTATTACCGAAGGTTTATTGAAGGATTTTCCTCAATAGCAAAACCTTTAACCAAGCTAACTCAGAAAAACAAGAAATACGTGTGGGATGAAGATGAAGAAAAAGCTTTCCAAACCCTCAAACAAAAACTTTGTAGTGCTCCTATTCTAGCATTGCCAGAAGGGATCGAAGATTTTGTAGTCTATTGTGATGCATCGTACCAAGGTTTAGGTGCCGTGTTGATGCAACGTAATAAAGTCATGGCTTATGCTTCAAGACAACTCAAGGTACATGAAGAAAATTACACCACTCATGACTTAGAGTTAGGAGCTGTAGTCTTTGCACTAAAAATCTGGAGACACTATCTATACGGTACTAGATGTACTGTGTTCACCGATCATAAAAGTCTACAACACATTTTGAACCAAAAAGAACTAAACATGAGACAACGTCGTTGGTTGGAATTACTAAGTGATTATGACTGCGACATTCGTTACCACCCAGGAAAGGCAAACGTAGTAGCCGACGCCCTGAGCCGAAAGGAACGGGTTAAACCACTACGAGTCCGAGCCTTAGTTTTAACCATAAATTCAAAATTTCCTGCTCAAATCCTTCACACTCAAGCTGAGGCGGTGAAACAAGAAGACATCAAAAAGGAAAAGTTGGATGGCATGATACAAAAGAAATTCGAAACACGTTCAGATGGAACTCTATGCTTCCAAGGTCGAAGTTGGTTACCACTTTATGGTGGCCTACGAGACTTGATCATGCATGAATCTCACAAGTCTAAATACTCCATACATCCAGGATCTGATAAGATGTATCATGATCTTAAACTACTCTATTGGTGGCCAAACATGAAGGCCGATATTGCAACATACGTTAGCAAATGTCTTACATGCTCCAAAGTAAAAGCCAAACATCAAAAACCATCCGGTCCATTGCAACAACCAGAGATTCCTATGTGGAAATGGGAAAGAATTACTATGGACTTCATTACCAAGCTCCCAAAGACATCAAGCGGTTATGACTCCATCTGGGTCATAGTTGATCGTCTCACAAAATCCGCACACTTTATACCAATCAAAGAGACTTACAAAATGGAACAGCTAACTCGACTGTACGTCAAAGAAATAGTCTCAAGACATGGTGCACCAATATCCATCATATCCGACAGAGATGGTAGATTTACCTCCAATTTCTGGCAGTCACTCCAGGACGCCTTTGGAACAAATCTAGACATAAGTACAGCGTATCACCCTCAGACCGATGGTCAGAGTGAACGAACCATTCAAATACTTGAAGACATGCTTCGAGCTTGTATAATAGACTTTGGAAAAGGATGGGATACTCATCTACCATTTGTTGAATTTTCCTACAACAACAGCTATCATGCAAGTATTAAAGCAGCTCCATTTGAAGCACTTTACGGTCGAAAGTGTCGTTCACCTGCTTGTTGGGCTGAAGTGGGAGAAGTTCAACTCACTGGACTAGAACTCATTCGAGAAACAACGGATAAGATTGTACAAATCAGAAGTAGACTTCAAGCCGCAAGAGATCGACAGAAAAGTTATGCTGACACACGATGCAGACCCCTAGAATTCCAAGTCGGAGATAGGGTTATGCTAAAAGTATCGCCTTGGAAAGGCTTGATATGATTCGGTAAACAAGGAAAACTAAACCCAAGATACATCGGACCATTCAAAATCCTAGCCAGGGTTGGCCCTGTGGCGTACAGACTTGAGCTTCCATCAGAACTCAGTAGTGTACACCCCACTTTCCATGTATCTAATCTAAAGAAATGCTTGTTAGATGAATCACTCGTTATTCCACTTGATGAAATTCAACTCAATGACGATCTTCAATTTATCGAGGAACCCGTAGAAATCATGGACCGAGAGGTCAAACAACTCAAGCAAAGCCGTATTCCAATTGTTAAAGTTCGTTGGAACTCACGACGTGGTCCTGAATACACATGGGAACGTGAGGACCAGATACGTAAGAAATACCCACATCTTTTTACCAACAAAGCTTCTACTCCCAACGCAAATTGATCTCCGGGACGGAGCTCTAATATGGGGTGGAGACTATAACAATTCGCAATTTCAGGTTAATTACTATTCCCGAAAAATTTCACTATTCATTTTTACTATTCACTTTTACTATTCATTTTCCCAAAATTTGATTTTTATTTCATATTCTCGTGTGATAAATCATTTTCATGGCAAATTAAAAGTTTGACACTCATCAGATCGTCTTCGCGAAAGTTATTAAGGAACTACACGTTTTAGGGTAAAACGTCATTCAAAAATCCTACGCACAATTAAACTCGACCGCGTTAATTTTCACCGCATCAGAAAAATGTTTGATACACTCATGATTTATTTGAGAATAAATCATGACTGAGAAAAATGTGACCAAATAAACCTCGGCCGTGAAAAACAGGAATTTTCGTTTTTAAGCACTTTTACTTAGCCGTAACCTTAGCCTATACCTGCACCGCGTTTCTAAGACGATTTGAGTTTTCATATTTTTGGAATAAGTCAACATATTTTTCCCTCCTCCTTTGACCAAAAATCATTTCCTTGATTTTATAAATCATTCATTGATTTTTAGGCTTACGGTTTTATGTTTACAAGACATTAAATACCAACCGACACTAGACTGAGCTCAGTCTAGACATTATAAGTCATTTTAAATCATTTCTATCATATTAGAAAAGTAACATTTTACTTTTCTCAATTTTACACAATATTCGTACGTTTTACGTATTACGCGTTTTAGACCCGTGTTTCCAGTTTTAGCAGGGTTTTAGCACCCCAATGGAACCTACCACTCATTTTATATTTTATTATGGAGTATATTGATATGTTTAACCATACTTTCAAGTTCCACATTTTTACGATACCCGATTTTACGTTTTGAGGCTTAATCATTTACGGTTAGCATTTCCCGGAGTCAAAACTAACACAATACTTAGGATAATATCATCCAAGACACACCTCACCCCCTAGCTTGTATGAACCGCCAATAGTGGGGGGGAGTCACCCTTGGTGTGGCTTGATCTTAAGCTAAGTAACCTTGGATGAATTACAAGTGTAAAACTTGCCATGAAAGTGTTCACTAGTCCTATATTGTAACCTCCTCAAAGGCATATAAAAGCCCTCCCCTCCCCTTTGTTTTGCCGTCCACCATCACACACCAAACCACTTCACACTTAGTTAATTTACTTCTAGTTACAAGCAAGATTCAAGTACTTCATCAACATAGAAACCGTAGCTTGGTTTTAGGTAATCAAAACACTTCCAAACCTTATAAACTTTGGTGATTTCTCTTGAGTTTGAATCCACTCAAGTCACCTCAACTTTCATCATCTCTCTTTCAAGAAAATACAAGAGTAGAAAGATTGCATGAAGTGAAGTAGGGTGAAGCTAAAGTCTATCAAAGTCTTTACCTTACATGTTAACTTCCTTTATTAATTGAAAGCCAAAAGTTGTAAGCAAAACCCTAACATACTTCTTGTTAAATATCATATTCATGTTATTTACATATCATTCATGCTATATTATGTCTTGTGATCATGTCCATGATGTATAAAAATGGGTAAAACAAGTTATTGTAAATGATTGTTAGTTTAAGTTATTTAAACAAGTAAACAAGTGACTTTCTTGGTGAAATCTGATCAAAATGGTATAATTATGATATTTGACAATTACATATTGTAGTAGAGGACTTAACAAGGAAACCATAGCAATTTGAACCACTTAAAATGAGTACATGAGTAAAAAGTTATGACCATTTGAAGTTACCAAAACTTTGCGGCAAAACTGCCTAAATAGCTTCTGTGACAGAACATAAAACACGCAAAAAGAGGCCCTTCTGGTCTGTTTCACGAAAAAGTTAAAGCACAAAAGTTTTCCGGAATCACGTTTTCTTCAAAAACTCAGGAGTATGTATCCAGAAAACCAATAACGAATGAGATTTTTCTCAGTTTCTTAACAGCTATTTTACATATATAAGTCACTATATAATGGTTATGGTTTAAAAAGACCAAGAGGTCTAATAACCTAAATTCAAGACCACAACCATGGCTAAAGCCAAGGTTGAGTCTCAAGACAATGGAACAATGACCAAAGGTCATGGCAAGGCCATGACTAAATGACCATATAAACTTACTTAGGCAAAAACATGAGCTAAAAAGTTGGCGATAACTTAAACATACAATTTGGATCTACTTCATCTAAAGAACCATGAGATATTACAAGTAATTGTCATACAAGATATAAGAAACTCACCCTAATAACAATCTTCATGTAAAAATAAACTTTCCTAAGTTTATTCAAATATTGGACATGTAACTTTTCGGGCCAAAATTTATATATATAAATTTTATCAAATACTACAATAGTAGGGAGCCTCATGTGAGGAGTTCATTATGTAAGCCGTCGAGATGAGTTGTGGATTTACGAATTAAAGTATCTTGGCTCCTCGAACGTTTACTACATGACTTCTGAATTATGTCGGCCCGAACGGTAGTAAACGATATATAAACTATACATGTTTCATGAACCAATACTTTTCATATACTTACACTATACAAAGTACCACATCATGGACTAAATGCAAGACATATATAGGCACTTCTTCATATTCTTTACTCCAATCCTAAGTCACAACATTTTATTATAGGTTGCTCATAGAAACCTTCACGATTCAACCATTACATTCACTACTTGCTACTTTACTTAAGGTGAGTTCATAGCCCACTTTACATTACTTCAATGTTTTACAAACCCTTGGGGGGAATACATGCTATTTTAAACCGAACACAATACTTTGAAACTGTATGCTGCCTAATTGTTTTATTATTACTATGTACCATCCTTGCCAATCCTAGGCCCCATATCATGAACCATTTAATCACTAGTTTTAGTGAGCGCGAGTATTGTGAATAGGCCTATTGGGATTGACGAATCGCATTTGTATTGAGCAGATTAGTTCAAACAAATGCACTATATTTGAAACATTAAGTATGACGGCAAAGTACTTACCGGGGCAACAAAATCGCCGATTGATATTGGTACCGGTTAACGTATTGGTTGCATGAGCTTAGTATATAATAATAACTGTTTTGTTTTCCAACTATGAGTATGAGTCTAATTAACTCATACTACCAACATATTGTGTTCAACCGTTAAACAAACTCTATGAATATCACTCAACCTTTGTGTTGACCTTTAAGCATGTATTTCCGGTCCATGATAATCAAGAATGGAGCGGAAGGGCACGGACTAAAGGAAGAAGGCTATAAACTACTTTGTCATTCGATAAAACATCAAAAGACTTTATATTGATGTATTTTGAAACATGGAACATTTTTGGGACCTAACTATGTAAACTCTGATATATTTGAATAAATTCGAATGATAACTCCTTTTTAAAGCAACTCGGTTAGAGATCGTTTTCTATTATTATGACTGTTGTGTCGTCGTGTAACACCCAAGTTGAATACCGCTGCATCATGAATTGGGGGTGTTACAATCGTCCTCGATGAGGTTTGCCCCACTATCCCAAACGGCTCAGGAGTGGCTCTGATACCACTTGTAACACCCCACCTTACGCAGACTACAATATTGTCCGCTTTACCCACAGGTTCACGGCTTTGTTTTTGTGGCCTCATTTAAAGACTTCCCGGAAGATCAACCAAGCCAGTACTACTCTCACATGAGCACGCTTAACTGACAGTTTTTAAGAACCCCACTCGCAGTAGACCACAAAACACGTTGTGTTATTGTAAGGCGAATGTTATCTTATGAGCTCAGCATCTCTCCAGGCCACAACCGATGTGGGATTTGCCTAGGGTGTTACAATTATGTACTAGCAGGGTACCCGCGCGATGCGACGGCGGGTACCCTGTGACTATATTTTCTGGTAATGTGATGTTATGAGGCCATATTTTTTTTAACAATTAATTTACAGATAACAATAATTTTAGGATTGGATCAGTTGGAAAACCCCTTGCATCTTAACCTAGAGGTCAATGGTTCGATCCTCACCCCCTACAAAAGGCCTAAGGTCCTTTCATATCTTAGATAGAACTGGAAGCAGCCTCTTTACCTTAGGTAGAGGTAAGGCTGTCTACATCTCAACCTCCTCATATATCGTGAAAGACGGTATTGGGACCCATAAAAAATAAAATAAACAGTAGTATAATTTCTTTTATTGTTAACCGAAGCTCCCACAAATAGAAATCTTGATTTTTTTTCTTCAGCATAATCACCTTTAAATTTTCTGACCTACATCCGACCTTTTGGGCATAGTAAGGCGACCGACATTTATATTTTTATTTTTATTTAAAAAAAAATCATCTTTTTTTCACTATATATATCCTCTACATTTTCATTTTTAATATACACTATTCACATTAAGCACATATCAAAATTAGCCTAAAATCAACTATACCATACAAATAATATACAGCTCAACTACCATGGTAATTAGTCTAAAACCATTTTCAGCATAAACAAACTTTAATCATCAATATCTATTTAGGTCCATGATAAAACTACCAAATAATTTGTAATATCATTTGGCCAGCCCAATTAACAACCAAACCGGTATATAACCTAAATGTTAGGACATATAAATATGTTTACAAAACCTAAATTACATCATTCCTGCCCTAATTTCTCTCACAAAAATATGCAACCATGATTTGCAGCCATACAAACATCACATACTCTTATTTTCTTTCTTATCTTGATAACCGAACATAACCAACAATCTATGTTTGCAAGAAAATCTGACCCTTTTTTGAATATCAAACGAAAATTCTCTCTAAGGTTTTAAGTTGTGTTGACCGTGATGGTGGTTTTGGGATGAGATTAGGACTGAGGTAGATATAGATGTTGGGTTTTATTATTGCTGTATACTTTCTGTTCGTGGACCATAGATGGAATAAGTTTAATGCTTGTTTTGGCTTCATTGATGATTGTTCTTTTCTTCTTTCGTTTCATCTTCGTTTTTGCTTTGATATTTAACGGTACATTTTTTTCTTCTTTTGTGGAATGCATTAATCAATCGAGGGGGTGACTGGTTTGTGAATTTTGGAGCTGTCCGACCTTGTGGTTGCAATGGAGGCGACTTTGTTAGCGCAGGGGCGACCGGTCCGGTCGACCGACCACTGTGCCCAGGCTAATGGCTTTATTTTTAAGTACTTAACTTAGTAGCTTGATTAGCTTGTATATTATGGTTAAATGATTGTATATTTTGGTGAAGGGGTGAATTAATTGGTGTATTAATTATATGTGTTGAATAAATTGTTGATCTTAAATAATTGTGCTTTACATACTTGTGCTTTGTGTTTTATTACTCGTATTTACTTAAAAGGTGTTGCATATTGTGCTTAAATGGTTGTATTTTTTTGGTGAATGGGTGTTTTTATTAACATTAATGTTGTTTGGTAGAATTTTGGTTTCAAAATGACATCAAGCTGTTTTTTGTCGTACAATATGCTTACTTTTGTTTTAATTCTGAAAATTGAGTGCATTAATGTGTTGTAAACAATGCATTATTTTTTGTAAATCTGAAAATTTTGAAGAGAGAGTATTTTATGTGGTATTGATATTGATGAGCAAATAATACATGTATATTTCTAGAGCAAGTAAACGACTGTCGTATCCCATCTTGACGTTATAATATTTTTAGAAATTCACGTGCTTAAAGCTGGCATTATCCATATCGGAGAAAATAAACAAGTTACCAATAGAAATTATGAATATAGTTTTTGACAATTTTTTTTAGGATTTTCTGGACTAAATAGTTACGAGTAAATTTTTATCTTTTGTGCTATTGTACTACTTGGTACTTCTCTTTGTACTCCCGCATGTACTTCTGTTAGAGAAACTTTTCGTTATATAAATTGCTAGATAAGTTCCATTTGACTTGTAGTACAAACGATGACATATTGACAATATAATATGCAATGTTTATTTCAAATTTTTTATCTTGCATGTACATAATATACAGGGATGGAGCCGGGGGTTCCCGCGGGTGCCCGTGCACCCCGTGAAATTTTTTGATATAGTGTTAATTTTTGAAAAAAGCACCTATTTTTCCTAAAGTCATTTTAAATGCATCCGATTCATCGAAATGTGTTTCTAGTATTATTGTTCAAATTTTTTTGTGCACCCGATCATGTTTAATCCGGTCTCCGTCCCTGATAATATACTCGATCAAAAATCAATTTAACATTCTCACAATCTACACGTATATCAAATCGAAATGCAATAATCGTTCAACATTTGATGTAACATATCTTGACAACGAAATCAGAACAAATCTAAAATATACAAAAGAATAAATTTATTTTCATTTTGTTAGAGGTGTTTGGGTATGCTTAATTAGCTTAAATTATGTTTGGTGCAAACAACATTTCAATAGTTATGTCAATCTACCTTATTCGGTTTGAAATTATGTGATGACATTATGAAGCCCCATAACTAATCAAAAAAATATCCGGTTCAACCGAAGGAAAGTGGTGGATGCTATTATCAACACGGTTTTGTGGGTGATTTGGAGGTATCGAAATAACAGGATCTTTGGGTTAGTGAAGATGAACAGGAGTAACATGTTTGATGACATTGTTTCTACTGTTTTTGATTGGTGTTTTAGTAGAAGCAAAGTTTTCTCAAAAAATTGAACGTTGTGGTTGCAAAACCCAATGTTAAATACATTGTAATTGTTTTTCTAGCTCCTTGCTAGCTTTTTATAAAATTTTGCCGTTCAAAAAAAAAAAAAAAAAAAAAAAAAAAAAAAAAAAAACTAATCAAAAAAATATCCGTTACTAAGATTAAAAAGAGAAAACGTCTAGTGAGTAGTGATAAGGTACGGTATACTAATTAAGAGATTATATATTGGTGGTTGAATAGACATCTATTTATATAACTCTTAAAACTTGCTAAGAAAAAATATACGACTCTTCAAACGATGCTATTTGCCCCCTAAAATAATAGACATCCATTACACAATTATATATACCCCTTAGCCAGTACGTGCCTATTAACCCAATCAACTACTATAACCAATCAATCAATCTTCACATTTTCTCCTCATGGCAACAACCAAATCCAGTCACAAAAACCATCATCAATACCAACCAAAATTCCTCTATCTCGACAATCTCGTCCCCGATCAAAAAACCAGCTCTCCCGACGACTTTGATACGATCAAATTCGACATATGGAACACTAACAACAATCCGAACCACCAACAAAAAACCATGCAAAAAACAATAGCTACATCAAGAAAAATACCTAATAAACCTCACCAATGTCATGACAACAGACCACTACACGATATGGGCAAGTCATTGCCTATGAACATACCAGATTGGTCAAAGATCATGAGGGATTGTGATCATGTTAAATACGATGATGATGATAACGAAGATGATTGGTTGCCACCACATGAATATTTAGCTAGAGTTAGAAGTGCTTCATTTTCTGTGCATGAAGGTGTTGGAAGAACACTTAAAGGGAGGGATTTAAGTAGGCTTAGAAATGCTATTTGGAAACAAACTGGTTTTGAACAAGATTAATTAGTACAACACAACACTCTTTAGTGAGTCAAGAACCGATTTTGTGACTGTCTCTGAATATTGTTATTTTAGTAAGTTGATTTTTCTTTTTAGTTTTGTTTTATATTTAGTTTTTGGTGTCAACTATTGCTAAACTTGTTTTGTAGTTCGTTGAACTTTAATAGTGGTAATCAATAAAAAACTAAGCAACGTTGTTTATGCTATAAATAAATATATGTAAATTCTAACGGATAATCATTTAAGTATCCACATTATAATAAAAGCTAGCATCATTATTCTTAACTAATTTGTTATTGTACGTATTAACAAGTGAATATGTTTGAATGGAAACCTTTAGATGGGGTAACTTTTAGTTTTGTAATCACAAGTTAACTACTAAAAACGATGAACGAGTGAGGTTTTACGTGTTTGGAGTACTCGAAAAAAGTGAATTTTTAGATCAAATATTTGCAGACTAACAGTGGTATACCGTGAAGTCTAACCACTAGATCATTACGGTGGTCACTAGAGCTAAACACTACTCATGACAATCATTGGCACGCCCACATCACACCACAACATAAGTGTGGTGTGAGACGTGAACTCACAAATCACAACCTAGCTATTTATCAATTGTTTATGTACATACAACCAGGCAGCGGCGGATCTAGGAATTTAGATCGGGGTACCAGGCCAATGACTAGTTAGTATCTAAAATGACACTTAACAAAACAGCTATTGACAATAATTTTTTGCAAGAAAAAACAAAAAATATATGATAGATGTATGCTATTCCATTGCCATCTCGACCATCCATTCAGTATACGTGTTATTTCGTATTAAAAACGGTGGGTATGAAAGGTGCATTCTACCTAGGACAAGCCTTCAAATTAAATGATAGTTACATCTCCATATACTAGTAATATATTATTGTTTGATCATTACCTAGCACTACAAAAATGGGATCGATTTGGGTCGACAATGTCGACCCAAAGGTTGAAGTGGGGTCGTACCAAACGTTTCGGGTCGACAATTTCGACCCTTTCGGGTTGTACCAATTTCCTCGTCCCAAAAACGTTTGGAACGACATTTTTAAAACCAATGGGACGACATCCATTTACCGGTCAACAATGAATATTTCCTTTGGAACGACATTGTCGTTCCAAATCTCTATTTATTTTTTGCAAATCATTTATGTAAATACACGAAAAATATTTTGGAAAATACTCATTGGAACGACAATGTCGTTCCAACACTTTATTTATTTTACATGTTTTACTCATTTAAATACTAAAAATATTTTGGTAAATGCCCAATGGAACGACAATGTCGTTCCAAAACTTGATTTATTTTTCGTTTTTTAGTTATTTAAATACTAAAAATAATTTGGAAAATACCCTTTGGAACGACATTGTCGTTCCAAAGTTTTTAAATATTTAACAATTTTGCAAACTGGAACGATTTTTTCTTTTAATTTTGGGACGACAATGTCGTCCCATTTTGTGAAGTATGCAAAAAAAAAATGCAGCAGCAGCCTGCATTTCCAGGTTTTTTCCGGAAAAAACCTACCATTACACAAGCTGTAAATCAAACAATATCCGCAATACCAATTCGGCAATATGATACAATACCAAATTACTCATCTATGACTTAAATTCGACAAATACGATACAAATTAAACTAACAAATACGAACTTTATACAAATTACAATTTCATAAACCAAATTACAATTCACATAAGTTTAACAATTATACAAACAAAATTACAATATCATAAGAGTAATTAAATTATATACCTAGTTCGCGGCTAAAATAGAGGAAGAGAAGAAAAGAGAAAAAGAGGTGATGTCCCGGCTCTCCCGGCTGTCCTGGCTAACCAAAAACATACACATAAAAAAAACAACCTAAATTAATACCAACTTCATTTTAGCACAACTTCATTTTAGCACATCAATACATCTAATACTTCTAAACTATACTATCTTAATTACACAATCTTACATCACCAAATTAAACACTTTAACAAAATAAAAAAAACACAAGCGATCGAGAGGTGGTCCATAACTTTGTCCTGGCTGTCCAAAACACTTTGTCCCGACTGTCCATAACTTTTGAGGACGACATTGTCGTCCCAAACCACTTTAACAAAATAAAAAAAACATAACTTTAAATTAACAAAAAAGAAATATATATATATATATATATATATATATATATATATATATATATATATACTACCTCCGTCCCAAAATTATAGTCCCCTTTTGACTTTTTCGGTCTTTCTTTCTCAACTTTGACTTTAAATATTTTTGTTTGTGTTATACAATAGTTGATGAAAATTATACCAATGAAAAATACATTTAAAACTAAATCCATTCGTATATTTTGCATCAAGTATTATGTAACATAAATAAAAATATTTAAGGTCAAAGTTGAAAAATAAAGACCGAAAAAGTCAAAAAGGGACTATAATTTTGGGACGGAGGGAGTATATATATATATATATATATATATATATATATATATATATATATATATATATATACCTTTAAGGTGGTGGTGGTGCTGCTGCCGCCGCTTCACGGTGGTGGTGGTACTGCTGCCATCTAACACCTACACAAACACGACACAAAATATCAAACCAACATTAAACAAAACAATTTAAGACAATGAAATTAACAAAAAAATCATACCTTTACACAAAACAAATTAACAAAAATTAAACAAATTGTGCACAGTGGTGAGTGTGTAATTGGTGTTTTGAGGTGATTGTGGTGTCGAATGTGGTATTAATTTGGTTGTGTTGGTATTAATTTGGTGATTGTGATGAACAATGGTGCAAGCGGATGTTTTTTTTTTTTATTTGCGTTTGATAGAAGATGGTTCAGATCGACTGGGTTTTGTGAATTATTGAGCCCTTTGGAACGACATTGTCGTCCCAAGGGTGTACGATATTTTTTAATCCCTTTGGCGGGTTGTTTAATTTTGGGGAAATATTTTGGGGGTAAACGTTTGGGTCGACATTGTCGTTCCAAAGGTATTTTCCCTTTGGCGGGTTGTTTAATTTTGGGGAAATATTTTGGGGGTAAACGTTTGGGTCGACATTGTCGTTCCAAAGGTATTTTTTTACTTTTTTTTAATTGTAAGTATTTATTTCAATTTAATTTAGTTAAATTAGTAATTAATTCATATTAAATAGGATTTTTGTTAAAAAATTAATTTTCTTTTTTTAAAAATTTTCTTTTATCATTAGGATTGTAAGAAAATTGTTTGTAGGGCCGTAGGACTTGCGTAGCTAGAATTTCACATTTTTATTTGCGCGTTGACGTTTATTTAGAATAGACGTCACGTTTCTTTGTTTAATTGCAATTTAGGATTCCCGATACCTAACTTTGTTTCCTGTAGAATTTAGGATTCACGAGACGTTAAACAAACGAGCCGATATGATATGGTTATACACTAGACGTTAAACGAACGAGCCGATATGATATGGTTATACACTAGACGTTAAACGAACGAGCCGATATGATGTGGTTATACACGAGACGTTAAACGAACGAACCAATATGATATGGTTATACACTAGACGTTAAACGAACGAGCCGATATGATGTGGTTATACACGAGACGTTAAACGAACGAGCCGATATGATATGGTTATACACGAGACGTTAAACGAACGAGCAGATATGATGTGGTTATACACGAGACGTTAAACGAACGAGCAGATATGATATGGTTATACACTAGACGTTAAACGAACGAGCCGATATGATATGGTTATACACTAGACGTTAAACGAACGAGCCGATATGATGTGGTTATACACGAAACGTTAAACGAACGAGCCAATATGATATGGTTATACACTAGACGTTAAACGAACGAGCCGATATGATATGGTTATATACTAGACGTTAAACGAACGAGCCGATATGATGTGGTTATACACGAGACGTTAAACGAACGAGCCAATATGATGTGGTTATACACTAGACGTTAAACGAACGAGCCGATATGATATGGTTATACACTAGACGTTAAACGAACGAGCCGAGATGATATGGTCATGTCCTCTTATATACATTATATCCTCACAATATAAACACATATACATTCTATCCTTAGAATTTTCCCACCTAACAACTTATCCTCACAATATAAACACACACACACACACACACACTCATCTAACTAATAAAAACTCTCTCACACACTCATCTCACTATATCTCTCTCTTTCTATCTCTCTCTAGCAGTTTCTGTTTTCCGGCGACACAAGCAGTTTCCAGCCACCGTAATCTTTTTCCGGCGACCACCTTTTATCACCTCAACTTGTAGATCGGGCCACCCCAGTCACGATTCTACCACACACGCGCCAACACACCCTATCCACCACTCACAACCACTAATTAAACGAACGATGTCTCGCAAAGACTTCTCCCAGCAATTTCCAAGCCACCATGACTTCTCCCAGCAATTCCCAAGCCACCATGACTTCTCCCAACAATTCCCATATGACAATCAACAATCCAACAATCCACCACAAGATTTGTTTCCTGTTTTCCAGTATGACAATCCAACACCAAACACTCCACCGGAGTTTCTTTTCCCACCGGTAAACAATCCACCGACAAACAATCTACCTGCAAACAATCAACCGGCAAACAATCCAACACAAAACCCTCGATCTAATGCTGAACAACGGTATGAGCAAGATATGCAAGAAGCGTTACGTGCTGAAGCAGAGGAAGAAGATGAGAGAAGAGCTCGTGAGGAGTACTTACGAGCTAAACAGGCTCGGAGAAACGCTCGTTGTGTATGGCGAATCCAACATGGATTACCCCGTGTGCTAACGAGTGATGACGATTCGAGTGCTTCGAGTAACGAGGGCTATGTGTCTGATGATTCCTTTTAGATGACATGGATAATTTTCATATGTAGTACTGTTGTTGTTGTTATCGTTGTTGTTGCTGTTATCGTTGTTGTTGTTGCTGTTATCGTTGCTGCTGTTATTGTCGATGTTATTGTCGTTGTTTAATAAAATGTTGTTGTCATATGGGAATTGCTGGGAGAAGTCATGGTTTATTATCGATGTTATTGTCGTTGTTTAACGATGTTATTGTCGTTGTTTATTATCGTTGTTTCATAACGAGGGCAATTATGGAACTCGTGCTCAACAACAAAGTTCCAGCTTATCTTGTTCTAGTTTGAAAGATGCAACTCCTAACTATGGGCCAAGTGTTATGCATATCCGTAACAACTCGACTCATCCGTTAAACATGTTATGCATATCCGTAACAACTCGACTCATCCGTTAAACATGTTATGCATATCCGTAACAACTCGACTCATCCGTTTAGCATGTTATGCATATCCATAACAACTAGACTCATCCGTTAAACTTGTTATATATGCAAATCCATAACAACTCGACTCATCCGCTAAACATGTTATGCATGTCATAACAACTCGACTCATCCGTTTGACATGTTATGCATAGCCATAATAACTCGACTCATACGTTTAACACGTTATGCATAGATTATTGGATTTAATTTTAAATTAAATTAAATAATTTTAAATATTTTTTATTAAAAAAAAGATTGTCTCGTTTTTGGTATTTATTTAGTATTAATTAAATAATTCAAAACAAGATTACAACATCTATTTAAATAATTTTAATTTATTTAAATATTTTTTTAATTAATTTAAATCATTATATATTTATTTAGTATTAATTAAATAATTTAAATCATTTTTAATTTATTTAGTATTAATTAAATAATTAAAATCATTTTTAGTATACAAAAGATAAATTAAAAAAAAAAAAACCCAGAAGGAACGACATTGTCGTTCCTTTGGTTTTTTAAAATAAAATTGATTTTTAAATTTGATTTTTTCACAACAGCTAAATGGAACAAAAAAAAAAAAAAAAAAAAAAAAAAAAAAAAAAAAAACAGAAGGAACGACAATGTCGTTCCTTTGGTTTTTACATAAAATAAAATTGATTTTTAAACCATTGGCACGACATTGTCGTTCCTTTGGTTTTTTAAAATAAAATTGATTTTTAAATTTGATTTTTTCAAAACAGCTAAATGAAAAAAAAAAAAAAAAAAAAAAAAAAAAAAAAAAAAAACAGAAGGAACGACAATGTCGTTCCTTTGGTTTTTACATAAAATAAAATTGATTTTTAAACCATTGGCACGACATTGTCGTTCCAAAATGTGTGGGCCCAAAATATTCGCGTTGACTGCTATATTTGTTGAAGAAAGTGGGACCCTTTGTCCAAATGGAACGACAATGTCGTTCCAAAATTTTGCCCCGTCCCAAAGGTGCTCATTTGGTGTAGTGTAGGTTTAGACCATGCGTAATAACACAACGAAGACGGAGACTTCGTCCTGGCTGGCCAAATAGGACGCGTGGTATGTTACTACACTCACCAAGTGAGACGCGTCTTGGGCAAGAAAAATCGAAAACTAGATCATGCAGACGATTGAGTTGCGGAAGATTTATTGTGTGTGTGCTTATTAAATAGTTTTTATGGCATATATTTGTGTTTAAGTAGGGTATGTTTTTGCGATGAGTTGATTGTAAAAAAGAAAGCTATGTGATGTTAAGGTGACGGTGATAATTGCGATCTTGTCTGTTATTACACTTAAGGGGGTGTTTCTTTTTTTCTTTAGCTAAGGGTTTGGGTCCACAAAAGTATTTAATAATATTTCTTTTTAATGTGTAGCCCACTTATTTTCACTAATAATTCTATATCTATTAATTTATAAGGCATAAGATTTCTTCCTCTCCCCATTAAGACACATTAAGAGCCATAGGTCCCACATGGCCCCCACACATCTCTTAGCTAACAAAAAAAAAAAAAAAAAAAAAAAAAAAAAAAAAAAAAAAAAAAACACCCCCTTAGTCTTATATGCGGAAGTATTACATTGGCGGACCTAGATAGACTACAACGACAACAACAAAAGTAAAAAGACACTTTAACAAAATCAGCAAAGCAAAACAAGTAAGAAAGGCAACAATATACGTGTCATGAAAAAACACAAAAAGCAAACAAAATTTTCGTTCACTTTTATTTTAAGGCCATAGCTGACTCGTATACTTTCGTTTTGGTGAAACCAAAACTATAAAAGTATAATCTTACATAAAGGCATAATAACAATTTACAGTAAACAAACATGACATAATTACTCATCGAATTTGACTTTATTACATGTAAAGGTTCACAAAATTTAAATTACTTCAATAAAAGGTAAGCATGACTCACAAAATAGATTTATTATCAGATTTATTTATTTTTAAAACAAATAAAAGATACATATATTATTAGATTGACTCATGCATAAATTTAACAAAAGTTCATGGTTCTGCTACGACTTGTTGAGCTCAAGGAGATGGTTTGTTATGAAGTGAGACAGCACTTGCCCTCTTATGCGGTCGTCGTCATGATCACCATTGATGGAAGCTGATGTATTTTCTTTAATATGATTAGTTCTCTGGCCGCATGCTCCCCGTTTTGAAGTCATGCTTGATTTCTACATGCAAATTCAATCCGACAAACAAGAATTACATAAAGGCTCGTAAAAGTTTTTGAAAGTTTGAACAAAGGAACTTACGGATGAGGATCCTTGGCCGCGCTTTGGTGCTTTAGTTATCTTATCGACCATATTGATCAATTCGTCAAACTAGAAAATCTCCAAAAAAATTAATTGTAACCATGCATGAAATACGTACTCATAAGAAATTAATAACGATTAAAGTACTAATAGGAAGCTAATACATGTTATAAGACGTTCTCTTAAAGCTTAATACCTTGTTTACAATCTTGTCATACTTTGATATACAATGGTGTTGTCTTTCATCTTCATACTCTTCTCTTGTCATAGCCATGTACTTCTCCTTATATAAGAATTAAAATACCTTCAATTAGGTTAGAATGCCTCAACTTTATAACTAAAATCCTAGTTATATATTAGTGTCTAATCATTAAAGTTGTGCTTGATTCTTCTTTTAGTACCTAAAATGCTGAAAATTAAAATGGCCAAAACGGAACCCGTCAAACACGTTATTGTCGTGCTACCTTCATAAAAAATTTGACAGACCGTTAAGTTATTGCAATACATCACCTTTTATACGAGGAGGAGATGTGATAGAGGCATGCAAAAACGTTATCATCATTGATGTCGAGTACTTGAGTTGCAAAAGGCAAAAAAATTCTTGTTTGCGTGACATAAAATCTGTTTAACTAACAATAATATCCTCATCATGATTAACATCTTTATATTTTTTTACTTATATAGAACGTTAGAAAATGTGACATTAGCTAATCATGACTACAAAATCATTAAAATGAAATATATGTCAAGATTAGCATGCAGCAATATGTACATTTTACAAATGATTCCGGTTGCAATACCAGATTATGTGATATTTATAGGGAATTTTGCAAAGCTAACATTGAAGATGATACTTATTTTAAACTTAACTCCATTCTATAACATATTGCTAAAAGTGGGATTATATTCCGAGATTGCTCCTTCATCACATACAACACAACTCTTACACGCTTTTACACCATTGTTTGCAAATTTATTTTCCGGTTCTACGCATTGCAACTGAAATTTATAACGAAATTATTTTTATAAACATTATAATTTAAGAATTGAAATTTTTAAATAATTTATATATTGAGCAAAATTGATCTCAAATGAAAAATAATTAGATTTTAAGATTTTGATATAAATTGTTTAATAATTTTAGTTATTACCATATATTATGTAGATGTTTTTTAAAATATATAAAAAAAACATTGAACAAAAAAAAAAAAAAAAAAAAAAAAAAAAAAAAAAAAAAAACTATGAATCCAATTTCGAATAAATTCGTAATAAGTTTAAATGGTCAAATTGAGAATATGTAGTAATTACATAAGGATAGAGAAATAATTTGTCATGAGAGGAAAAAATATTGCTGTACTTAATTTCCCGTATTTTGTAATACTTCGCAATTAATTCATAACTACCAGGGCCTTTCAAAGAAAATAATATTAAAATAAACAAATAATTAGCAGAGTACCCGCGTGTTGCAGACCCGGATACCTTCAAATAAAATTTTCCAAATGAATCATGAATTTTAATTTATTATGTTCTTTTTGACAATTTAAATTTAAGAATATCAAGAATTTCGTTTATCCCGTGCTCATTTGGGCTCAAGCCCTTTTGGCTCGTTGCCCGTCGGACTTAAATATTTGTATAATGTAGTTTATTATTTGTATTATTGACACTTAATAATTGTATTTAAGTTGTTGTATAATATGTTTGATAATTTGTATTTCTTATGTTAGAGATGTTTTAATAATTATATTAATTGTATTTATTGACAAGTTAATTAATTGACTATATTAAATATCTTGACTACATTAATTGTTTTTTAATTATTTGCAAACCATTGAATCTTACGATAATAAGCATTGTTGAAATTTAAGAGTTTCTAATTTTAGTAGGTCTTTGTACATTATAAGATAGTATGAGATGTAAATTTTTTTCTTATTTTTATATTATAAAACGTAAGATCTTCTGCCGTGAAAAAATTGTGAAAAAGAAAAAAAAATGGAAATTAAATTAAAGAGAATCAAAAAGTACGTTTATTGGTATAATTTGTTTGACAAAAAACTTTATAATTTTATATACAATGAGATCAAAAAACGATGGTTGCATAATTTGCATGAAAGAAAGTGTTTTTTGCAGCCAATGATGTAAGTAATAATTCGCATTTAAAGTGAGGAAATTCTCATCATTTCAAATAATAATAATAATAATAATAATAATAATAATAATAATTCTCATCGAGTTAGTTTGTGTATTCAAAAAGGAGTGGGAGCACAGATTGTGTCTAGACTCCCCTCCAATTTCATGTAATTTCCTTGGTTTCAATGAAAAGTGACGGTTTATAATAAAAATAATAATAATAATAATAATAATAATAAATAAATAAATAAATAAATAAATAAATAAATCCGATTTCTAGCATATTACCAGAAAATTGAGTAAAGCCGTAAATAAATCTCATCTTGAATGTTAGTTTTGAAAATTTCCCTGTTTATAGCGCTATCATTCTTTCTAAATGAATTACTCACATGATAGAGCGGTTTTTCTTTTAAGCAAATTAATAATCATTCGACTTCACCATGATGATACAATCACTAACATATTTCAAAGGTCACATGTATATGGTGCTAACGCACTTTAAGCATGTCATCAACACGCAAAATTTATTTTCACCCAATCTATGAAACACATTACTCAAAATCTTTTGACCAATGAGATAATGGACATACATCGTGAATTTAATCAGCTATACTAGTAAAAGGTAAATAATTATTTAGTCATTTTCTATGAGACTAGCCGCGTCAACTGAGAGTCGGTATTTTGAAATAAATAATAAGGGATATCATGGTAAGGCAAATAAATCATACTATGACTTTTATCTAGTTAACAGCCCATAGTATTATCAGATGTATCAAGTATTCCAACAAAAACAATATCAAAACGAGTTACTTAAGTAAACTAGTCATGTTTTATGGTCAAGCTGATTGATAAGTTGATAGCATCATCTTCTTTTATATAATAAGTAAAAATTATTTTATGAAAATACGGATTTTTACTAATCAAGGAAAGCTTAATTGCAAATTCGAACACTTTTATTTGCTAATAAAAGTTAAAATTGAATTAGTTTGGTCAAATTATTAATAAATTCGGTAAAGAAATTTGGTGGAGAAAAAAAAATGAAAATATGCATGACCGTGGTAGGGGATTTTTTTTTTTTTTTTTTTTTTTTTTTTTTTTTTTTTTTAGTTTAAATAAACATTATATTTTGATTGTTTGATAGAACCTTTTAAACTTTAAAAAGAGGCTAATCTTAAATATAAATTTATGGACTTAAGTGTAAAATTCTCAATTTCATAACTATTTAAAAACTTTATATATTTTACAAAACCCCCATATACTTTAAACTTTTTTTATAAACAACAACAACTACTACTATTACTACTACTGCTGCTTATTATTAGATTGATTGTAATAATATATATATATATATATATATCATTAACGTATGCTTACAAGTTATTGAGTACACACATGAGATGCAATATAAAATATATAAAAACATTTACGTTCAATGAATTTAAGTTATCTTAAAATATCTAATTAAACTACTCAAACAATAGATTGTTAAAAAATTTGATCATCTTTTTAAACCGGAGGAATTATAATTAAAATATTATTATTAGTTATAATTAAAATACTAAAAAACGGAAGGCGATAAATTATTTAATTGTAACATGAAATAGTCTATAGATGCATGAGATTATAAATAAATGAAAGCACGACTTATAAGTGTGTACCAATTAAATTTAGTTAAAACATAATTATTAGTTGTACTTATAGTATAAATCTCATACTTGTAATATCATATTTACATAACAGTAAACATTGCCAAACTTTTATATGTTTGTATATTAAATAAAAAAATTTAAAATAAAATTTATTTATTAGCAAATTTCATGCGTGCACTAAACTTATAACTACTACCGAGTTGTTAGATAAAACAAATTTGGAACATAAGATACTTTATGGGCCGTTTGTGTTTCTATAATATAACTGGATCAGCTGCTAAGACTCTGGGCTGAAAGTTCTACAAAATGAGCCAATATAAAAGAAATAACCTTATTAACAACGCAAATGTTTTTGAATGAAATATTTATCTACTAATTCTTAATCCCCATCTAAACTCTTAATCATGCTAAGGCAAAAAGAAATCTAAAGCTTTAGGAGACAGGGGCGGTGCTAAGAACGTCAAAAAAAAATTAGGCCCGGCACCAAAAAAAAAAAAAAAAAAAAAAAGTGCCCCTTATCCTTAGTGGGTTGAGCCTAGTATATATAATAGATATAAAAAAATTTAGTGCCCCTTAGTTGGTTGGGCCCGGCTCGGTTGCTGATGGTGCGCCGGCCCAAATCCGCCCATGTTAGGAGATTATCCAAATCTGTACTAAATCTTCATTGGTATCTATTGCGACCAAAATAAGAGTATTTATCATTTGTAATGTGGTGTGTGTCACCTTAGACATTTTTCATTTATAATTTTTTTTAATCCCCAATACATAAGACTCATACAGATTAATAACATGGAATCTCACTTGTAGTTCCCTATTTTATATTTCAACATATCATTTTAGTAGTATTAATTTTAACAATATGATCTTTAGTTCTCAACAATTTTGATTTACTAATTAATTTATAGTTTAACAATAAACATATGAATAAAGGTTTTGGGATTTGTAATAATTTTATGGTTTTTCTTTCAACATGGTTCAGGTATTTTAGCAGGCTAATTTACGAGATTTGAACAAACCGTTACAATACTTAAACCAGGACAAGTTCTCATTTTCTAAGTGATTGGCGTGGCCACGTAAGGAAAAACAAGGTTACGAATGCTTTAGATATAAGAGTATTTAACCACTCAAAGGTGGCCTAATGGCAAAAGGGTTTGTGTCTATCACTCTAAAATGTGTGAGATCTAAAGTTTAATTCCTACTAGGTGCAAACAACTTTGAATTGGCCACGCCAACCTCTTGAAAAGGGAATGCTTTACCTGGTTTAACTCTGTGTGGCATTGGGTTAAAATCCCATGGATTAGTCAGCCAAAAGATCGGAAACCATAGTTAAAAAAATAAAAAATGCAAGAGTATTTCAAAATAATACTTGAAAAATGGACTCTTTAAGTGAAATAACCAAGTAACTCTATGATCAAGATTTGCGAACTGATAAAAAGTAGTAGTAGCTTTTAACAACTTTAAAAAGATTAATGTTGATATATGTTAGTGTTATTTCCTAAATTTTAGCGTCGTTTTTAAAATGAGGAAAATTCATTTGCTTACTCTTATTTTGATACGTACTGAGAGACAAATTCTCACCATTCATTTAGTTTGATCTAATGTTGAGGATTAATCTAAAATTTAATTTTATAAACCTTTTTACGCCCATTATATAAGTTTGTTTTTTTTTTTTTTTTTTTTTTTTTTTTTTTTTTTTTTTCACATTTATTTTCACACACATAAATGTGTTTCTCTCTCAATAACTTTCCAGCTTCTTCATCACATACCTCAAAGTTTGTAACCGCCGATCACCATCATCATTCCGATCATCAACATCACCTCCCAATCACCATCGCCATTCCGATCATCATCTCATCATCACCCAAAGTTGTCATCCTTTTAATGGCTTTCTTTTGATTTAAATGAACCGTTTTGATTCAGAAGCTGATTTGATCGATATTTTTGCGATTGATAATGTTGTTGAGTCGGTTGATAAGTATGTGGATCAAGTTGTTTAACATTTCTTGTGATCAAGTTGCACACCAAATATTTGATGAAATGTCTGAGTGAAAAATATTTGATAATCCTATAATCTACTCCTGTAATTTTGCTTATTAATTAAGCTGTTAGTTGGATTTTTGTTTTTACCTATTGTTTTGTATCTGGTATCACTTGTGATATTTAGTTAAAAATAATGCAAAATTGTGTTTGATTTTGATGTTTATATCACTTGTGATATTTTGTTAAAAATTTTGAAATATCACAAGTGATAATGGTGATAATAGTGTTCTCATATGGTTTTCTTGCTTCAAACCTATTTGCATACTCTATTATCAACTAATTTTGGTCATTCATTTCATTAAGAATGATTTTTGCAGTGTATCTCATTCTCATGTTGTTCATCTTTTTGGAGGAACCTTTGATATCACAAGTGATATCTCAAATGTGTCGGCTTCTTCTTTTTGTTGAATCAGTGGTGGTAATGGAGGAATATGTTTCACAGGTGATATCACGTACTGAACAATGATCAAATTTCTACCCCAACCTTTTTTGTTACCTCTACTAATGCACTGTAGTTATCACGAATATTCATTTATAATTCTTGACTTTGTCTTTCAGGTACTTGAATAATGGTATTATTACTTAGAATTAATATAGAGTCTCTTACAAACACAATCACATGACATGGGAACATGTGATTGCTTCTCAACTTGTGCATCCCTCTCTTAGGCATTTCGTCGAACACCTTCCATGAAAGTGCATTAACTTACAGATTAGTGCATTAACTTACGATGAGTCATTTAGAGTTCTACTAAAATATTTATACTTGTTTTACACGAAAGCATGTTGAGTGTTATAACTTACATAGTGTTATATCATAAGTGATACTGCACCGAAAAAAAAACGAAAAAAAGGTTTGACGAAAGTATATGAAAGTGCCCATCTATTGAAAGATAATTAAATACTCGTCACGATGGTATAATTTTTTTAGGTTAACGGTTTACGATTTTTGAGATAAGTAATATTTAAAAATAAGAGATGAAAGTGGGTTTTACTTAAAAATGGGATGGTTTAGATTTACACTTTATGTCCCTTCATTTTCTTTTTCTTCATTAAATCTTGTTTTTTTATCTAATAATTTGTGTGTTCCAGATTTGTTTGTTGATATGTAGGGATTTTTGAGTTTGCAAAATAAAGTGAATCTTTTAAGATACAATAATATGCAGTCATTTGAATAACATTTAGGGTGTGTTTGTTATGATGTTATGAATGACAATGGATATGAGTTTGATAGTAGTGGTGGGTCACTCACCTATGAAAGATCTATATCTAGCTCTCTTAATATATATAGCGTATAGACTATATTTATCATTTATTAACATAATGATGGACCCTCTCATCTTAAACAAATACCTTTAATAACTTTCATTGTTATAGTTTCATTATATAGTGGAATACCAAACGCACCCTAACTGTAATTAAATTTTAGAAATTATTTTTATCAAAATTTCTTTGAGATTATTCAAGGGAAATAAATAAAAAAAAAAAAAAAAAAAAAAAAAAAAAAAAAAAAAAAAAAAGTTTTTAAAATGAAGATGAGAAAATAAACGGTTGAGATTGGTGGAGGCCCACGGAATCAAGACCCTGTGGCCCGTCACAGCGTATCTCTGTCGTTTTAAGACACCCAACCTCTGCTCACTGCCAGTTACTTCCACTCTACTTTTTATATTCCACCCACCCTTCTTTCCTATTTGACACACTTTACACCCTTCTAATTATATACGTATTTCTTAATTTTAAATTTTTTTTAACATATACTAACTTCTCGTCTTGATAAAGGGATTAAGATCCTTTTATATCCTAAGTGAACATGAAAAGTCATATTGACAATGTTATGAGAGTAAAAAAAAAACAGTGTCTTTTATTTTTACCAAGAAATGGACCCTCATCTTACCTCCCTAACGGGACATGAGACCAAAACCGCTTTTTTACAGCCTAATTGAGTTGCATTGAACTGCCGGCGTTGTTTGTGGAAGCATTCCAACCCTTTTTTATGCTCGGTTCTATTAAAATTGAATATTGTTCTTCTTGATGCTGCTCAATTACACCGGATGCCACTAAGAAAAACATACGTTGTTCAATCCATAAAACAATAACATAAGATTTATGATATTTGTGGATTGATATATCATTACAAGAAAATAGAATTTAGTGACAGAGGATTTAAAGGCAAAAAAAAAATGTTATTAAATTTGAACTTTTATGTGTCAATCTAAATAGCGCGCGGGTACCCTGTGACTATAATTTATGACAATGTGATGTTATCCGACCATTTTTTTTATTAAATAATTAATTTACAAATAACAATAATTTTAGTTAAGGCACTGATATAATTCCATTTCAAGTTAACCGAAGGTACCACAAACAAAATCTTGATTCGTTTTTTTAGCACAATCACCCTTCGTCAATTTTGGAGCTGACTGACCCAGTTCGACCCTCATTCCTAGGTTGGCGCAGCGGTGACCGAACCAGTTGACCGACCACTGCGGGCAGCCTAATGGCTTTATTTTTAAGTGCTTAGCTTATTGGCTTTATTAGATTGTACATTGTGGTTAAATGATTGTATATTTTGGTGAATGGGTGAATTAAATAGTGTATTAATTGTATGCGTTGAATAGTGTTTATTAGTTGTATTTGTGCTTCAAATAGTTTGTACATTGTGTTTTATTAATTATACCTTTTATCAAATGGGTGTTTTAAATATGACATTAATTAAAAATGTTAACCAGTCAATATGTGTAGGTGTTTATGCATAAGTTAATTGTACGTATAGCTTAATTACTTGTATTTACTTAAAATCTATACATGGAAATTTTAAAAAATTGAAAGAGAGAAGGTGCTAAATGCTTTATAAGTAGTATAGATAAACTTTCATGAGACTTCTACCTACATTTTTTTAAGTATGAGAGAAACACATAAATTTTTAATGACACTTTTTTATCATTTAATCATACTGTTTGTACTTTAGTGACACTTATTTTATGTGTCTTATATGATAATATTTAAAAGATGGTAGAGTTAACTACATTTTTTGTTCTTGTGGTTGTATCAAAATCTCACTTTTTGTCCAATTTTCAAAACACGTGCGATTCCAGTCTTATAGTTTGCGTTTTGTTCCACTTTTGGTCCAATTTTATAACGGAGTTAGTTTAGTCGTTAAATCTAATTGTAAAGTAGCAACATTAGTCCTTTAACTCAACGGTCGTCCTTTATACTAAAGATCGTTTTTAATGTTTGCACCGTTAGTCCTTTCAGTTAGTTAGTCTTATAAAAAAAATTTCAAAAAAAAAATCGAAAAAAATTATAAAAAAATTCTAAAAAAAATGATTTTTTTTTTCTTTGGATTAAAAAAAAATAATAATTTGAAAAAAAATTCTAATAAAAATTTTTGTTAAAAAATTCGAAAAAAATTTAAAAAAAAAAAAATTTTGACGAAAAACTTTTTTTCAAAAAAAAAAAATTGAAAAAAAAAATTCTAATAAAAGTTTTTATAAGAATTTTTTAACATTCGAATTTTTTAAGAATTCTTTTTTTCATATTATTTTTTTTGGAAAAAAAAGTTTGGCAAAATTTTTTTTTTTAGAATTTTTCTCAAATTTTTTAAGAAAAAATTTTATAAGAAAATTTTATTTCAAATTATTTTTTTTAGAATTTTTTCTAATTTTTTTAGAAATTAAAAAAAAATAAAAAGAAAAAACTAACTAACTGAAAGGACTAACGGTGCAAACATTAAAAACGATCTTTGGTATAAAGGACGAACGTTACAAACGACCATTAAGTTAAAGGACTATTGTTGCCACTTTACAATTAGACTTAACGACTAAACTAACTCCGTTAGAAAATTGAACCAAAAGTGGAACAAAACGCAAACTATTAGACTGAAATCGCACGTGTTTTGAAAATTAAACCAAAAATGAGATTTTGATAAAACCACAAGTACCAAAAATGTAGTTAACTCAAGATGGTATATTTGCATTACACTTTTAAATTTTAATAAATTTGTCACATTCTCCATGCTTCTTCAATCCCCCAACCACTTTGCTGACCTTTGTCTTCTCCATTCCTTTCTATTCATAACATTTTTTCAGAAAGTGTGTTATTATTATTATTATTATTATTATTATTATTATTATTATTATTATTATTTTCATTATTAATTCAAACAACACAATTAACCATAATTCCATTTTTCATGTGAACACATGTTAGGAAAAAACTATAGATTTCAAATGTTAGTTTTATGAGAACAACTTTTAGATGCTTGACAACTTCTCATTGCCAACACCTGTGGTAAATCATCTTAACTAATTGGGTTTGTGTGTTTGCGCATTGCAAGGTAGCATAATTGAAGAAAGGAGATTTTGCCAAAACTAATATGCACATTAAATGGTATGACTTGTATTGTTATACTCCCTCCGTCCCAAAATTATTGTCCAGTTTGAATTTTCAAAGTCAAACTGGATCAACTTTGACCATAAATATATATTTTTATTATATAATACTTGATGAAAAAATTATACCATTAAAAAATACACTTAAAACTCAATCCATTTATATATTTTGCATCAAATACTATATAACACCCACAAAAATATTTAAGGTCAAAGTTGAATAAGAAAGACTAAAAAAGTCAATAGTGGACAATAAAAATGGGACGGAGAGAGTAATATTGGATGTTGACTTCATAGTTCATATCATGAGCTATTGTGTTGTGTCGGTTAGTTTTAGTAGTGTATATCATTTAACGAAGTTAAATAATAAAGTTAAAAGTAGTGCTACTTAAACCTACAATCATAGTTTTGAAAGGCTCAAGGCGCACTAAGGTGCAAAGGAGGGAAAAGAGCATCGAGTCGAGGCGCCTTCTAAGGCGCGGGATTCATGAATGCGAGGCGCACTAAATACATTAAGGTTTTTATAACATTTGTGACTGTTTATGTAGCTTAAATAACACAAATAACATTAACATACTAATACATGACACATATTGCCATTATAAAGATTAAAATGGATCATTTATCACTTCTCAAATGGATCAACTCTTTGGTTCGATGACTTATATAGAGATTAAAATTCATATCAGACTAAATATGCTTGTATCCGACACTTGTAGACTTACATCGAACAAAGCTCACAATTTAACCCAAAATATCAAGCAAGCAACATATTAATATTCAAGGCACAATGCCACATTTTCTTGATAATATGTCATAAGGAAAATACTTAATGATACAAAGTAACTTCTTAAATAAAATTTCAATCAATAAAATAAACATAAAATCAATTCAAATTTACAAATCATACAAATACTCACCACATGATTTAAAAGGCCCATGCATATAACTTATAAGACCCGCGAATCTTATCTTAATAGTTAGAAAAAGCCCAAAAACCCGTTACATCTCCGAGGCGCAAAAATCCCCAAGGCGCAAAGGCGCAAAAATCCCCAAGTCGCGTGATTTTTGTGGGATTCATGCATGTCGTGAGCCTCGATCCAAAAAAATCCCTAAGGCTAGAGCCTCGTGCGATTTAGCGCCTAGGCGCGATTTTTAAAACTCTGCCTACAATACATGCCTAAATACATGTCTAATGTATAAATCACTTGTACAATTATATTACTTATTTTATCTCTCCAAATTTCTACAAATCATTTATTTAAATCAATCAATCAAATCATTAGTTATATTTGTAAGCATGATTAGCAGACACAACAATCATTTTTCTAAAGTTCAAAAGAGACTAATTGTGTCAAGTTGCTAAAGAATTAGAGAAAGTCCAAAATACCCTTTTTGCTAATTAATAAAAGTTGGTTCTCCCTCCCCTTCTTATCCTGATATGAGAACCAAAAAAGAAAAAGGAGGACACAAGAATACTACTCCCTCCCACACACATTTAGTGTGAAAAAAAAAAAAAAAAAAAAAAAAAAAAAAAAAAAAAAAAAGTATGAGAGAATAAGAACACAAGATGATTTATATGAATTTTTACCAAGGGTTAATCAAGATATGTGGTTTTCCTCAAAATTCAAGATAAGATTAATTATGTGTTTTAAACGTGATTTTAAGTCATGAGTAACACGGGGATACGATTATTAAGTATTATGCATAGTTATACGATGAAATTGTGATTATGATCCGAGGGGTGTTCGTATGATGTCATGCGTTTATGATGGGATTGTGTTAAAAATCATATTATGCGGTGATTATATGATGTTAATAACTACTACCTCCGTCCCAAATTTATTGTCCCCTATTGACTTTTTCGGTCTTTACTTTTCAACTTTGACCTTAAATATTTTTGTTTATATTACATAATACTTAATACAAAATATATGAACGGATTGAGTTTAAAATGCATTTTCATTTGGTATAATTTTTATCAAAAATTGTATAACACAAACAAAAATATTTATAGTCAAAGTTGAGAAAAAAAGACCGAAAAAGTCAATAGGGGACAATAAATTTGGGACGGAGGGAGTATGTTAGTATGTTATGAGGTGTCCGTGATGGTTTAAGAGTTAACCCAAATACCTTGTCGATGGCAATAGTTGCGTGTCTTTAATGCAATTTTTGACTTTTAAAAACCGGTTCTATATAAAGGAAAAAAAGTAGCTTAAACTCAGAGTTGCTTTCTGCACAACTGTCTTTGTAGAGATAAATAAAAACAAGACAATGGACAAACGAATAAGAACACTCCGAAAAACATACAGTACCTCTAAAAGAATATGTTACAGTATAAGAACAAGCAAACAAACATGTCACGACGTACGTCACGTTCTTGGACAATTTCTAATCTTTCAGTGAGCAAAAATAACAAGTGAACATAAATTTGCCAAGATAACTCAAAAATTTCATAATCTGACTTAACAAATGTAGGTTTCATGGGTGCCTTTATGGACCGACTCACATGAGAGCCGGGTGTGACATGACCACACTAGATTTTAGGTTCCGAAATATAATTTTTTTTTATAAAATATGTCTTTTTTTGTGCATGTACAACCTCCAATTTTACCTAATTAATCCATTATAGGCAGCTTTAGTAATTATAATTAAAAAAAAATGTGAAACATCTTCTCAAAAATCGTAGATCCGTCTCTGAATGCCTTATGATTTTTTCAAAACAGTTTACTCATTATATATGCTAATTACGAGTATAGTCTCTAGTTATATATTTGTGTTCATATATTCCAATAACCTTTAACTAAAACTATTTATGTGTGGTTGATAAGGTTTATTTTTTTATTTTTTATTTTTTTATTATTCATGTTACCTGATTTTTTATTTTTATTTTTTTTATTATTCATGTTACCTGAGGATGGTGTGTTTTTTTATTAGAATTTATGCGACTTAACCTAGGTATTTCATGACAGTTTTTTATCCTTTCCTGGCTACTCCAACCGTGTTTCGTTTGAAATCTTAACCTCTTCTGAAGAACTTAAATGTTTTATCACTACACCTTTTAGTCTAAAACTATTTACACATAATGGCCTAGTTTAGGTGTTATTGCTTATTTCACAAAGCATAATTCATATGGTATTTTCTTACTAGTATAATTTTATTGGGTTGATATTAGAAAAAGTGAAAAGGGAAAGAGGAAGGACAAAGGAACCATACCGTGAATTGATTGTCCCAAAAGGGTGCCCACTTTTGATGTTGGAGGTGAGACACAACTTTGGATCTTTCGAAAATGGCTACTAACTTTTATAACAATCAATTTTTTGGCCATGTTTTCTTGGTCTCTCACTTCCTGCAATCGTAATTTTCAAGTCACCTCAATCCCTAGGCTAAAATTTTGGCAATTAGTTTTCTCCAAAACCATTAGTTTAACACTTTTATCATTTGGTTTATGCTTATGTTTTTCTTTGGATCAATGGTTTACACCTTTTTTTAAAGTAAAGTAGATCGGGTGATCGATTGACATGTATTTCTTAAGGTTTGAAGAGAAATACTAGTTTTTTTTGTTTGTTAAAAGAGAACTTCCACCCTGGTAAAATAAAGAGAAACTTGAGTGTGACCTAATATTAATACTTTCTTTTACATTGAAGAAAAATCCATTAGTTGCAATGATATTGTGATGTTGCTAGAGTGGTGTCTAGTAAATTTCATGATTAAAAGTGCTTAATTCCATAGTTAAATTGAGGGTCAGTTTTCTGGTGGTTAAAATTTAATCAATTGTTGTCACGCAGTTTTAGATATAACATTAAACATATTTTTAGTCATGTTAATTATTTCTAAAAAAATTATATATGTTTAAATAATTAGTAATTTATTTTATTATTATTATTATTATTATTATTATTATTATTATTTTATGTTGTTTTGAAATTTAATGGTTATATGCTTAATTTGGAAAATACTAATGGTTTTAGATTTAAATCTTATAAAGTTCATGTGGACCTACAAGATATAACATATAGTTGTACGTGATGAGTGAGCATGGGTAGAAACCATGGCATATATTGTGGGATGTATTGTTTGGAGGTACTGAAAACAAAGGATATGATGGTCTTTGTTTCAACAATATTAATAATTAATTTATTGTAAAACAAACCAATGTTGAGGCTTTGGAAATGGGTATTGATTCCATCCTTATGTTTATCATCTTAATGCTTTAACATCATTTATCTACTATAAAACATGGTATGAATGTCAAGGCCAAAACAAGAAAGATATATAATTGCAACACATATTTGATCTTATCCCATGCAAATGAGAAAATTTAGCTATAAAAAAATCTGCATGTTTGCAAAACAACATGCATGCAGCTCATTTAGTTCGAGACTTGAGGAGTACTGATTTTTCTTTTTGAATCCGTATAAATTTGATATTCGAGCAGGAAAAAAGAAACCAAATTAAACGTAACAAGACCAAGATTAGATGTTCCTAACAATTTGATAAGTCTAATATGAGGCGGATCAAGGAGGGTTTTTGGAGATGCTCATGAAGCATATGGATTTTTTCTGTGCAGTGTAAAAATGGGTAAAAAATGTCGATTTTTCAAGAATTGCATCCTATTGTCATATTTTTGTGTTACAAGTCTTTTTAATTTTAGTGAAATGCATATCATAATCTTCGATTACGGGTCTGTCACTGAGTCTGATGCATCTAATCTAACTAGTATTAAAGAAAACCCAACTACTTGCTTTGAGCAAACCCCGACATTAATTGACCTTAAATACAACAACCAAAGAAAAATAAACGAGACATTTTCCTCGCTATATCTATCACCACATGATTTGATCAAGATCACAACATTTGTGCCCACCCGCTATACGCCTACTTTCATGAAAGCAAATTTTTTGTATTCTTATCAACATGACGACATATCATTTCAAAACTGTTCATACAATCGATGTCTCCATTCATCCGTTTTATCAAAATATCTTTTATGTTTTTGTTGCATGTCTAAATCTTATTAAACATATAAGTTGATATATAGTGTCTTATACTAATATAAGAAAAGAAAAAAGAAAAACATGATATTCGAGTAAGCAGACAGGATTCGGATGATGAGTGTAAAAGAAAGATACCGGGCATTGAAGTAATAGATTAGCTGAAATTAAAAGTCTCCGTAGATCAAACGTTGTTTGGAAGACCTTCACGTGATCCAACTCATGGTCTTGTCACTCATTTTTTTTACTACAGTACTAGTTTACACTCCTACTTTTTGTCCCCTCATTCTTTATTAATAAAACTAAATTATAATGCTTCAAGTATATTATTTTGTTTAGTCTATTTCCTCGCGAGAAACCCTAATCTTTATGTTATATCTTATTAAAAGTTACGTATAAATATTAATATGTTAATGAATAATATCGAATCCGAGATCTCGAGATTGCACACAATACAAACAAGAGTCAAAGATTAATAAATATTAATTGTTAGTTATATTTATTAATAACACAAGTTCAAGGATTAATGATCGTTAGTTATTAAACGTATGGACTAATTATCGTTAAAAGGAAATGGAAAAGACTAGAATGTAATTTGGATAGCAAGAAGGATCCGGAACACCCTCTTGGGTGTATGGCCGGTCGATCAAGCCCAAGGATAGGTCGACCCATGCCTTGCTTGCTCCCCAAGATTACTCTAGTATATAAACAAACCTTAGGGTCATTCATCCACACCTTTTGTGCACACACAATACCCTAAGTTTTGGTTTTTCCTTCTTGTTTTCTCCTAGCCGATCGAACCTAAGAACCCTTAGGGTTGGATCGATTTTTTCAATAACAAAACAATACTTGTGTTTAATCTTGCAATTAATTTGATTCAGTATTAGTTTGTGTGCACAAGAACGAGGTAACAACTCGCTATAGTTGTTATCAAGGAATCGATCAATAAAAAGGTAAGGGATTGATCATTGATTCATAAACCCTAATTAGGGTTCATCAATTAATTCAAGATTTGCTTATTTGATTCTTGTTCGGGCTAGAATCACCACGGTACGTTCCTATTATGTTTTAGTTAATATTATGTGTTATACTTGATCCTAGCTTCCACATATGTGTACTTTGATTGTTAACTCTAACAGTGGCATCACGAGCCATGTATAACATGTAATTGATTACTAAAACGTAATAAAAATCGGATCTTTAATTGTTTTAGATACATGTTTTTTGATCTAGGGTTTTTTCTTTAAATTTCTTTTATAAATATTTGAAACCCTAACCCTAATTTATAGGGGGTCGATTTTCCACATAAAACCCTAATTAGGGTTTGTGGTTTAATTGATTAACTTGTAATCACTAGAAACCCTAGGTCTTTAACCGGTTATGTGAACGTATCTTGTGACCTATGTGCTAATTGTTAGGTTTATCCGTGACAAAACATGCATGTTAGTCATGGATCTTGTTGTTTTTTTTATGTCACATGTTTTAGATAGATCTAAAATTTGGGAAGACTCCAATATATATATATTAAAATCAATTTATATGCTATGTTGTGTGTATATTAGCTTTGGCCTACGCAATTGATTCGTCAATGCATGTGGCTCTCTTCCATTAAGAGGAGAAGGCCTTAGTTGATTACATGCATACTTTACACCTAGAATTGATTTTATTAGGATCTTTTCTAATAAGGATTGCATGTGGCTAATTGTTTCACTTTTATTATTATTAGTTGTTTATTTTTCTTTGAATTACTTATTTTTATTGTTTCTTAATTGTTTGACTTGTTATAAGCAATAAAAAGGGTGATTTTCATAAATAAAATAATACAGACTAATAATGGTGAAACCCTAAGTGATAAAGATTGAATCTTGCGGAGTCTTATGGGCCAACAACGGTTCACTTTGCACGGTAATTCGCTCCAAGACGAGACTAGCAAGATTCATACTTTATTACATGTTTTGAGATTGAATACATAAACTTTTGCTTGATTGATGTTTTGTACAAACGTGCTTTTAAAAGTAACTCTTTTATGACAAAGTTCATAATCGTGATATGAAGGCTTAGAAAAGAGCCTTAGAGTCTGCCTTGGTTATCACACTCTTGAATAAGTCTTAAACGAATTTCTTTTAAAATCATTCTTGTAGAAAGTCATCTTAGAGTTTTTTAAAACCTCAAGTAAAACTTTGTGTATTAATTTCACGAATTGGTAATAAAAGGTTTTGAAAACTTATGTTATAAAGATGAGTGCATGCATCTTTATACATATTTTGATTAACATATCAAAATTGACTACCCTTAAAAATTGAAGTTACATGCCATCTATCTATAAGGAACACTTGGAATTTTAATTTGGTAAACGTGAGACCTAGGCTAAATTATTATAACAAGGTAAAATTCTGTTAATGCGTGAGACCATAGATAGTAATTTTACAGTTTCTAAGGTAGACGACTTAATTAAGTTGTGCATGAGACCTAGAACTTAAGGCATGAGATTGGATAAAACATGCTTACAAGGCAAATTGATGAATCAATTTGATGTAACTCCCATAATGATCTAGGAATTGGAAATTTTGTTTGCCAATTATTGTTCGATAAATTACCATCTTTTGTACTTTCACCACTAGCAGATCAACTGATGTGGTGGAACTATGTAAAGTTGGATCCTAGATTTTCAAGAAAATTTTGGTGGTTATATGAATATAGCCTATGGGTATTTTATTTTCTTGAAGGTATTTATTATCGAAAATACTAATGTTTGAACTTTTATCTGTAGATATGGCTCAACCCGATAACCCAACTGTGATTTCTGCTTTCAAGAGTCATCTTGAAAGAGAAAAATTGACTGGAAAGAATTTCAATGATTGGCACCGTTCGCTCAGAATGTCTTGAGGGCGGCCGGTAACCTCAATTACTTAACCTAGGAATGCCGAGCTGAGCCTCCTATATCTGAACCAAAAGATGTTAGGGCAGCTTGGAGGGTGGAACATGCTAAGTTTAATGAGCTTGGTTGTTTAATGCTCACTAGCATGAGTGCTCCATTACAAAAGAAGTTTGAGTACTTTTTCCCTAAAGATATGCTTGAAGTACTTCAGCAGTCTTATGAGAAACCACCCGCAGTTGAATTGTATGATGAACTTGACAAGCTACACAACTGCAAACATGGTGATGGTAAACCAGTTGAAGATTATGTGACTGAGATGAAGGAATCTTTTGATCAGCTTCACAGAATTGGATTTGGTTACCCCGAAAATGTGCAAGTGCACTTGATCAACTGGTCCCTTAACAAGGACTTTGCTGGTTTTGTGCAGAATTTCAACATGCACTGCTTGCTGATTATGAGAAAAGTCTACCAGCCAAGGTCAAGGCTCCTACCCCGCAAGTGTTGGCAATTCATGGGGGGAGAATCCAGAAGAAATCGCATGTGAACAAAGGAAAGGGGAAAGGTGATAAAGGCAAGCAGGTCATGGCCTATCAACCTCAACCAAAGATGCCCTAGGTGAAGCAGCATCAGCGTAAGCAGAACAAGGTGAATTCGCCAAGCAAGAAGGATCAGGCTTGTCACCATTGTCATGAAAAGGGCCATTGGAAGTGCAATCGTCCTCTCTACATTCATGACTTGCGACTCAAGAAGCAGGGGAATGAAGCTGGTAACCCCAGTTCATCAGGTGCATTCTTTATGATTGAATTATTCACTCTTACTCCTAAATTGAATTCATGGGTATATGATACGGGATGTGGCATTCATATTTACAATACCTTGCAGGGGTTTAGAGTTGAGAGAAAGCTGGCCTATGGACAAAAATTCCTGCACGTGGGTAACGGAGCACATGCAGCAGTTGAAGCTATAGGAGTTTTTAATTTACTGTTGCCTTCGGGCTTAGTACTATCTTTAAATAATTGTCATTATTGATGAAGCGAAAAATGAACCATTTTTAGGGGGTCATTTAAGCCCGGAATTGAATTTATTTAATCAAATATTGCCCTAAATCGTTCCTTTTGTGATTTTAGGTACTTTGGGAGTGAATTATGGAAAAGGAAGCATTTTGGACGTTTTTAGAGCATAAAAGTAAAGAAAACGGCAAAGACTTAATTTTCCATGCTGAGAACAATACCTGACGGCGTCAAGAAGGAAATTGTGACGGCGTCAGGAGTAAAATCCATGACGACCCAGTGAAAACCTGAAGGCGTCAAGAGAAGGGCGTCAAGAGTTATTTTGGTGACGGCCTGAAGATGGATTACACGTGACGGCGTCAAACCTAGATCTAGGCAGTCCGAGGAGTTTATTGGCGGCGAGATGACGGCGTCAGACATTTACTCTTGATGCCGTCACCTCACAAAATCTATAAATACTTTTCTATTTTTCATTCATTAAGAGAGGAACTTGTGTGGAGAATACTAGGGTCTAACCTAATAAACCCAAGGTCGTTTGTAACAGTATTTTCAAGGGTTTTCACCCATTGAAACCTTTCATATTCAATTAAGATAAGTCCTCTTTCAATTCAATCAATATGTCTATGTGTTGTTTGAATATATCTTATGCTTGTCTTGATTTTAACATGCTAGGCTAGATCTTTCATGTGTTTGCTTAGATGTAATGAAACCTAGATATAAATTATAGGTCGATTGCTTGTTTATAGTTGTAATGGATGAATGATTTCAATGTTAGGCTTAAGAAAACTGGCAGATCTCCATTGTGTAACTTGCTTGAACGTCTTAAGAAACATGAACCGATGTATACTAGGTTTTTATGATTGTATTTAATGCATAAGCAAATTCTAGTGATCCCATGTTAGGAGCTTCTTAGCCGGCTCGACAAAGGAGTGAAGTAGGCGCTTATAGGATTGGGGAAGTAAGTACGCCACCCCATGAATGGTATTAAGGAATACAATTCGTCATCCACGCAACTGTAACAAGTAATTAACCTGTAAAAGATATCTAGGGAGTAGTGAAATCTAAGTAAACACAATTCTCCCATATATTGCTCACACCACTATCTTAATTTAGTTTATTTTCATTTTTGTTATTTCATTTTGATTGCATCTTAGTTATTGGGTTAGTTGACTAGCAACTAATTCCGCACACTCCTTCAAAAACCGAGATTTTTACTTGCTTTCATAAAAACATAAAAATACAAAAAGAATCATCACTCACCTCTAGACCTAGTTCTTAGGTTTTCTAATCCTAGCGACACTATTCTCAAGTTGAACGATCAATCCCCCTGTACTTGTCACTATGCTATACTACAACGATCAGGTACACTGCCTGGTGGGGGTTGTAAGCTTCTCGAGATCCCTGAGAGGTAAAGCCTGGTGCAACTCACACGCATCAATTATGCACCGTCAATTGTTAGAGGTGTAATTTCATTTTCATGTTTGTTGAACCTTGGTTTTGATCATACTGTTTCAAGCAATGGAATTTCAGTTTCTTTAAATGGTGTTTTTTATTTTAATGTTATTGCTATGAATGGTGTGTTTGAAATTGATATGAATGACAATGATAATGCTTTTGTTAAAAATAATTCAATGTATAGCATCAATAATAAGAGAATCAAGAAAGGTATGGATTCATCCTATCTTTGGCATTGTCGACTTGCTCACATTGGTAAGGATCGCATGGAAAAGCTGCAACATGATGGGCTTTTAGAAAAGATCAATGATGAATTATTTGATAAGTGCGAATCTTGCATTGCTGGGAAGATGACAAAGAAACCCTTTAAAAATATGATTGAAAGAGCTAATGATCTACTTGGTCTTATTCACACAGATGTGTGTAGACCACTTAGACATGTTTCAAGGAGAGGTGCTAGCTACTTCTTAACATTTACGGATGATTACAGCCGTTATGGTTATGTTTATTTACTTAAACTTTAGCATGAGGTGTTTGAAACATTCAAAGTGTTTAAAGCAGAAGTAGAGTTGCAACTTGGAAAGAAGATTAAAGCTATTCGATCCGATAGAAATGGTGAATACCTGAGTCAGGAGTTCATAGATTACTTAGCTAGGGAGGGAATTGTCCAGTGATTGGCTCTAAACGGTCAACCTAAATTGACCAAAGGATGATCAACAAGGTCAAACTGCCTAGAATCAATGCTCCGCGGAATATAGTGTTTCCCCAGGTCGTTATGTCCAGACGAGGTGTGAATTGTTATCAAACGGGCTTGTGATCGGGTGAATTTGGCCAGAAAGGGGTTTGTGATTGATTAAAGTACTAAGATATACAATGAAATAGCTTAAATAAGCTATATTAACAAGGTTGTAAAAGTAGAAGAACCAGAAACGTTTTAAACCAAAAAACGTGTACGTTCAGATTAAATTTACGCGAACGTACGAAATAAAAAGTGAAATCTGAAATCTGAAAACCCACAGGGGGTGAAAATGACTTTTTTACAAACCTAAGGATAAAAGAAAATTTTTAGAAAAAGAAAATGAATTTTTACACTATTTAATTATTTAATATTAATTAAATACTATTTAATACTAATTATTAATATTTAAAATACTTAAATACAATATAATATCATTTTAATGCTAGAAAAATGAAAATTAACTTTCTAAAATTACAAAATAACTAAAAACAAATTTTGAAATTAAAAATATGTCTTTTTGTCTTTTTGTGATTTTTATATTAATTAATTACTAATTATATTAATTAAACTATTTAAACTATTTCTAAATTACTAATAATACTCAAATGACTAGAAAATTATAGAAAAATTTATAAATCTAACTAACTATCATAGGAATCCTAAAAAATTATAAAAAGTTTCTAAAAGTTATATTTAGACTATTTTACTAATTATTATATTAAATATTAATTAATTACTAATTAAACTATTTAAATTATAAAAACCAGAAGATGAACATTAGAAATTGTAAGAAAATTCCTAAAATTATTTTATAACTTATAAAAGCTAGGAAAAATATAAAAACTAGGGTTTACTTAATAGAAACTAATTTTTCTATTTAATACTTAATTATTAATTAATTATTAATAAAACTATTATTAAATCTAATTAATACTAAATGACAAAATAAAAATCTGAAAAAATTACTAAAATTACTTTAATATAAAATAAATTAAAGAAAAATATAAAAATACAAGTTACTTCATAAAAATTGTCACACCCCCAAAATACCTGAATGGCAGCGGAAATGGAATATTTGGGGGTGACTGTCATAACACCACAGTTACAGTTACATTGAACGACCTAAAGTGTCGTTTGGAAAAATACATCGTTTGATCATTAAAACATTCAGAGTTTACAAAACATAGGTCCCAAAAAGGTGTTGCAAGTTTATGAAAAACAAGTTCAATCCAGATCAAACGTTTCATAAGTGCAGGAAATATATATATGTGAAACGCGTCGACTCCGCGACTCCATGAAGGTCCAAATGCATGCAAGCAGGAGCTACCTTAATAACCTAAAAATACATTGCTAAAACGTCAACACGAATGTTGGTGAATTCCATAGCTTTGCAAGTTAAATCGTATGTACATTAGCCACAAGTATAAAGTAAACCGACAAAATGTCAAAAATGCTACATTGTCTCTTAAGCTCATGACCCCGAAGCTAGACATAATATTGTATTGGCCCCAAAGGAGTGTTTACCAGACACTCAAATAGATTAGACATGAAATGCATTCGTACCCGTTGGAGCAACCCAAACACGAATGGAGGCGTCACCCTCGATAGATCTATCCACTCACTCTCGCTTGGCATTATAATTAACGGTCCATGATAATAAAGGGGACTTAACTTGGTAGTAAGGTAACTTAAGTAATGTATGGAATTGAATACTTGGGCATGTACAAAAGTAATTGATGCAATGTATTCTCCCCCGTGGGATTTGAAATCAAATAAGTAATTGAAAACGGGGCTATGAAAATTCACCTGAAGTGATAGTACAATGTGATGAAATAATCGGGACAACAAGGCGCGAACACTAGCCGCAACCTAATATGAGTAATAACAATCTACTTTAGATCATGAAATGATGTATTGAATATTCATGCACATGATACATATACCACTCGTAACTTGAAAATACTTGTTATCGTCAAAGTAGGAAATTTCCATACTTAGGAAAAATAAGTCCAATTAGAAGTATAGAAACTTGTCGTAATATATCGTATATAAAATGCTAGTGTTATATTCCTCGTTTTGAAAACCTTAAAATAACGTCTAGTAGTCGCATAAATAAACCTTGGGTCGTACGTACTTTGTTAATTAAGAATAAAATCCTTGAATAAGAAATATAGAAAATATATCATTTAGTACGTAGTTATATTATTTCTAGTAGTGACTAAATATATATATAGTTTTGACGATTTTTAAACGTGTATAACTTGGTCGTTTTAAGTTCATTTTCCTCGTTCTTTATATCCACGGATTCGTCGTAGTATGTATTAATATATTTTCGATAGCTCGGCTCCTCTAGGTTACGTCTAATGCCTCTATTTGTCCATTGAAAATCGTCAAACAGCATGCAGTTTTTCAGAAAAATAGTTTTCGTTACTTAACTTGCAAAAATCATAACTTCTTTGTTATAAGCTCATTTTAATCCGTTCTTTCGCCCACGGCTTCGTTTTTGAAATTATTTTCTAAATCTTTGGTCAAAAATTACCCATAACCTACTGAGTTTCCCACGTTTTAAAAATATTGACAGTAGGTATATGTAATGTTTCAAAAACCATTTCTAGGGTTCCAATCTTGTTCCAACTTCAACCAAACCACTTTCAATCACCACAAAACTAGTCTAATCCTACCATACACCTTCTTAGGGTGTCATGGGTTCCTAAACATCATAAATCAAGTGGATCTAACAAGGATCTAACTATAATCAATTTCTATGGCTCAAAAATTAGATATGTATAAAATGGAGTGGTATAAATAGCATATGCATGTAGATCTAGTATATATATCATATGAATCTTGTAAAAACTTGGTAAAATCATAAGTATGAGTTTCATACACTTACTTGAAAGATAAATGAGATTTTGAGGAAGAAAACCTATGTAAACCTTGAGTTTATATTTCAAAACCCTAAAAGGCGTACAAAATACACTATATATTATACTTGATCTTGAAAATTTATGGTTCCTTCTTGTTTTTGTGTTGAGGCCGAGCACCACAAGGAAGAGAGAAAAAGAAATGAGTCTTGCTTTTAGATCTTGAATAATGAGTTGAAAATGGGTAGCTTATGTTATATATATATATACATATACATATATATATATATATATATATATATATATATATATATATATATATATATATATATATATATATATATATATATATATATATATCTATATATATATATATATATATATATATGTTCGACATTATTTGACCTACATTAATGAGATGGTAAATTTTTCAAGATTTGTAAGATATTAGCATGGGGGGGGGGGCTGCATTTTATGAAAAAGGGAATAAAACATGTAGCTGGTGTAAGGTAGTTGGTATAATTCTTGCATTATTATGTATATATTAATAGTTTTAGGGAATACCGGGTACCGAGTTAACTAAAAATAAATTTTAACGGAGTTAACCGGGACATAATAAAGTCATAAAAATTGTAAAAATATGTTGGGTATAATATTGAGTGTTTGGATGGTTATTGTTTAGTTTTTACGAAAACCGTCGTAATTAAATTAGGCGTACGATATAAATTAAATAAATTTCCAAAATACCGGGTAAATTAATAATATAATTTATATATTATTAAAATGAATATAAAAATATATTAGGATCATAGTCGGGAGTGTCGGACGTGTTAGTCACATTATTGGTCGCGTGTTAACGTTTATTTAAAAATAAACATACGTAAAAAGTCAATTATACCAAAAATAGAAATTGGAATATCCTACGAGTGGAATAGTATGCAAATGCTATTGTAATGATATGTAAGCCATTTCTAGTCCATATGAAATGTCCCTACTGATGATGCATGAATTCGCAGCTTAACCTGACTGGTTACGCGAATTTAATTACCCGTAAACTAAATTTACGATGAAATGAGTAAAGTACATGAATAGTGTTTTCTCTTCGGATAGTAAATTTTCTGAACGCTTCTCGAAATCTCAAACTGACACAAAAAATGATGAATAGTGATCGGTGAATAGTAATTGATGAATAGTAACTTTCCGAGATGAAAAATGAAATTTCGACATCTGAACAAGGACTTGAAATTACGAATTGTGACAGTCTTCCCCTCTAAAAGGAATTTCGTCCCGAAGTTCAGTTTTGGTTGGTCTCTGAAGTATATTCGGTAAAAAGACGTGGATACTTGAGTTGCATTTGGTCTTCCCGTTCCCAAGTATATTCGGGTTCTTTTCAAGAATTCCAGCGAACTTTCACGATAGGAATTTGACTTTGCTTCAACCGTTCGACCTCACGGTCCATGATTTCTACTGGTTCTCCTACCAGATTTAGGTTTGTCATTGGTTTCGATTCCTTCCAATGGAATCATGAGTGACTAATCTGAAAGTCATTTCTCGGGATTTGAAATTGTGAAACATGTTTGTGAAATCTTGCAACTTTCCAACAAGGCTCAAGTCTGAGGGTTACTGGCCCACTCTGTCTGAAATTTTAAATGGTCCAGTGTACATCGAGTTTAACTTCCCGGATTTTTCTGAATGGTATCATGCCTTTCCTAGGCAGAACTTTTAACGTGACCCTAGCACCAACTTTAAATTCTAAGGGTTTACAACTTATCGACTTGTAACTGATTCTTGATTTGCAGGAAATTCCTGTTATTTCATGAGTGCTTACAGAAATAATGAATTTGGCCTTTTTCCGCGTTCGGTCCGTCGATAGATGATCAGCGCTTCTTGAGGTTTACAATGTGATATTGGTAATATATGTTGCTGAACTCTGCCAGAACTCAAATTTGTAAGTCAGCTGGTCGATTCTAAAATGAATCTTAAATGGTTCAATATACTAGAGGTTCAATCTCTTGTGTTACCAAAATTGTATCATGCCTCTCCAAGGCAAAGCTTTCAACTTAGTTCGTTCTCCCATTTGAATCTAGATGGTTTGCTGTTCAGGGATACCCAATCCGCATGATGTGTGTCATGCACCAACCTAACTTCTACCAGTTTCTCGTTGCTTGTAACTGGTTCTTGACTTGTGAAATTTCCTTTGTTGTTCCATAGTTTAGTTCTAGACCAGTGAATTTAACTTTTCGATTTTGGTCTGTAAATGGGTAATTGGTACTTCGACCATAAAGTGCCTTAAATGGTGTAGTCTCTTCTCTCGTACGATAACTATCGTTGCAAACGGATCTGATTTATGATAAATGGTTAGTCTAACCATTCGTAGAGTCAATCGCTCACTCTCTGAGCATAACTTTCCTATGTTTGAATTGTCCTCTCGATCTGACCATTGGTCTGAGGATGATAGGCGGTGTTTACATCTAAATGGGGTACCGAAGGAAATCTTAAAATGATTGCTAGAAGTCTAAGGTGATTCGATCAGCTTTATCAGGAATAATTGAAATGGTTACAATGAATCTGGTGACTAATTCTACAACGTTATACTTTTCGAAAAAGGCGTTATACGAAGAAGATAGAATATGGGTAACACTTCGATTCCTTGTGTTTTGGTCTAATGGGTGCTAAGACATGTGTCTTTTTTTGCCTATTGTGCTTGGTCTCCATTACTGACGTTTGTAATCGATCTATGGTGTTCCTCCTAATTTCCTTCATCACACCTTCTAATATTCCTTATTGTCAAATCGCAAAACCCTAAATGCATAAGCGATCTTGTAAGGTGATTGGTTTTCAAAATTTATCTCGTGATTGTGAGTTTTGGTAGAAATATTTTTCCGAATAAACTAATTTAGAAAATAGAGCAAATGGGTTACTAAGTAATCTCTTTCTTGATGATTCAAAATTCAGTAGTTATAAAAAAAATGTGAAACCGTCTTCAAAATATAGTGAATAGGACTGTTTACCAAAGTTTGATGTTTATTTATTTTTCATTGTACAATGGTTTTGCAAAATATTGACAAAAAATGATCGTATTTGTTCAAAATAGGCAATTCAAAAATTATTTTCTACGAGGTATGTGATTTGTATAAACGCAATTTTTAAATCAACTTCATTTAAAAGTCAAAACACTAACAAGGATAAAATAGTAGGATAGGTAATGTTTGCATAAATGCATAGATGCCTAACGTTTAGTTCCTGATTTTAGAAAATGCCTATTGGCGACTATCTGGCAAAACTACAAGCCTAGGTATTCAACCAACTTAAGTCCTGAAATGGTTTATCGTTGAAATTGTCATCATGTTGGCAAAATGAGGGTGTCCATTGATACTATGTCGATGAATGTCTATTTCATTTCTACATGAAGCTGGGGAGATATGCTTGGGCCTGATGCCTCTCTTGATGTATAGGTGAGGTTATCTATAATTTCTTGAGGACACAACGCTTTAGGGGAATCTATATCGATATCCATAATTCGAATCAATCATTCTTGGCGTAAACTCACTGCAGGGAAGTTTGCCTTTAGATGAGACCATGTTTAAATGAATTGCTTTACCGTCTCAATTAGGTGCTTGGTTTATTTCTATAGTGTTGTTTAGCGTACCTTCACAATGTGTTCGATCCTGTAGCTCAGTCTTGCTAGTACCTTTGAATGATAGAATTGGACAACTAGGTTAGAGATGGTGGTTCGGATGGTCTAGTGGCATCTTAGAATTGTTGTTGAGTTATAAATGGTCTTGGTGTATACTTCTAGTCTAGGTTAGTAGTTCCGTAACCCTTTTATTGTTTTTCTTGTATCAAGTAATCCTCCTAGTACTTGATAGGGAAAGTCTCTCCTAAAGAAGTCAATGAAAAGTCCATGTTAATGGCTAAGTGAGTGACAGGTGAGGTAAGTATCCAGGGGAAAGTTTGTCAGAAAGAGACATTTATAAAAGAGTTTACTTGTTTAAAACGCTTTTACATGAAGATTGTTATTAGCAATACTAAAAAAAATAATTATGTACTTCATGGCATAATCCTTCCTGAATTATACATAGGTGATCAGGCTATGTATAATTGAGGACTAATGATGCGATGCTTGATTTAGTCAAAATAGTATTACTTTTCTCAAAAGTTTTAGATGGTGTTCAACGCATTGTTATTAAAAATGGTATCCTGATATTTCCTTTCAAGGTAACATGAAAATTATTTCGCGTAATAATAGTAAATACTTGGTGCAATAACGGAAAAATCAATTTATAGGGTGGAAATAAAATAGTTTCTTTTAATAATTCCGTAAAACAATTTTCCCGTATGGTAGTAAAATAGCTTGAAGTAAAATTCGTGGAATGGTTTATTAGATACATGGGTGAATCTTATGGTATGGTAATAGTCTACTAATTCACTTATTTAAAGAATGTAAGCATCTTAGTTCATAACAGGGCAGTGGTTTATGATTATGAAGTGGTCGAGAATATGGTAGTGATATTGAGAGCGTGAAAGACGAACGTGTCTTTAAGGCATCTACAATCAACTGAAGGGGATAGTCTATGTGTGAAAAGATATAGGGCAGAAATTTGGTGCCAATGATTTGAGTCAAGTAGGTACCGCATCGAGTGATGTTTAATTTTTCATGAATGCAAGCTAAATGCCTTATGGTCAGGTGAAACTTCTCGATATCCTATCATGAAAATGAGGTCTTGTCCCAATGTGACTAAGCTATATCGGTCTCCGAAAAGAATATAAATTTTGTTGAGTAATTGTACCTTGATCTTTATCCAACAAGCTTATACTAGCGTGAGAGTCTTATAATATGGAATGAGCGAAAAAGTTGTAATTTGAAGTAGTGGTGTTAAGGCATGGTGTATCAATATTGGCAATCTCTGGTAGAGGGGTTTCTTTCGCATCTAAGGTCAAATATTAAGTAGGTATAGTGGTTGCTTTCGAGATTCGTTCATGAGTTATGCGTGTTCCTTCTTGGAGATATGGTTTCTAAAATTAACAACATTTATTTGAGTGAAACACTGTGAAAATTTGATCATAAATGTATTTTGGAGTGACTTTATTTGAAGTTTGTAATGAATATGGTTATGTAAAAGATGTGACTACGAAATATTTTGTATTTTGATAAAAACAACCTCTCATATATATATATATATATATATATATATATATATATATATATATATATATATATATATATATATATATATATATATATATATATATATATATATATATGTCTTTGGAAAAAAAAGGGGAGTTCAAGAAGATTGTTGCTTAAACAAAAATGAGTTTTAATTCAACCATTTGAAAATCAATAATTTGTCGTACTCCGTAAGGTTTGCAAGAAATCTTTTTGTTTGTACAAAAATTTAATTTGACTTTGACTTACTTGAATTGTTATTATCTCTGAAACACGAAAACTAGGGCAGTCACTTTTATCTTGGTCAACATGACCATTTAATCGTAAAGACATCTTCGTCTTTATTAATCCCATTGTCTTACTTGCATCTTCCAAAAGTTGTAATTACATGTCAAATCTACTAATGTGACCACCTTGGTCGGTGGAGTGTTACTAGAGCGACTAATGATGTAATTATTGACTTAGAATGTGGTGTAATCAAACTTGATAATGAAGGGAGAGTTGTGATGAGTTCCATCATGATGGTATTATACCGTTCAAAGCATCTTGTTGGTTTATTGTGTTATGGAGGTATGAGTCGATCATATCTAAGATAATATAGAGTCCTTGTGATAGATGCCACCCTTGGGCGATTTGTTGCAATTCTTGTTGTGTTTGTGAGGCTTGTGGTATTATTCAGAGTGTATCGTCCAAACACTCGTAGGTAATCTCAAATAATTAGAGATCATCGTCTAACGATGAAGAGTAGTATGTTGTCAAGGAGTAGAGGCTCTCAAACTCTCACCAACCTCAAACCTGTAAGGTGGTGTAACGTATGATAGATGGTAATGGTATGTCAAATAGTGGGTGCTTCTCAAGCGGCCTGTCATATATGGGTGTAGAGTCTCTGAGGTGTGATGGTGATAATAGTGAATGGAATACTACCCTTTTTCGCGCAACCTCGCGACATCTAAAAGGTAAAACTGAAGTACACACAATGGGACGACCAATAGTGTAGTAAGTAGCTGACGATGGTGGTAGTACCTGAGTAGTAAGCGCCCTACTAGTGAAGGAAAGAAAACATACTATCTTCTTTGCAATAAGCATCATAATATGTCCATTAAGATTAAGTCTGAATACACTACCAAACGGCATTCTATGTATGGGCTGGATGATAGGAAACCCTGTTCCTATAACAACTCAATGGTGTCAATGGCAGTGTAAGTGCAATTAGTAGTAAAATGGTAGTGGAAGATGACAAGGCATCTCCAATGTTGGAATCCGATGAAAGGATGACAGGATGTGTATCTGAAGACATGTCACTTGTGAACCAGGTCAATATAATTATATATGAGTATGGGTATAAATAACTCGCACCATGTGTGCATGAAACAACATGTATAATGAATATGCACCTATGATGAAATGATGAGATGCTATGATGATGTGGTTATAGTCTAGGGTCCATGATACATCCTAGTTCGCTATAACATTAGCTCTGATGCCAATCTGTCACACCCCCAAAATACCTGAATGGCAGCGGAAATGGAATACCTGGGGGTGACTGTCATAGCACCACAGTTACAGTTACATTGAACGACCTAAAGTGTCGTTTGGAAAAATACATCGTTTGATCATTAAAACATTCAGAGTTTACAAAACATAGGTCCCAAAAAGGTGTTGCAAGTTTTTGAAAAACAAGTTCAATCCAGATCAAACGTTTCATAAGTGCAGGAAATATATATATGTGAGACGCGTCGACTCCGCGACTCCATGAAGGTCCAAATGCATGCAAGCAGGAGCTACCTTAATAACCTGAAAATACATTGCTAAAACGTCAACATGAATGTTGGTGAATTCCATAGGTTTGTAAGTTAAATCATATGTACATTAGCCACAAGTATAAAGTAAACCGACAAAATGTCAAAAATGCTACATTGTCTCTTAAGCTCATGACCCCGAAGCTAGACATAATATTGTATTGGCCCCAAAGGAGTGTTTACCAGACACTCAAATAGATTAGACATGAAATGCATTCGTACCCGTTGGAGCAACCCAAACACGAATGGAGGCGTCACCCTCGATAGATCTATCCACTCACTCTCGCTTGGCATTACAATTAACGGTCCATGATAATAAAGGGGACTTAACTTGGTAGTAAGGCAACTTAAGCAATGTATGGAATTGAATACTTGGGCATGTACAAAAGTAATTGATGCAATGTATTCTCCCCCGTGGGATTTGAAATCAAATAAGTAATTGAAAACGGGGCTATGAAAACTCACCTGAAGTGATAGTACAATGTGATGAAATAATCGGGACAACAAGGCGCAAACACTAGCCGCAACCTAATATGAGTAATAACGATCTACTTTAGATCATGAAATGATGTATTGAATATTCATGCACATGATACATATACCACTCGTAACTTGAAAATACTTGTTATCGTCAAAGTAGGAAATTTCCATACTTAGGAAAAATAAGTCCAATTAGAAGTATAGAAACTTGTCGTAATATATCGTATATAAAATGTTAGTATTATATTCCTCGTTTTGAAAACCTTAAAATAACGTCTAGTAGTCGCATAAATAAACCTTGGGTCGTACGTACTTTGTTAGTTAAGAATAAAATCCTTGAATAAGAAATCTAGAAAATATATCATTTAGTACGTAGTTATATTATTTCTAATAGTGACTAAATATATATATAGTTTTGACGATTTTAAAACGTGTATAACTTGGTCGTTTTAAGTTCATTTTTCTCGTTCTTTATATCCACGGATTCGTCTTAGTATGTATTAATATATTTTCGATAGCTCGGCTCCTCTAGGTTACGTCTAATGCCTCTATTTGTCCGTTGAAAATCGTCAAACAGCATGCAGTTTTTCAGAAAAATAGTTTTTGTTACTTAACTTGCAAAAATCATAACTTCTTTGTTATAAGCTCGTTTTAATCCGTTCTTTCGCCCACGGCTTCGTTTTTTAAAGTATTTTCTAAATCTTTGGTCAAAAATTACCCATCACCTACTGAGTTTCCCACGTTTTAAAAATATTGACAGTAGGTATATGTAATGTTTCAAAAACCATTTCTAGAGTTCCAATCTTGTTCCAACTTCAACCAAACCACTTTCAATCACCACAAAACTAGTCTAATCCTACCATAAACCTTCTTAGGGTGTCATGGGTTCCTAAACATCATAAATCAAGTGGATCTAACAAGGATCTAACTATAATCAATTTCTATGGCTCAAAAATTAGATATGTATAAAATGGAGTGGTATAAATAGCATATGCATGTAGATCTAGTATATATATCATATGAATCTTGTAAAAACTTGGTAAAATCAAAAGTATGAGTTTCATACACTTACTTGAAAGATAAATGAGATTTTGAGGATGAAAACCTATGTAAACCTTGAGTTTATATTTCAAAACCCTAAAAGGAGTACAAAATACACTATATATTATAGTTGATCTTGAAAATTTATGGTTCCTTCTTGTTTTTGTGTTGAGGCCGAGCACCACAAAGAAGAGAGAAAAAGAAATGAGTCTTGCTTTTAGATCTTGAATAATGAGTTGAAAATGGGTAGCTTATGTTATATATATATATATATATATATATATATATATATATATATATATATATATATATATATATATATATATATATATATTATATGTTAGACATTATTTGACCTACATTAATGAGATGGTAAATTTTTCAAGATTTGTAAGATATTAGCATGGGGGGGGGGGGGGGGTGCATTTTATGAAAAAGGGAAGAAAACATGTAGCTAGTGTAAGGTAGTTGTTATAATTCTTGCATTATTATGTATATATTAATAGTTTTAGGGAATACCGGGTACCGAGTTAACGAAAAATAAATTTTAATGGAGTTAACCGGGATATAATAAAGTCCTAAAAATTGTAAAAATATGTTGGGTATAAATATTGAGTGTTTGGATGGTTATTGTTTAGTTTTTACGAAAACCGTCGTAATTAAATTAGGCGTACGATATAAATTAAATAAATTTCCAAAATACCGGGTAAATTAATAATATAATTTATATATTATTAAAATAAATATAAAAATATATTAGGATCATAGTCGGGAGTGTCGGACGTGTTAGTCACATTATTGGTCGCGTGTTAACGTTTATTTAAAAATAAACATACGTAAAAAGTCAATTATACCAAAAATAGAAATTGAAATATCCTACGAGTGGAATAGTATGCAAATGCTATTTTAATGATATGTAAGCCATTTCTAGTCCATATGAAGTGTCCCTACTGATGATGCATGAATTCGCAGCTTAACCTGACTGTTTACGCGAATTTAATTACCCGTAAACTAAATTTACGATGAAATGAGTAAAGTACATGAATAGTGTTTTCTCTTCGGAAATGAATAGTGCCATGTGAATAGTAAATTTTCTGAACGCTTCTCGAAATTTCAAACTGGCACAAAAAATTATAAATAGTAAAATGATGAATAGTGATTGGTGAACAGTAATTGATGAATAGTAACTTCCCGAGATGAAAAAAATGAAATTTCGACATCTGAACAAGGACTTGAAATTACGAATTGTGACAAAAATCTAAAAAGGAAAATTAAAAATTTAAATTACATTAAATAGAAACTATCACTTACTATTAAATTGGTTTTTCTTGATTTTTCTTTTAGAAAACTATTTTAACAACCAAAATAACAAACTTTAATAAACATAAACTTTTTAAATAAGCAGAATAAGCACTGTAAGAGCTTATGAGCTCAAGAGTTAACAAAATAAGCTACAAGTGAGATTTTGAAAGTGAAAAAGCTCATGTCAGGCTATCTAGACTGAACCTAAGGTAAAATAAGATGCACCTAAGGGAGTTATACTAGGGATGAGCTGAAATGACAAGAAAAAAGGACTAAATAAGCAGAATATCTCCAATAAGCAATCCAAAGTACCCCTCAGAACCAACAGGCCCAAGGGCAACTTGCAGGCTTGTGTGAGGCCCACCTGGGTGATCAAGGGTCCAAGGCAAAGCTTGGTCTGAAAAGCTGAGGTGGGAGACTTCCAAATGACCCAAGTTTTAAGTTCTGGGACCTAAAAATAGGCTAGCTATGAGCTTATGGAGTGGACTCAATACACTGATGAGTCAGTGTACTAAGACAAATAGAGCAAGTTTAAAGCTCCTAGCAGGCCTACCTAATAAGCTAGAAATTAACTAATAAGCACTGAACCTAGAAGATGGATGTATGGGCTATCCAAAAAGCTAAATTGAACAGGGTGGGTCCCACTGGTGAGCTTATGGGAGGCTTGAGAACTTGGGGATTTGATCATGGGATTTGGTGCAGGGCACATGCTTGCCCTGCAACCCTTTTTAAGCCCACAAATAAGCTCCAAGAAAAAAATTATAAAATTAAAGTAACTGTGGGATTCTAGAGTCTAAGTGATAGACTTCAACATGTAAAAAGATTAAAGCTTGAATCTCAACCCAAAATTCACAAATATTCTCTCAAAATCTGACTTTCTGTACAAGATTAAAAATTGACTTTTGTCAATTTTGGAAACTTTGACTTAAATGGATTTAGACTGAGCTTGGTTGATTAATTTATGTTTATTAAGCTTAAGTAAGATTAAAGAAAGCAACTACATCAAGTTCTAAACTCAAATCAAGGGATTGGTACTCCAAGACACCAACAGTTAAGCTGTTGGTGTGATTAGCTGCTAGTTTGACTTTTTTCAATGAAAGTGACCAAGCAAAAGGTCAAAATGGCTTAGTATACACCTAAGAACAGTAGGTAAGCAAAACTTAACCTCAAATAACACCAAGAACTTGACACAAATGCTTCTTCCAAACACCCTCTGTATAACTGATTTTTCATGAATGGTGAAGCAAATCTACAATCTAACCCATGACACTGAATTTTAAGGACTTGTAGTGATTTATGATGCTAATTGGAACACAGAAACAACAACAACAACAACAATGAAACTCCATGATTCAATGACAAGGAAACTTTGATAGTTTAATGAGAAATAAAATCACTAATGGATTCTAATGAGCAAACATGTGAATTTAAACAAGATTTAGGCTAACAGATACTTAAAAATCACAACTCAACAGAAATACATGCAAATTAAGAACATCTACAGTAGATTGACAAAAATAAGAACTTGGCTCACAATTGGATTCATGCCGAGAATGGAGATACTAGGTACCAAGTTCACAAACCTAAGACTCCCCATGGAGTTTTAAACCCATTGCAATCCAAAGTAATACCCTGCTCTGCTTTCTTCTCCTTCTTCCTTGATTTTTTTATTTTTCAACTATTTATTTATATTTTTTAGAATTTTTGAGTTTGTGAATGGAAACTAGTGACAATGCTTTTTTTAGCTTATAAGAGCTTACCAATGACTTAAATGAGTCTACTGGATCACTAAACAACAACCTTTCAACACATTAAAGTTAAAATGAGATTTTCATAAAAAGAAATGAGCAACCTTAAATTCAAACTGCAACTTGGAATTAAGATTAAAACAAACTAATATTACACTGAAAAATCTTGAAAGTGATATTTGTAAACTAAAAATTACAACTTAAATGGCTATTTTAACTAATTCGACATTAACTAAAATTGTCCTAACTATTCTACACTACCTAATGCTTCATTCTTCCATTTTTCTGACTTTTATAAGCCCTGGGGTTATCTTCACACTTTCCCACACTTCTGTGAGCCGTTGGATGGGCTTCAATTGATCTCTACCCTTCAAATGGGTTTTGGCGGGAAAATCATTTTGGCAGGTAATGGGGTTTGGTTTGGTATAAAAAATGAGGAGAGGGGTTGGTTTAAATTGGTGAGAAATATTTAATGAAGTTGGTGGAGTTGGTGAGAATTTGGGAGGAGGGGGAGTAGGATTAGAGGAAAGGTGGAGGATTAGGGACGATGAACAGTGCCTGGGGGCGGAGGTTTGACTTGGGGGGTTGACCGGGGTATAATATTACATGGGGTGTGGGCCGATTTGTGTTTTGGGCTTGGGGTATTGGATCAGGGGTATGGATTTGGATGGGGTGGTATTGGATTGGTTTGTTTGTTTAATAAAGGGTCCATTTGGTTGTAACATTTCACAAGGACCAAATATGTAATTATTCTGAAATTGAGGGGCTGCCATGTGATTTTCCAAAAGTGCTCCAGAGGACCAATGATGCCAAGAACCAATAACACAAGGACCATAAATAAAGTTTTCCATTTTAAAACACCCGGGGACCAATTCTGACAAGTTGCCAAACTTGAGGGACCAATATTGCCAATTATTGAAAATTATACTCCAAGGACTTATTTTGAAACTTTTGAATTCCCAAGGACCCTAGTTGACTTTTCTTCCAAAAATTCCCACCAGGGACTAAATCTGCCAAAAGTGAAACTCCAGGGACCAAAATTGTAAATTTCCAAAACTTTTGAGATTTTTCACCAAAGGACTAAATATGACAACTTATGATTTTAAAAGGACCTTTGGTGAGTTTTCTTTTAAAATAAGTGCTCAAGGACTATTTTTGATCATTTCTTTATTTGTTTTTGTTCATTTTGCATCTGAAACATACAAAACACAATTTTGGAATATTTTCAGTAATTTGATGCATATTTGAGTGTTTTTGTATGTTTTGCAGTTCAGATTTGACCAAAAATGATGAGTGTTTGAGCACTCATCATCCAGCACCTTACTTCTCCATATACTCCACAACAAAATGGTGTATCTGAGAGAAGGAATCGTACATTGCAAGACATGATACGATCTATGTTTAATCTAACAACTCTTCCTTATTCATTTTGGGATTATGCCTTAGAATCTGCGGTTCGAATTCTTAATATGGTTCCAACAAAGAAGGTGGATAAGACTCCATATGAGTTATGGACTGGGAAAGCTCCTAACTTGTCTTATCTTAAGGTCTGGGGTTGTGAGGCGTATGTTAAACGTGACTCAGCAGACAAACTCCAACAAAGATCTGTGAAGTGCATCTTTGTAGGATACCCTAAGGAAACTATGGGATACTACTTTTATTACCCAACTGAAAACAATGTTTTTGTTGCAAGGTATGGAGACTTCTTGGAAAAGGAGCTCATATCTCAAGAATTCAGTGGGAGAGTATATGATCTGGAAGACGATCATGAAGTAGCACCTTCTGAAAACACTAGCCAACTTCCTGTGGAACCTGAAAGTTTAGGTCCTCCACCTGAAGTTGAAGTGGTTCCCATTCGTAGGTCAACTAGACCTGTAAAAGCTCCTACACGTCTATGTCTTGATGTAGAGTGTTAGGAAAACTTGATAGGAGATCTTGATGAACCTACAAGTTATAAAGCTGCCATGAATAGTCCTGAAAAGGAAAAATGGCAGGATGCTATGAATGGGGAAATGCAATCCATGAAAGACAATGAAATCTAGGAAGAAGTAGATCTACCTCCGGGTGCTAAGTTATTTGGGAGTAAATGGCTCTACAAGAAAAAGACTCATATGGATGGCATTGTACACACCTATAAGGCCCGTTTGGTATCTAAAGGCTATACTCAAACATTTGGTGTTGACTATGAGGAGACCTTTTCTCCTGTAGCTGACATTAGGGCTATTAGGATTCTTATAGCCATAGCCGCTTACTATGACTATGAGATTTGGCAGATGGATGTCAAAACCGCCTTCTTAAATGGTCGCCTAGATGAAGACATCTATATGGCGCAGCCTGAGGGGTTTATGAATCCAGAATTCCCAAATCGTGTATGCAAGCTTAAAAGATCCATTTATGGATTGAAGCAAGCATCACGACAATGGAATAAGAGATTTGATAGTGAGATTAAAAAGTATGGATTCACTCAAAATCTTGATGAGCCAAGTGTATATCACAAAGCTAGTGGGAGTAATGTAATTTTCCTTATTTTATATGTTGATGACATATTGATTATGGGAAACGACATTCCAAGTTTGCAAAAGGTTAAGGCATATCTTGGAAGTTGCTTTTCTATGAAATATTTAGGGGAAGCTGCATTTATTCTGGGAATCAAGATATATAGAGATAGATCTCAGCGATTAATTGGATTAAGCCAAAGTGCTTACATTGATAAAATATTGAAGAGATTCAATATGCAAAATTCCAAGAAGGGATATTTGCCGATGCAAGAGCAACATGGCTTGACTGAGAAGGTTTGTGCTTCAACACCTGAAGAGGTGCAACGCATGAAGAGAGTCCCTTATGCTTCGGCTGTGAGATCTATTATGTATGCGGTGAAAAGCACAAGGCCTGATGTGGCGTTTACTCAGAATTTAACCAGTCGATATCAGCAGAATCCAGGTGAAAAACACTGGACTGATGTTAAGAATATTCTTAAGTACCTTAGGGCTACTAAAGAGATGTTCTTAGTTTATGGGGGTACTCCATCTGCAGAACTTGATGTTACAGGTTACTGCGATGCTTCTTGGAAAGGTGATAAGGATGATACGAAGTCTCAGACGGGTTATGTCTTTGTCATTAATAGAGGAGTTGTGGATTGGAGGAGCAGAAAGCAGAGTGTACTAGCGATGTCTGCTACAGAAAGTGAGTATACAGCTGCTTCAGAAGCTGCAATGGCAGCTGTTTGGATTAGGAAGTTTGTTTCAGGGCTTGAGGTTATGCCTTCGATTCAACGACCTATAAAAATGTATTGCGACAATTCAGCTGCAATTACATTTGCCAATGAACCTGGAATCATGAAAGGCACCAGACATTTCCCGATTAAGCATCACTATGTTCGAGAATAAGTCGAAATAGGTGAAATCGAAATGCTCAAAGTTCACACAGATGAAAACTTAGCAGATCAATTTACGAAGCCTTTACCTGGCACCAAGCTTTACAAGCATGCTGAAGGAATAGGACTTAAATTAGCTGAAAGTTTCATGCCCATTTGTGATAAGTATTTGGATAAGGGATGTAATGTACAATTATTATTTTAATAAAATAAAATATTGATTATGTTTATTTATTCATTGTCTTAATAATATATCCTATATTTGCATGTTTAAATCCATTAATAAATTATTATTCTAAATTGTCCGTTGTCGATTAATGGTATGGGAATATCATTAAACTAAGACAATTTTGAGTATTGGTTAAGGATATACTTGAAAGTATATTGATGCGTAGTTATACCAATTTCACATGATACTCAATGAATTGAGTATTGGACTTATCCCAACAATATGATTTAATATTTAATGTGAGAATCATATTTAAAGTTATCCTCAGACTTGAGATACCAGATAAGTGTCATGGATGTAGTGCATTTTTGTGAAGCAATCTACCGCTCACCATAATTGGGAGTCATAAGGGTTGTTTTCAGAAGTGTTGCAAAGTTCATGGGTTATTCTTGTAGTCAAGAGAGAATTTGTTCCTTCTGATTTGTTCAGAAGTTTAATACTGTTGGGCCCTCTCGTAGGGTTGACAAAATGTTTGCGTGGCCACGCCCAAAGTCTATCTGAAATACGTTCAGATATTTTGGTAATTTTGTTCAATCGTAAAGAGACGAGAAACATAATATTAATAAAGAATCTCACATCTTTATTAAATGTAGTATTAGAAACAAAAGGATAATTATAATGATGAATCATTAAAGGTTTTTCCAGGAAACCTAGCTCGGGTCGTACTACCAAGCAATGTCATTTTACTATTAATAGATATACGAGTGGGAGTTGTTAAAAGTTACGTATAAATATTAATATGTAAATGACTAGTATCGAACCCGAGACCTCGGGATTGCACACAATACAAACGAGAATCAAAGATTATTAAATATTAATTGTTAGTTATATTTATTAATAACACAAGTTCAAGGATTAATGATCGTTAGTTATTAAACGTATGGACTAATTATCGTTAAAAGGAAACAGAAAAGACTAGAATGTAATTTGGATAGTAAGAAGGATCCGGAACACCCTCTTAGGTGTATGGCCGGTCGATCAAGCCCAAGGATGGGTCGACCCATGCCTTGCTTGCTCCCCAAGATTACTCTAGTATATAAACAAACCTTAGGGTCATTCATTCACACCTTTTGTGCACACACAATACCCTAAGTTTTGGTTTTTCCTTCTTATTTTCTCCTAGTCGATCGAACCTAAGAACCCTTAGGGTTGGATCGATTTTTTCAATAACAAAACAATACTTGTGTTTAATCTTGCAATTAATTTGATTCAGTATTAGTTTATGTGTACAAGAACGAGGTAACAACTCACTATAGTTGTTATCAAGGAATCGATCAATAAAAAGGTAAGAGATTGATCATTGATTCATAAACCCTAATTAGGGTTCATCAATTAATTCAAGATTTGCTTATTTGATTCTTGTTCGGGCTAGAATCATCACGGTACGTTCCTATTATGTTTTAGTTAATATTATGTGTTATACTTGATCCTAGCTTCCGCATACGTGTACTTTGATTGTTAAACTCTAACACATCTCGTCAAAATTTAATGAAAAAAAAAAAAAAAAAAAAAAAAAAAAAAAAAAAAAAAAGTCAACAACTACTACCAACATAAATAACTCTCAACTTCACTGAAAACGATTAGCATTTAAATCACCAGATAAGCAATGATTACCCTAAAATTGTAGTAATATTCATCAAAACATGCCTACCGTATCTGATAAAACTTCTAATTAAGATGCCATGTTCCGCCAATTTTTTACTTGAAGTTAGCATGCATTAAACTATCACAAGTATTTGATGGTAAATAGTTGAAAAGAAAGACATAAAGTTTGTCACTCTAGGTAAGTGACTCCTAACGGGTTTGCTCACAAAGTGTTAGTAACACTATTCGTAATTAGCCGGTTAAAAAAAAAAGAAAAAAAAAAAGTGCACATATATATTGGACATCAATAATTTGAGAGGAAATGATATTTCCTTTCACATTTTGTTGAGTGTTTTCATATCAATAATTCAGCATTTATTATATAATATAATACGTATGTTATTAGAAAAATAATTAGTCACAAAGAAAATATCACAACACATTCTGAGTGAACAACATTTTTTTTTTTAAATCTCAACCAAATTAGAAAGAGTGAATATTTAACTCATATATAAGTTACCATTGAATGTCCAATATGTAACAGTGGTATGGAGTCTGTCGATCACGTTTTCTTTGATTGTGAGATGGCTTTTAACATTTGGCGTTTAATTCGTGTGTGGATTGATATTAACATGCCTTCGTTCTCTTCTTGGTTCGATTGGTCCTATTGGTTTGACGATTGGAGAGCCTCAAAGAAAGATAAAGATCAGGTTTACGTCATTATTGCGGCTTTGTTTTGGCGTTTATGGCGGTATCATAATACCGTTATTTTTTCTTCTAACTCTATGAGAAAAAGTTATTTTTTTTATTCTATATATATATATATATATTTTTTTTGTCTTAAAAGTAAAGGTCGTAAAGTTAATTGTTGTTACTCTTGGCTCATGAAGCCTTTGTATTTCATCTTCAAAAGCAATATAATTTTGTTAGAAAACAGAAAAATGAAATGAAGATGGTCAAATAGGAAAGAAGAGAAAAAAACAGCCCGATCGTCAAAACGGCGCAACAAACTCTCTTGCTACCTGGATGACGTAAGACGACGTAGTATACACGTGAATCTATTATTGTTCTTGTAGTTCCTTTCACCTTCACGTGTGCCTCTTTATAATACTATGCACTATCCTATACTATAATTTCATCAAATTATTTGTTTTACGTCGTATTAAAATCTTAATAGGCAACCTCTTTTTGAAAATAGTCATTCATAATACCTTATAATATTAGGGCAAAAACCGGGCCGAATCGAACCGAGCCGCCTTATTCGGTTCGATTTTGTTTTGGTATAATTGTTTCGGTTTACTTAGTTCGGGTTAAAACATACTTTTTCGGTTCGAAATAGCTTTTTTTTCAGTTTTGATTCTAGGTTCACGTTTTACCTTTATTCGGTTTTCCGGTCGGGTCAATTTTGTTTGGTTTGGATCGGGTTTGACCCGTTGCTCAACCCTACTTTATATATACACACTTATTATTTAGCATTGCATTTACGGAATCAACAGGTCTCGCAGTCGCAGTGTCAATAGACTTTGATGAAATTTTGGTTGCTAGAGTTAATTTTCACAAAATATATCGTATATATATTTTTTAAATGTATCTAGTGTGAAGCTATTGTGTTTCTAGCGTATGCTTAGTCGATCCATTAGCTAAAGAAAAAAGAATCAATCTCTATCAAACACAGTTGTTTTAAACTTTTAGTAATTGAAATCGCACTTGTTTGAAAAAAATAGTACCTATTAAGTTACATTAACTACTCTCGAATGTCCTTTAAATTGTAACTAGACAATAATTAAGTCTAATATCTATGTTTTTAAAGAAGTTTAAAGGTTATCTATTTAGTATAAACTATAAATGCATTACTTTCATTTAAACAAAAGAATTGATGAGTGTTATATGCCTTTTAACATGTCTTTTAGAACACAACTTAACCCTTTGAGTAAATTGCAAAAGCCGTTTCTATGGTTTGTTCAAATTGCAAATTCAATCCCACCTTTTCAAAAGTGCAGGCGTAGTTTGCAGGCGAAACTTTTAGTGCGACTATAATTCCTGACTCAAAGTGAAAGTCATTTGAACCATGGACTATACCCACACTAAAAGTAGAGACTCAATCTGTAATTTGAGCAAACCAGATAGACTGCTTTCGAAATTTACTCTAACCCTTTTACTTAAAGTGATGCTTAATGTATGTAAATCATGAAATAAAAATGAAACCTGTATTCGGTTTACAGCTTTTTGTTGACTTTGTGTTTGATGATGTTCAGAAATTGAGGAAGAAATTGAATATTTGTGTTCTAATCCCGATACTATGAAATAATTATTTATTAAAAGTTAATTACCTAATTAATTAGGGGGTTAAAATGGCAATATAATATGGAATTAAAACAAGGCCAACTCTTGCGGCACTTGAATGGGACCATTCATTCAATGTTTGGAACAATATTTGGTCTACCATGTGACCTCTGCTTCTTTATTATTCTCTACATCCCCTTTCATTTTCTATCTATTTTCACTATACCACCTTCTACTTATTTGATTTCATGTTCTGATTTGTTTGTTTTCTTTAACAACGAATCGCGTTAAGAAACTAGCAAGCAGCCAGAAGAAAAGTCACCACAAATACGATCGCATTCTAGTTATGTTATATGGGGACACGTCGATCCACTAATGTTTTCCCACTAGCCGGTTTGCGGTTTACATGTAAGTGGTTAATCGTGTGACATCACAATTAAAAGAAAAAAGATTTCAAATCCGTAATTTCAGTATTATGTCCTTTAACATCAAGCTCCACACAAAAGCTCATTGTTTGTACTTAGATTGTATAGTGTAGATGCTATTGTATATAACAAGTAAAAACTGCACAACACCAAAATTCATATATGTATGAGGTGATGCAACAAACAAGTATTTTTTTGCATTAAACAATTCTAGAGAGTATTCGTTTAAGCTTATATGTAGCTTAAGTGCTTATTTGTTTTTCGGCTTATATATCATACGCCTCAATTTTCTGGCTTATTTGAAAACCTATGGGCTTATATAAGTTTATTATAATATAATTAACTTATAAAAGCCCACAAGTATCTAAATAAGCCAGAAAATTAGAGCTTATGAAACATAAACCTAAATCAAATAAGCTCTCAAGTCCAGATATAAGCTTAAACAAACACCCCCTAGAGACCGTAGAAATCATTTATCCTTACATAATAGCTAATGGTTACAATTAGGAATCACCTTAATTTAAAAATTATAATTGCAAAAGTACGTAATTAAGTATACTTAGAGGAGAGGGAGTGGGTGCGGGGAGAATGCGGGGAAGGTGGAACCCCGCACGGGAACACCGCCGCCTCGCGGGGAACCCCGCACGGGGAGGTAAAAATCGGGAAATCTTCACGCATGCGGGGAGGGAGGAAAAGAGACGTTGGGGTGATTGTCAGTCTAGCAGTTTCTCTTTCTGTTTGAAGTTTATGCTGTACCATGAACCTGAATATGTGTTTTTTGACAACAGTGGGAGTGGGAGATGTATTTCTTTGAAAAAGAGACGTTGGGGTTTATAAGACACATACTTTTTGATGATTGGTTTTCTTGTATTTCTTTGGCTAGAATAACTCGCCATTAACTTTTAGATGCAATAAGCATGTTCTGATACAATGAATGTAGGATAGAGTAAGAATATTGTGTATTTGTTTGATCACAAAAAAATGAGTGAAGGGTGAGTGAAGGTGGCGCCCCCAAAAATGAAGTGAGTGAAGGGTGAGTGAAGGAAAAAGTGGAAGATGATGTGTCGGAATGGGATTGATTGTAAGTGAGTGAAGGGAAGAGGAATGAGTGGAGCACTCCCCCCACCCTTATAGTGAGTGTCGAGTGAAAATGTTTTCTTTTGCCGAAACATAACCTAGAACCTAATTCATGATCAGTGGTCAATTTTCTGACCATTTATATATTTATAAATTCCTTTTTTGGCATTTTCCTGCGTTTCCCAAGCGTGCACGAAATACCAACTTTTTATTCTTTATAAATTTCCTTCAACAACTTTTTCTGCTTCGAATAGTAACTTTTTAACAGAAGTCATAAATGCGAAAATTACTGCAGAGGCCTCTGCAGTAATTGGTTACCTTTTTCAAGGCTGGTATTTTTTTTATTCCCTAGAAGGCCTCTTATTTCGCTGCAAAATATACCAGAAATATATTATAGACACGTGTCAGCTTCTCGTCAATTTTAAAATAAAAAATAAAATAAAATAACGTATTCCCCATAGTACTTGCAGCGAAATGCAATAGTAACGGGCCCACTCCACCACTATCTTCCATTTGGACCCACTTTTATAATAAAAAAAATATATATTTGTATTTCTGCATAAAGTTGCAGCGAAATACAACAAGGGACCCCACAATAGATACCACACACGTCGCTTTCAACAAGTTCAAGTTACCTTTTCAACCCTAAACTTTTTAATATTTACAAGTTTTTTATATAGCAAACTTTATTTATCAAATGTTTAGCAAATTCGTTAATAAAAAAAATAACGTTGCGAAGAGCTCTAAATTACGAACAAAACGAGCCCAATATTGATATGCTTTTGAAGTACGTACGATTTTATAAAAAATATTGAAACAAGAAAGTTCATTGAAACAAAAAAATGTACAATTATACTAAAAAAGTAAAGGTTCATTGGAACAAAAAAACGGTATTTATCTTTCATAGAATTGTACAGTTTACCATTTTTTTGTTTATGAATGTTTATGTTTTTATTTTAAAACGATACTCTTCTTTCATAGAATTGTACGTCTTTGACTCAAAGCGTGTGTTATGTAAGTTTTTTCTTAAAGAAAATATTATACATACATACATACATACTACTTAAACTCTTTAATCTTTATAATTTTTTATATAACAAACTTTATTCGCTAAATATGATGGCGGAATCCGTTGTGAATGAAAGAAACCACACAAGAACAAATTTCAAAGGAGTTTCGATAAACCCTCAAAGGGCGCCCAAACGGGACTTTAAGAGAAACACTCTTTTTCTTATTCAATAATCAATAACTGTCCTCAAACATAAACATATTGCAATTACTTATACTCTAATAGAGTCTTGGAAAGAAAGCCAAAATCTATTCTAAAACTAATATTAAGGAAACAAATCATAACTTATAACCATTAATAATCTAAACAAATCTTTATATAAAAATAACATAATGCCTAATATTAAAAGATAGATTATGACAATTATAAATTGTCATCTTTACCCTTCCATCTTCTCGAACCAATTGACTTGACTTCCGTGTTGACCGAAGAACCGGCGGCTAAGCTAGAGGAGTTGGAGCTCGAACATGCCCTGCATCATTCTCCTCCTCTTGGAAAAAGACTCGTCCTCGAGTCTTGTCTTTCCAAGTCTCAAACTCTTAAACTTTCTAACCCCCTCCGTTTCCTTACCACGGCCTCTCAATGGAGAACCACGTTCTGTCGTGCCAACCCATTCGATAAGATCATCTAAGTGAAGTGACATCATCCTCACTCACGTAACCGTTGCCTCATTCGGCGACTCTACGGTTGGCTTGTTTTTGGAATCCGTCTAAACTTCCTTACTTGTTGAATGAGGTCTTCATTCTTTACAACACGTAGATCTTGTTGGTTTGATGTATCGTTGCCTCGACCGGCGAATCTACGAATTACATAACCATTAAGTCGCCCATGTCCACAAATTTGTGGGATAAGCATAGCCATATGTATCAAATTTAGGTAGAAAAATCAGCAACTTCAGACTAGTGTATCGTCTTGTAGAAAGCTCAAATAGCAGATCCGAACGGTGAGATTTTATATTTATGATTTTTGTACCCCGTGATCGAAAATCAAAACGATCTAACGGTTCACGAATCTGTGATGTCAATTCTACCGCAGCTGCACAGGATGTGACGTACTGAAACGAATATCTCGTTTCTCTCTATTTGGCTTCTCAAAGTTATGTGATTTCTTCTCCCCCGAACCTAGGCTCTTGATACCAAATGATGGCGGAATCCGTTGTGAATGAAAGAAACCACACAAGAACAAATTTCAAAGGAGTTTCGATAAACCCTCAAAGGGCGCCCAAACGGGACTTTAAGAGAAACACTCTTTTTCTTATTCAATAATCAATAACTGTCCTCAAACATAAACATATTGCAATTACTTATACTCTAATAGAGTCTTGGAAAGAAAGCCAAAATCTATTCTAAAACTAATATTAAGGAAACAAATCATAACTTATAACCATTAATAATCTAAACAAATCTTTATATAAAAATAACATAATGCCTAATATTAAAAGATAGATTATGACAATTATAAATTGTCATCTTTACCCTTCCATCTTCTCGAACCAATTGACTTGACTTCCGTGTTGACCGAAGAACCGGCGGCTAAGCTAGAGGAGTTGGAGCTCGAACATGCCCTGCATCAAAATATATAGCGAATTCATTAATAAAATCGTACGTACGTCAAAATTATTAGTAAGATTTGTAGCTAATTGCCTACACTTTGATGTATGTAAGATATCCCATATATATATATATATATATATATATATATATATATATATATATATATATATATATATATATATATATATATATATATATAAAATCTTGTTTCAGTATTTTTTATAAAATCGTACGTACTTCAAAAGCATATCAATATTGGGCTCGTTTTGTTCGTAATTTAGAGCTCTTCGCAACGTTATTTTTTTTATTAACGAATTTGCTATATATTTGCTAAACATTTGATAAATAAAGTTTGTTATATAAAAAACTTGTAAATATTAAAAAGTTTAGGGTTGAAAATGTAACTTGGACTTGTTGAAAGCGACATGTGGAGTATATATTTGTGGTATTTCGCTGCATCCTTTCTAAGAGATACATTAAAAAGTTTGTGGTCCAATAAATGTAATTCGCTGCAAGTTTGAGCAGAAATACAATTTTTTTTTTTTTTTTTTTATTAAAATCGATATATAGTGGGGTCCCCTTGATGTATTTCGCTGCAAATTAGTGCAGAGATACAATTTTTTTTTTTTTTTTTTTTTTTTTTTTTTTTTTATAAAAGTGGGTTCAAATGGAAGAGAGAGGTGGGGTGGGCCCATTACTATTGCATTTCGCTGCAAGTACTATGGGGAATACGTTATTATTATTTTTTTTTATTATAAAAGTGGGTCCAAATGGAAGAGAGAGGTGGGGTGGGCCCATTACTATTGCATTTCGCTGCAAGTAGTATGGGGAATACGTTATTTTATTTTATTTTTTATTTTAAAATTGACGAGAAGCTGACACGTGTCCATAATATATTTCTGATACATTTTGCAGCGAATTAGGAGGCCTTCTAGGGAATAAAAAAAAAACCAGCCTTGAAAAAGGTAACCAATTACTGCAGAGGCCTCTGCAGTAATTTTCGCGTCATAAATTAACTATTTTATCCTATATTTACAGGTACGTACAATAATGTAACTTTCAATAAAAATATAAAAAAACTCGAGCAACAAAATCTTTGCAAGAGTTGCTAGTCTCTCATTCAAACTTAGTAAATTCCATAAACACAAATTATACCAAAACAAGCCTTAACAAAAACCAAACTGATCGATTGCTGCTGTACATTGTTTAGAAAATTTCATCAAGAATCTACATTGTTTTCACTGCTCGAATCCGTTAGAATCGTCAACCTTCTAGCCGTCTTCATGAACTCGCTGTAAATAGCATAAATTCAAGTGAGTTTTCGAGAGAAAAAAAATGCAACCAAAAAAATTATAAATGAAATGGAAATGTGTATCATACCCGAATGGTTCGTTTCCAATTTGTTTTAAGGTCCCGGTCACGTCCCAATAATGAACACGGTTTAGCTTTATAGAGCTTTCGAGTTTGAACATGTTAGCTAGTTTCTTGCATAGTTCTTCGTATGAATCGAGTAAAGAGAGGTCAAGTGTACGGCCAACGTCTTCTGATTCCATGAAAACCTTACAATGCCCCGTGTCCAAGTTCATGTCAGTTTCCCGACTGCCAGACCCAGAACCCGAGGCATTCCCACTTTGAGAGATTTGCTCCTCGGTTAGAATGGGCTGACCAAATAGTACAAACCGAGATTTTTTTGGGGTTTCAGGTTCTTTTGAGGCCGTGGATGTAGTTGAGCTCCCAATAGTTAACAAACATGAAATGGGCTCAGATCCAGTAGGTTTGTTGAAGAACTGGTTGATTTTCGCGGGGGTTGGGAAAAAACTCGAATTGAGTTTGTTATTTAAATGGATATCTGATAAAGATAAACCGTAACGTGTGTGCCTGGCTCCCTGCATGCTAGCAGGATGATGAAGGTTCAAATTCTCCGGTAGATGGTAACCGAAAGGTCCGCTGGTGGGCCCGTTAAAGAGGTGGGCATGGGGTCCACAAAGTGCAGGAATCGGGATCGGAATTTGGGATTCCATCGGATAATCAGGGTGTTGAGATGGTCTACATTTTTTTCTAGGTGGTGAAAAAGGCGACATATGAATCGCGGGCATTGTTGATACTAATTCTACTAACCACGGGTTTACTCGCTTCACGTTTTGAAGCAAATCTGGCTCATCCCATGTCACCTAAAATCACAATTCATCAAAATACGGATCATTTTGTAAGATACAATGTTATTTTATAAACTTTGCCCAAAACTTAATAACATTTACATGTCTGATCAAGAAAAAAAAAGGAACTATTGTTTTAAATGGTACCTGCAAAAGTCGCCACGGTGAATCCGGCCAACGAATAGGATCCGCAACTTGAATTGATGAAATCGTTCCCATAAACCAACTGATTCTCGACGAATCCTCTGTTTCAAACGGCATTTTAAACCTCATCCCTGGGGACCACCGGATCTGCATTGCGTTCTTCACAAGCCCCGCCTTAACACAAAATTCCGGCGTACTAGCCCTAGGATAGAACACAACTTCAAAAGGTTGTCCACTCATTGCTTGTTTAACAGCCTGAATAACCGCATCGACTTCCACTTTTGCTTTCACAGCTGAATTTCCGTTCCCGTTCCCATTTCTCATCAAAGGGGCATACCCACCATACGGAACAACACAATTCCCACCAGCCGGATTCCAGCCCGACAACGACGTTTCAGGCCCACCCCCAATCCCTCTTTTCGCTCTTCGAATCCCCACACAAAGATCCCCATTCTCCGCTCTCAAAAACACAATAGAATCACCCGCAACAAGTTTCTTATGATTAACAAAAGTACTCCACCCCGTCGTTAACAAATGCCTCCTCGGCGTCCCACGATAAATATGCCTAAACTTCCAAGTATCCCCATGTACATCTTTCGCCAAAATAGTCTGCACGGGCGGGTCCGCGGAATAATCCAGCCGCGGAAATATCGTCTCCGCGCAATACCGCGGAACCGAAAACCCGCCACCGTTATTCGCGTCCGACTGCGTTAGCGTTTTCGCAAACGAAGTCGGCTTAACGGATCCATCACCACCACCCGACCCATTACCCGAACCCGAACCCATATTATTATTATCCTCATCATCAAAACTACTAAACTCACCAGAATTACTAATAGGCACCAACCTAATCTTAGCAAACACCTCATCAGTGTCCACGTCAGCCATAAATTTAATAAAACTTACTCTACATGGGACCCACGCCGAAACTCGTAACTGCCGAAAATCGACATTTCCGGCAGTATGTTCGGCGTGGCCTTGTGGGAAATAATATACTTTAGAATTCACTGGGGGCATTTGAATCATACTTCCAGCACAAGCATGCCATAACTGTGAATCTAAACATTTTTCATTCTCTTTTAATTTTTCCTTTGAATCCATAAAAGTAATCATTTTTTTTTTCCAACTTTTTTTTTTTTTTTTTTTTTTTTTTAATTCACAAGTCTCTTGAGTTCATATGATTTTATAACCCCTGTAACAACAAGATAAATAAATGCTACTATTAAATAATGCTAAAAACATTAATAACTATCAATCAAATAAAGAATAAAATTAATTAAAGTAAACTTACCTTAATGACTTTTCATCATTTGCATGAACCAAAAAAGCTTCAATTAAACCAGTCTTTAAAGCAGACTCTCATTGTTTTCACATCTTGCAAAATGAAAACTAGTGCACCAAATGTAAAATTAAAAAATACCCATTTTAGTTAAGACTAAAAAGACTAATAAAACCCTGAAAGGATTAAGAAAAATAATGATTCTTGGTTGGTCAAATTGTTGAAAGAATATTCAGTCAAGAACAAGTCTTGCTTATAAAAAACACACACGCACTAAAAACACACACTAACACACTCATGCATTTACAACAAAGATTTTAGCATAAAGAAGATTTTCTCTCTCTAGGACTCTGTTTTGGATCACTACAAAAAGTCCAAGCTTTATACACAGATATATAGATACATAAATATAAATATATAGAAATAAAATAATGAAAAAGCAAGTACAAGTGAGTGTGTGTAATTTAATTTTTTTTTTTTATTTTTTTAAAGATTTTTTATTTTTATTTTTAATTTAATTAAATTTCTGACCTTTTTCTTCGGATCTGAAGAAACTCTGTTGTATCTTCAGTAGCCTGCATAACAACAAAGATCTTAAAGGAAGCAATCCTTTTTTCCCTTTTTAAACTTGTTTTAGTTATTTTGTTATTTTACTTATTAAATAAATGTTTTATTTATTCTCTGTCATGAGCTGACCACATTTTGATATTTTTTAATTTTTAAAATCTCGTGAGAAATTGAAATTTTCGTGAGATGGAGAGGGAGAGTTGAGTGAGAGAGCTCTAAAAGCAAGGTAAGAAGTCTCTCTTTTAGTAACAAAGAACAAAAAGGTCCAAAATGTGATTAGGATTTGTTGATTAGGGGATAATTGTTTTGTTTGGTTTGACTATGATTGGACAAAAGTTAACCATGAGTCGTCTAGTTGTTTTAACTTTTTTTCTAAACAAAACTTATGCATAGTGTTTGGATTACATTTGGTGTTTAACATAGATAAAACTATCATTTTGAAAACTTTCAGTTTTGCGAATACATAAAAACTAGTGGTAATAAGTGAAAGAAGGAGCGTCTTTGACCCGTTACCAGACATTCAATTCTATTAGCGTCACCTTTCCAAGACGCGTCTTAAGTGTTGTTTTGGGAGAACTTGATCGTTCAGACGACCAAGAGTTGGGAGTTATGGTTGTGTGAGGGGGGTTTTTGTTTTAGCGAGATATATTTGTGCTTAAATGTGGTATATATTGGTTTTGATATTAGTTATATTATTACACTATATTGGTGGTTATGTTGCTTAATTGTGAAGGGAGAAGTTGACGTGACGCTGATAAAACAGTGATGATGTTTGTTATTATTATTACTAGCCTAATATTAATATATGCATGCTTAAGCATGTAGATACGACCATAAACTTAATATCTTTTGATTTTTTATTATTATTACTAGCCTAATCTTAATATATGCATGCTTATGCATGTAGATACGACCAAAAAATTAAAATCTTTTGATTTTGTTATCCGAATATAGTTTAAACTTATGGGTTTAAGTGTTAGTTTAAGATGCGACTCGGCGTCAATTAGTTGATTTTGTGTTTGCTAGCACTTTGTTAGATTTTTTAGTTATATGTATCGTCGTTAGTATAATGCTATCTGAATAATCCAATGAGTAAGAATGGTTAAGCTGAAAAAAGTGGTGTCATTGTATAGTTTAATCAAGTGCATGAATGATATATATTAATACTAACATAACAGATAATCAGAGTTAGTAGTGGCTGTTTTTTTGAAAAAAATGTTTACCATCAAACAATAACTTTATTTATAAAGTGTAAATAAAGTAATCGTTAAGCGTTGGCGTCAAAAACTTGTTTTAAAACGTTTTTAATATGAGCGTTAAACAAACTTCAAATTTTAAACGCTTACTGTCAAACATACATTATATTCTAAACGATAAAAGTGAATGCTCAACGCTTCTAAAAGAAAATCAATTAAAGTGACGGTCTTTGATTTATTTGTTGAAGACCTTATTGAGTTGAGTTGAAAATACAATGGGTATACTAGTATAGGGTCTAAGTTGTGATTGCATATGAACTAAGGGGGCTTATTTGTAACTGAATCTTCTTTTATACTAGAAGAGAGAGTTTGTTTGACAACCGAAACTGTCTTTCCTTCTTGTCTGCAGGAAAGGAAGGGATATAATAACCCCAGTCTCCATTTAGCGCGTTCATATCACGTCATCTTGTTTCTTTACTTTGTTCTTTTTAACGATTTATGTAAATTCATAAAATAACAAATTCTTTTTTAGCGATTTATGTAAATTCATAAATTCATAAAACCAATTTCTTTTAAGAGAGCGAGAGCCAGGTGCAATTTAGCAGTAAGAGCAAAGGGTTACATGACCTTAGGTGAAAGTTTCACATGCTGTCACGTCAGCAAAATATAAGCTTTAACATTTTCATTTTAGAAAAATAATAACAATAAAAAGAAAAAAAAAAAAAAAAAAAAAAAAAAAAAAACTCTTTTATCATAACTAAACTTTAACTAAATAACGATTTATATTTTATAAAAACACCCATTCATTTACATTTAAGGGGCAGAAGTAAAAATTTAAGAGGTGTAGTGAATTTATTATTATTATTATTATTATTATTATTATACAATCATGCCTTTAACGCAAGGTTAAAGCTTTAACCTTCAACTTTGACGCACCTTTAATCTTGGGGGTGGTGTGCTTAACGCACACCAATAAAAGTGAAACTTTCACCTCCTTATTGGTTAACATACCCTTTGCTCTAATAAGTGTTATTACTTATTAGATTGTCATCTCAATACATATTCAATATTATCAATATAATTAAAACACATTCTTTTGCTATAATTGTTTTAGGCGCAAGATGTGAATTGTCTAGTGAGGGGACGAATAGCATGACACAACCTCAAATGCATTTTGCCATGTTATAAAGTGGAAAAATAAATAAATAAATAAATAATCGCAATGTCATTCCATTGGTTATTTGCACATTGCTTTCTAAGAGCACAATGTGCAACTCGTCGTTTACCCTCGCCGTTTCACGCTGGATCCTCGCCGAGCTCGTTGTTGCACCGGACCCCTCATCGAGCTTCGTCGTTTCCCACTTACTCGTCTGCATGACGAGCTAAGGTTTTTGACAAAAGGTATAAAGTGGAACTTTGCATTTTTTTAGTGGAACGTTGCATTTGACAAAAGGTATAACGTGAGAATATGTGTGTGTGTGTGCAGGTTTTCAAGGAAGGAGATTAGTTTTTTTTTTTTTTTTTTTTTTTTTTTTTTTTTTTTTTTTTAAGTGGGCTGGGTAATTAGGGTATGTAAGTAGTTGAAAGTGGCTGGGTAATGGGTTGAATTTGGGTTAAATAATTGGTAAGGTTTTTAAGTTATGTTTTTTGTATTACTTTTTTTAAAAACTTTTTTTTTAATAAAAAATGTAATTTATATTTTTATTTGAATCAAATTAATTTAGTTTAGCTGAAAATTTAAATAAAAAAATAAAGTTGTAAGTGGGGGTCCCAAATGAATAAGTTGAGGTTAGTTGTTGGTGAAGGGGGTTAGTTGTGAAGAGGATGTAAGGTGATGTGGCACCCGTGGGGCCCAAATGAAGAGCTCAACCTAGGGATGGCAAAAGCACCCGAAACCGACGGTGAAAACCAAAACCCGAACCGGTTGGGTCGGGTTCGGGGGCGGGTTGGCGGGTTTGGATGCGGGTTTGGGTATTGATATATTTTTTTTGGCGGGTACGAGTTTGGGTACGGGTTCGGGTAATACCCGTCCGATTACCCGTACCCGTACCCGTATCCGTTTACCCGAATCTATACCCGCTTTATTGATATTATAATTAACTAGAATATATATACATTATATATAATTTCTTCCATTATATTTTTTTATATACATATTTCTATTACATAACATATTTTATTATGTACATGAATTTTTCATAAGCCTTAAATCGTTTGATACGATATTCATTTTCTTTAACTAAAAAAAAATGAATATATTAGGGTAGTTTCCTTTATTTTTTCGGTGAATTTTAGTGTGACTTAATATTAATACCGCCATTTTGTCCATATAATATTCAATTGGGGATAACCGAAACCCGCGGGGAAACCCGAAAAACCGATAGATAATATTAATCGGGTACCCGGCGGGTAATGGGGGAGATACGGGTTTGGATATTATAAACGGGTGCGGGTACGGGTACACTAAAACCCGCCCCGAACCCGACCCGTTGCCATCCCTAGCTCAACCTCATTGTTGCAGCTTGTGCTCTAAATTCTAACTTTCCCCGTTTTTTGTTAAGAGCGTTTTTAAAATTTTAATCATAACAGTCTTATTTTTAAGTTTAAACGTAATCGTTTATAATTGTTTGTTTTGTCTTATAATAACTGTTTACAATTAAATACGTCACACACTTTAGAAAGTAGAAACATGTGGTGTTTGATTTTTAAAAATATCCTTTTAACAACATCTTGATCTGAATCATTCGGACGCGCTAAAGCATTTGACCCAATAAGCGTGTATGTTTTTTTTTCCTCAGGTTCAAATACGAGTGAGAAACTCAAACCTTTTAACCAACTAGATGTAGAGAGGTGTCTATATGTCTATTAACATCTCCATTTTTTTTTCTCTATTTTTCCTTTAATATTGATAGTACGTTAAAGAGAATCATCCTTTTCTTTTTGCTTAACAAATAACTTCAAACAAATCTAATATATAACTAGTTTATGAAAAATATTTTAATTATTAACTGACAATAATGTTAAATATACTATGAAATGTTTTTCCGAAATCTTATGATTGTAAAGTAAATGATAACAACAATTTGTAAAATGACGAACATGTTCAACCACATAGGAATACAATATACATCAAATAAATGCATGCTTTATGAGATTAAATTGCAACACAATATATTTGAATGTTTTGTTTAAGATATTTTATGCTCGCGTTGCTAAAACTATGTTAATTTTATGACTCAAATACTCCATATAATGTTTAAACACGTTTTTTGTTTCTTAAAAATAAAATTGATGTGTTTATAGCATCCAGACATTTAAAATGTAAAAAACAACAATATCATTTTATTAAAATTTAGACATTTACGCTACAAATTCATATTAAGATGTGTGAATTAAATTAGGATTCAGAGACTCTTAATAAACAAAAAGTACCTAAGCCATTTCATTTCTTTTCTTAAAATGATTTGTTAAAATATTTAGAAATGTACACTTATTTTTGGATAGGTTAAAATAGTAACTTAAATACTTGTTATTTTCGTAATGTCATCTAGTAAAAAATACGAAGTGAATTTTGTAAACATCAATTATTATTATTATTATTATTATTATTATTATTATTATTATTATTTTTATTATTATTATTTTTTTTTGCAGATTTCATTAAATTAGTAAGGAGCTAGAAAAAAACAGTTACAAAAGGGAAAATGAATTACATGGATTACATAGTCACCCTAACCAACTAGTAGACATTTTCTTATTCCTGGTAGAGATCAAATAACATATTTAGATAATACGTTGATGTTATGAACACGGTTAGTAAAATATCGCAACATATAATGCGATTATTGACACGTTGAACTAGCATATTTTGTTCACCTTCCTGGCTTCCTTTCAAGTCTCGCAATTTTGTGTACGTACTCCTATGTCTAACATTCATCTTTTCCTATTGTATACCTAGTTGGTGAGCTTTGTCTCATGATAGTTACCCTTAAAAGATAGAGTAATATTTCACAGTGCAATCACATACACGTTTCTTCCAATGAGATATATTGACACTTCTAGAACCTCAAGCATTTTTGCTCTTTCGTTTTTTTTGATGAACTTAGTTGTTATCATATATAGAAACTTTACTATATCAAAGGCACTGTTTTCATTCTCTGTAGACGTTGATTATTGCGAATTCACTTTCATTATTTTCTCTCTAAATGACTCGATATTCTTTTTCTATGCAGAAAACATTATTGTTTGCAAGTATTGACACTTTCTTAGATATTTTTAAGCTGATTATTAAAAATGTCACACGTGACTTGGTTTTTAAGACGTTTGAGACCAATTACTTATTTAGTTTTGATAAGATATTCCATCCTACAAACTAATAGTCAAATATTCATTATATGAACTTTATATTTCCATTCAACGGACATGATTATTTTTTTAGCAACCGAATACTTGTCCACCAATTAAAAAAGAAAAGAAATGCACTCACTTGTCACTTATGATAATAACTGCAATGATAGTGCTTTGATTTTCAATTTTGCTACTAATTGGTTCTCAACTAATGGTCATTCAAGTTTTAAAAATATAATTCACATGTGCAAGTAATTTGCATATTCACAGCCATACCAGCGAGCGGCTGGAGCAGTATGGAGCCGACGGGCGGGAGGAATGGATGACCGAACAGGGGAGGATACGCGTTACACCACGATTTTAAATCAGAAGAAAGATTCAATAAATGGCAGATTTATATCTCTCATTATCTCTTCCCCGTCTTTCTTATCTACTATATCTTCTAGTTAAACGCAGTTAATCATCTCAAAAATGCGTAAAAACAGCAACTCAAAATGATGTTCGAGCTGGAGTCTATAAATTGTTTCTTTAATTTTAACTCATTTTAAATTAGTTTCATGGTGGCACATTTCTAAAATTATTAACTGTACATAATTGTTTTCTTAAGCAACTTTTCCTCTCGTGGATTTTTGCTAATATGTGTCAAATGATCACATGTTATGTCATATTAAATAGACATAAAATTTCTTTATATATAAACAAATTAATTTAACTGGACGATTACCTGTGCATAACAACAAGATTTTATATCGGCAGATAATTATATTGATATTTTGGCACAATATACTAACTTCAACATTAACATTTTCTTAATCATTCATTTCCATTTCCATCAAATTAACTATAAATTAAAATAAGAGTAAAAAGAAGCGTATGATGTTTATATACTAGAGAGTAGTATGATTTTTTTGAAAACTATTATTATAGAGGAGTGCTATATCCACATAAGTTTTACAAAAGAAAATACACAAAATGATGTGTATGTTAATTTGTTAATGCAAATATGGAAAAAAAAATGTCATAAGGATGAGAGATAATACCAATAGTTATCATCTCACATCATTGTGTGGATTTGTTTTTGTAAAACTTATGTGGATATATTATTGCTATTTATAATAAGGGGTGTAATAGGTAAAGAATATTACTCAAAAACTAAGAACTTTTAAGGTGTCATATTTTTTAATAAACACTTTACATAAACCATTACCAAAACAAACACTTTTAAAATGATTTACCAAAATCGACGAAGCGAGCAAAACATTTGGGCGAGCAAAGCATTTGGGCGCCATGTTTTTTCTTTTAGCGAGAACGGCGAGCAAAACATTGGCGGAGCAAGCATTTTGCTCTTCATATTCTTTGTCTTTTAATGATGTTCTTTGTCTTTTAACAAAAAATATTTGTCTTCTTCTGAAAACGGGGAGCAAAGGGGAGGGCGAGCAAAATCAAAATGCTCGATGTGTCAATTTTGCTAAATCTCTAAAATAGTGTCAGTTTATATAATTCTTGTTAGAAAGTGTTCATTCTAGTAATTGAATTACTTTTAAGAGATTAAGATATATGATGCATGCTTTATAAGTAGTTAATATAAGCATTAGTTAAATCGGATAATCATGTTATCTAAATGCATTTTCTGATTTAATTAACTCAAACATTTCTTTTTCAAACGCACTAACATGTGCCCTGATGAGACGAAAAGTGTTACGCTTTTAGGGGGTCATTTAAGCCCTAAGTCGTGATTATTTGATCAAATATTGTCTCAAATCATTTCTTTTGTCACTTTAGGTACTTTGGAGAAGAAATATGGAAAAGGAAGCATTTTGGACGTTTTTGGAGCGAAAAATGAAGAAAACGGAAAAGTCTCCAAATCAAGCTGGAAATAGTACCTGACGGCGTCATGCTTTGGATGTGATGGCGTCACGTATTGGCAAAGATGTGGATAAAAAGTTACACGAGACACGCCAGAACGTTTTTGAGAGTTAAAGAGTGACAGCGTCACCAAGGCCGTCAAGAGCAAAATTACACGTGACGGCCAAGAGTGGAATAACACATGACGGCGTCATATCTGGATCTAGGCAATTCGAGGAAAGCATTGGCGGCCAGTTGACGGCATCAGGATCATATCGTGACGCCGTCAGACCTGTAATCTCTATATATAGTTTTCTAATTCTAATTTTCATTCATTAAAGGAGAGAACTTTTGGATGAACTTTACCACAAACCCTAGGTCGAATTTTACAGGGTTTTTTACCCTCTTTCATCCATGTTTCAATAAAGATAAGTCTTCTAATAATCATTCAATATGTCTATGTGTTGTTTGATTCTATCTTATGCTTGTCTTTACTTTAACATGTTAGGCTAGGTTTGTTTGTGTTTGCTTAGATGTAATGAAACCTAGCTATTTATTGTTTTTTATTAATTGTATTAGATGAATGATATCGATGTTAGGCTTAAGAAAACTGGTAGACTTCCAATTGGTAACATGCTTGAACGTCTTAAGAAACATGAATCGGATGTGTACTACGATTTTAATGGTTGTATTTAATGCATGAGTGACTACTAAGGAGGCCATGTTAGGAGCTAGTTGTCGGCTCGACATAGGAAGAGGTAGAAACTTGTAGAGTTGGGGAAGATCGTACACGGCCCGACGAATGGTATTAAGGAATATAACCCGTCATCCACGCAATTGTAACAAACTATTCAACTAATGAAAGATAGCTAAGGAGTAGTGAAATCTAAGTAAACACGTTTCTCTTATTATTGCTTTTCTCAACATTTACTTTCTTGTTATTTTATTTTCATTGCATTTGTAGTTATTTGGGTTAGTTGACTAGCAACTAATTCTGCCACTCTTCCAATACCCGAGATTTTTATTTGATTTCCATAAAACTATAAAAATACAAAAAGAATCATCCCTCACCTCTAGACCTAGTTCAATTAAGTTTTGATCATAACAACACTATTTCCCGAGAGAACGATCAATCCCCCGGTACTTGCCACTACACTATATTACATCGGTCATGTACACTGCCTGGTGGGGATTGCAAGCTTCTCGAGAGGTAAAACCTTTTGCGTAGGGCGCAATCCCACACATCAAGTTTTTGGCGCCGCTGCCGGGGAATAGTTATTGTTTAGGTTGAAATTTCTTTTTATTAGGTCTACTTGCTAGATTTCTTTCTAGTAAGATTTTTATTTTATCTTTATAGGTTTCTTTAGTCTATCTTATTTCTCTGTTCCTTTGTTCGTAACCATTACCATCCGCCATCATGGAAGGTGGTAATATCTTTGAACCCATCAACCCACTACAATAAATCCCACCACAAAACCACAACCAAACCAACCTCCTAGACCCCGCACTTTAGGAGAGTACTCCCGTCCTAGCCACCAAGGCTATCGAAACACCATTGAGCTCACTCAAGGAGCCAATGTGTCTCCCTTGCGATCCGACACCATCCGGTTGGTGCAAAGTGGATGTGCATTCCATGAAATTCGTTCCGGAGATCCTAACCAACATCTCAAGGATTTCCTTAAAATCGTAGATTCCATAGATCTTGATGTTGAAACTCGAGAGACGACCCGATTGCGTCTCTTCTAATTCTCTCTACGTGACCAAGCTAGTTAATGGCTTGAGCGTTTACCCGCGGGATCCATCACCTCTTGGGATGATCTTACCACTCGTTTCCTTGCTCAATTTTCCCACCGGGGAGAACCACCAAGCTAAGAAATGAAATCTTGATGTTCCAACAACGTCAAGGTGAAAGTCTCTATGAATCATGGACTCGTTTCAAGGACTTACTCCGCAAGGTCCCCCATCATGGCATTGATCTTTGGCTCCAAATCTAAATCTTTTACGATGTTGTCAATCATCAAACTAGAAGGACCATAGATTATGTTGCCAATGGTAGACTAAGCAGAATCAGCATTGATAAGTACTGGGAGGTCATTGAGGACTTAGCACAATATGAAGAAGAAGAATGGAAGGATCCAATATTCTTGGAGGAGGGGAGTTTAAACTACGTGAATGCAACCCAAGAACAATTATTTGAGAACACTGAATAGCAGGTTAAGAAATTAATGAAGGTTGAGATGCCTGTAGTTGACTCCGAAGTAAGTTCCGATAGACATGTGAGTGCAATCAGTAAACATACTTTTCCTGAACGTTCACGACAAGAGGAGTTCGAAGGGATAATGTTGACTTTTGTGAACAATCAAGAGAGGCAGATTCAACAATTAGAAACTCACATGGAAGACACTCAAAATGTTTTCATGGACTTGGCTGATAAGTTTATATCAAGGATTAAGGAAAAGATTAGGGAAGAAGTTACACCTAAGAAGATCGAAAAGATCTTTGAACTCCCGACCCCTAAGGAGATAAGTGGAGAAGGGGATAATGGGACACCTTCCCCCGGAGATTCACCTCTAACTCTCCCTTATTCCTATGGGCTCCCTTGTGAAAAAAGGAACCCCCAAATTCATAGCATCTTCGTTGGAAGTTTGCGAGTCACGCTCCCTAACTTTCACGAAGTTAAAAAACGGTCCTTTGGCTTTAGACCTGGCAAGCGAAAACGCAACTCAAGCGCACTCTCATTCCAAAAACTTTGATGGAACAACTCCTCCCCTTTCCTACTACTTACCAAGATGGAGATTGGAACCTGAACGGGACAGTAACTGCTCCTATCCAAAATCATACCACACCTCATGACAGTAATGAAACATTTGACCCTGGTGGAGTCTACTAACGAGAATGGTTATCATGGTTGATGACCCTAACTGGCTATTAACGAAAGTGACAGGGCTCATATGAAAACTGTTACAAAATATTAGAATTACAGGCATCTGACGGCGTCAGAATTTACACGCGACGCCGTCACCTCGATTGGTCAGCAATAATATCCTCTTATCTATCACTATCACCACAAACCCCACAAACCATATCCACCCAACACTCGCCCACCGAATCTCCAAGGTCAATTTCGTCATCATTCGTCAACAATCTCCACGTGGTAAGTGATTTTCATTCATCCTTTGTCATTCAATTACCCATAGGACCCGTCAATTTTGTAAAACCCCATTTTTCGAAACCCTAGAATCGATTTGTATCTAGAACTTTTAATGCCCTCTAATTAGTTTTATGTGACAATGATTAAGGCATTGGGTAGCCTGTAATCGATAGGGCTTGTGACTCATTGATGAGAAAATGGTTTTGATCCGCGAATCATTGTTCCAACACGCATTGTCGCTGTAAAAAGGGGAGTTTGGATTGAGTATTTAAAGTTGAAAAATCAAATTTTCCCTCGTAATCTTAGATTCAAAAGTCTGATAAGCCTGACGGCGTCAGCCTTTACGTCTGACGACGTCAGGAGGGTTTGACAGCTTAACCTTGTTGAATCTCCATTCCAACTTCCGTCCCACCCCATTTTGTTTCAGGAAATGAGCAAGCGTCAGCGAAGAAGCTCTTCAAGACCTTCAAGGTCCCAATGTGAAAGCTATGGGGACACGGTCCATAGTTGGGTGGTCTTTGATGATGACGCTTCCACCTCCAAGTACAACCAAATGCTCCATCACCAAGTTGACAGTGCGGCTGTGATCGATTGGAACTTCTTGATGGACCAGGGCCTTGAGAAAGCCTTTCTTCAAAGCTTCCAAACTGATGACTTCACTGGTCCTCAATGGGAAAGATTGTTCTGAATTCGGGAGCCTGTCTATGAGGAGTTGGTACGTGAACTTTTGGCTACCTTTCATTTTAATCTGGCTGAGGCAAGGAATGATATGGGTGGTACAACAATCTACTTTAGGCTTGGGGTGAGCTTAGGAGTTGCTTGGTTACGGAGTTTGGTTGGAGGTTGGGGTTGTATAGTCAGTATGAGACCACTCAGGGTGGGTTTATGGGTAAGTTGTTGAATGGTGAAACTATGAGGAATGACATGAGATGTGCTTTATTTTGTCCGAATATAGGGGATGATGCATATAGCTCGAACACTGGTGCAACTTTCCTCAAGGATCCTAGGGTTAGGTTGACTCACAGGTGTATCACCTATAGCTTGTCAGGACGCCATGGCTCCACCCACCGCATCACTGCTTCAGACCTCTACTTCCTGTACACTATTTACTCACAGGATGTGTAATGCAACATCCCATTCTGGGTGGCTAGCTATTTGAAGGGAGGAGTTGGGGGAGAAGGAGGGTGATAAGATTTATGGAGGGATGTTTGTTACCCGGCTGGCACGATCTTATGGAATCCTTAAGCCGGAGATCATGGGGTATTTGAGTGTTGGTAGCACATACAGGGTGGTGAAGGCTAAGTCCATTAAGCAGATGAATGTTGTCATGGAGTTGGGAGATGGGTCTTATCTTTGGTATGATGTAGGAGGAGCAGCGGGGGTCGGTGGTGATGACGACGAGGAGGATGAGCCACAACAGCAGCCTTATGAAGGCTATGAGGCCGGCTCTGCAGATTACTACCGACATATGAGTCGGGGGGACTGGCAGGCCCCCCAGGGGACCTGGATGGGTCAGGTGGATGCATGGAGAACCACCACTGACCAGAGGTTCGATTGGATGTATGATCACACATTGCGTCAGCTGCAGCACCTTTCGACTTGTGATCAGATCGAGCCCCATTTGCAGATTGACCTGTTCCCTGGACGTGAGCAGGACTACCCACCCTATGGGTACTATGGGGACCTCCCTCCTGGCTATGACTACCGCTATGGCCCCCCTCCCCAGTGATGTGTTCATGTTATGTTCTAATCTTTGAACAATTTATTTATGCTTGTATGCTTCAAAACAATTTGGTCTGTAATAATGTAGGATTTGGCCTCTGTTGGCCCTTGGATGCTTATAACTCTTTATTTTAATGCATGTAGGATTTCTATTTTCATGGTTGCTTATTTTGAAGCTTTATTTGTTTGTTTGGTTTTATTTGTTTTCGTATGCATGTTTTATTCTTGTTGTTTGTGGCTCATGTTTCAAAATAAATTATGAAAATTCTTTATTTTGTCTTTAACTTCGTCTTGATTACATATAAAGGTATTTTTCAAAAAAAATTAAGTGTAAGGGAAATCTAAATTTGTTTCTAAGAACGAGATTGAACATGAATCACAACGATATTAAACGAATGTGCATATTAGTAATTGTTTGAGTCATAATGCTTGTATCGAGTCATAATGATGTTAGGATTTCCAGGAATTAAGGTGTAAGTTTTTTCAAAAATTTTCCGGAAACTTAGCATAGAATTTTTGTAGGACACTTCTGACGGCGTCAGCCGTCTGGGTTATAACCTGACGCCGTCAAGTGTAAAATTCTTGAAATTTTGCAAGTTTTGTTTTTCTGCCAGAGTCTAAGAGTTTTTGTTAAATCTTTAGTTTTATAAACTCCAGGAAATCTGCAAACATTCATTCCACAAGCATTATATCTTAATTTGCTTTTTGAAATTTTAGTATATATAGAGTTTGCCGCTGACTTTACGTGAGGTTTGCTATGATTGTTTTCTCAGGTTTAACAGGTTATATTGGACAAGAAGATGATTTATATTTCTCGAGGGAAGCTTTCAACGTTCATTTTCTTGGAGGAGGAACTAAGCATGTTATCACATTATTCACACCGAGCGAATCAGGGGAGTATTTGTTTCATTATTTTACCTTCGTTACTTTTACATGCTTTTTATTGAACATTGGGGACAATATTCAGCCTAAGTGTAAGGGGAGGGTAAATGATGATACCTTAGAGAATGCAATTGCACTTGAGTTTGTTTGTTCAATAGTAGATGTGTTATAAAACTAAGAGAAACACTTGTTAGTTTTAGCGCCAAATTTAATTTTTTTTACAACATTTAGGAGTGAAGCTTTAGCGTTAATGAGCGTCTCATGGATAGGAGTTGTATAAATAGGACGAAAAACCGTACCACTCAAAATTTTTCAGCCCAAATATGTGAGGTTCGCCCCTAGATTTGTTAGGAAAATATACTTGTGAGTGTACCGGTAGTACTTAGATTCTAGAACTTGTGATAGTGATGCATCCCGAGACCGCTAGTGAGACTACACTCGTGTAGTAGGATTTACTACATGATAAGAGGCATTAGGATAACCCTTGTGTTAAACTCGTATATTAATTACTTGACCAATGAAGTCATAATTACTTGACTAGTAAAGTCAATTAATTTTTCTCACACCTTTGCGATGTATTCATTTTTAGTACACGATACCCCTAGTACACCCCTCCGAGCCTATCTTTTTCGTTTCTAACTTTAAGCATTTTACTTAAATGAAAAATTTGTTTACAATCCACCCCAAATGTACACCCAAATTGCCTTAACCTTCCTTGTATGCACTCATCTTTAGTGCATTATTCTTACATGTTTAAACCCTTAGTTAATTGTCTAATTGATTACATGGTTGCTAAGTCGAGTCATATCTTGTACATATTGTTTTGGGACGATTGGGACTCATGGGTAAAGTACTATTGTTATGGAGTATTGGGGAAGACGTCAATTATTACCTCATATGTGCGCTAATATTTAAAAAGAACTCCAAGTGTTTTGATTATCTTAATTCGATTCATTAGAATAGTTGATTGTAAAGTATGTAAAAGTTCAAGTGTAAGCGGAATGCAAATTCCTTACGATGTATTATTTTGGATGGTAGGGCAAGAGTGTATGAAAAGAAAATCGAAAAAACCAAGAAAAAAAACTAGAAAAAGAAAAAGAGAAAAGACATACGGACTACCATCCCGTTTTCTTTTATGTTTATTTTATGTTCTTGTTAGTTTATGATTAGCTTAATTCGAGTCGAGTCTTGGCTTAGCAATGCCACATTGTACATGTAATTGATCAAGATGATTAGCTCGCCACTAGTAAAGATTGCCTTTATCCAACAAAACCGTATTTATCATATCCCTACACTTCACGTTATAACCGTTTTAAAACACCTCTTTGATAGTTTATCCTAGGTGCTTATGCCAAGTGGTGGAGGTTTGATCCTTTCACAAGCCTATGGTAATCTATGTGCTATGACAGGTAGTGAGAGATATTTTTCATTTTCATATTGTGATATATATACTTTTATTACACCTGAAAGATGTGAGTATCTAAACACTATTTGTGAGGTGCTAGTGTATAATTTTCGTGCTTGTTTTCGTTGAAGTGGAACGATTATTTGTTGCAATTACTTTTATATTAGTGTTAAATGACCCCTAGCTTATATTTTGATTAGAATAAAAGCGCATTTGCTTGAGGACAAGCAAATCTCAAGTGTAAGGGTATTTGATGAGACGAAAAGTGTTACGCTTTTATGGGGTCATTTAAGCCCTAAGTCGTGATTATTTGATCAAATATTGCCTCAAATCGTTTATTTTGCCATTTTAGGTACTTTGGAGAAGAAATCTGGAAAAGGAAGCATTTTGGACGTTTTTGGAGCGAAAAGTTAAGAAAATGGCAAAGCCTCCAAATCAAGCTGGAAATAGTACCTGACGGCGTCACGCTTTGGATGTGGTGGCGTCACGTATTGGCAAAGAGGTGGATAAAAAGTTACACGAGAGGCGCCAGAATATTTTTGAGAATTAAAGAGTGACGGCGTCACCAAGGCCATCAAGAGCAAAATTACACGTGACGGCCAAAAGTGGAATAACACATGACAGCGTCAGATCTGGATCTAGGCAATTCGAAGAAAGCATTGGCGGCTAGTTGACGGCGTCAGGATCATAACGTGACACCGTCAGACCTGTAATCTCTATATATAGTTTTCTAATTTTTATTGATTAAAGGAGAGAACTTTTGGAGGAACTTTACCACAAACCCTATGTCAAATTTTACAGGGTTTTTCACCTTTCTTTCATCCATGTTTCAATAAAGATAAGTCTTCCAATAATCATTCAGTATGTCTATGTGTTGTTTGATTCTATCTTATGCTTGTCTTTACTTTAACATGCTAGGCTAGGTTTGTTTGTGTTTGCTTAGATGTAAAGAAACCTAGCTATTTATTGTTAGTTGATTGTTTGTTATTAATTGTATTGGATGAATGATATCGATGTTAGACTTAAGAAAACTGTCAGACTTCCAATTGGTAACATGCTTGAACGTCTTAAGAAACGTGAATCGGATGTGTAATACGATTTTAATGGTTGTATTTAATGAATGAGTGACTACTAAGTAGGCCATGTTAGGAGCTAGTTGTCGGCTCGATATAGGAAGAGGTAGAAACTTGTAGAGTTGGGGAAGATCGTACTCATGCGTGAGAATTGCACCAGGCTTTACCTCTCAAGGGATCTCGAAAAGCTTACAACCCCCACCAGGCAGTGTACCTGATCGTTGTAGTATAGTATAGTGACAAGTACCGGGGGATTGATCGTTCAACTCAGGAATAGTGTCGATAGGATTAGAAAACCTAAAAACTAGGTCTAGAGGTGAGGGATAATTCTTTTTGTATTTTTATATTTTATGAAAACAATTAAAAATCTCGAGTTTTTGGAAGAGTGGGCAGAATTAGTTGCTAGTCAACTAACCCAATAACTAAGATGCAATCAAAATAAAATAACAAAAATATAAAATAAACTAATTTAACTAGTGGTGTGAGCAATATGTGGGAGAATGGTGTTTACTTAGATTTCATTACTCCCTAGATATCTTTTACAGGTTAATTACTTGATACAGTTGCGTGGATGACGGATTGTATTCCTTAATACCATTCATGGGGTGGCGTACTTACTTCCCCAATTCTATAAGCTCCTACTTCACTCCTATGTCGAGCCGGCTAAGAAGCTCCTAACATGGGATCACTAGAATTCGCTCATGCATTAAATACAACCATAAAAACCTAGTGCACATCGGTTCATGTTTCTTAAGATGTTCAAGCATGTTACACAATGGAGATCTGCCAGTTTTCTTAAGCCTAACATTGAAATCATTCATCCATCACAACTATAAACAAGCAATCAACCTATAATCTACATCTAGGTTTCATTACATCTAAGCAAACACACAAAAGATCTAGCCTAGCATGTTAAAATCAAGACAAGCATAAGATATATTCAAACAACACATAGACATATTGAATGAATTGAAAGAAGACTTATCTTAATTGAACATGAAGGGTTTCAAGGGGTGAATACCCTTGAAAATACAGTTACAAACGACCTAGGGTTTACTAAGTTCGGCCCTAGTATTCTCCACACAAGTTCCTCTCTTAATGAATGAAAAATAGAAAAGTATATATAGATTTTGTGAGGTGACGGCGTCAAGAGGAAATTTCTGACGCCGTCATCTCGCTGCCAATAAATTTCTCGGATTGCCTAGATCTGTATCTGACGCTGTCATGTGTAATTATGCTCCAGGCCATCACCAAAATAACTCTTGACGCCCTACTTCTGACGCTGTCACGTTTTCTCTGGGTCGTCATGCATTTTGCTCCTGACGCCGTCATATTTTCCTTCTTGACGCCGTTAGGTACTGTTCCAAGCATGGAAAATTAAGTCTTTACCGTTTTCTTCACTTTTATGCTCCAAAAACGTCCAAAATGCTTCCTTTTCCAGAATTCACTCCTAAAGTACCTAAAATCACAAAAGGAACGATTTAGGGCAATATTTCATCAAATAAATTCCAATTCCGGCTTAAATGACCCCCTAAAAATGGTTCATTTTTCGCCTCAGCATATACCCCTACACTTGAGATTTGCTTATCCTTAAGCAAATGCGCTTTTATTCTAATCAAAATACAAGTTAGGGGTCATTTAACACTAATATAAAAGTAATTACAACAAATAATCGTTCCACTAAAGACCAAAGACAAGCACGGAGGTCATACACTAGCACCTCACAAATAGTGTTTAGATACTCACATCTCTCGGGTGTAATAAAGTAATATCATAATATTGAAATAGAAAACATCTCTCACTACCTGTCATAGCAAAATAGATTACCATAGGCTTGAGAAAGGATCAAACCTCCACCACATGGCGTAAGCACATAGGATAAACTATCAAAGAGGTCTTTTAAAGGGTTTTAACGTTAGGTGTAGGGATATGGAAAACACGGTTTGTTGGATATGGGCAGTCTTTACTGGTGGAGAGTTAATAATCTTGGTTAATTACATGTACAATGTGGCGTTGCTAAGCCAAGACTAGACTCGACTTAAGCTAATAAATGAAAATAACAAAAACATAAAATGAAACGGGATGGTAGTCCGTATGTTTTTTTATTTTTATTTTTATTATTTTTTATTTTTATTATTATTATTTTTTTTTGCATAGGGAATGAACATTCCCCTTACACTTGAATTTTTACATACTTTACAATAAACTAATCTAACGACTCGAATCAAGATAATCAAAATGCTTGGAGTACTTTTTAAGATTAACATACGTATGGGGGTAATAATATAATGTTCTTCCCCATTACCCTATAACATAAGTACTTTACCCATGAGTCCCAATCGTCCCAAAACAATATGTACAAGGATATGACTCGACTTAGCAACCATGTAATCAATTAGATTAATTAACTAAGGGTTAAAACAAATAACAATAATGCACTAAAGATGAGTGCATACACGGAAGGCTAAGGCGATTTGGTTGTACATTTAAGTGGGGCGTAACAAATTCTTCCTTTAAGTAAGATGCTTAAAGTTAGAAACGAAAAGATAGGCTCGGAGGGGTGTACTAGGGGTTTCGTGTACTAAAAATGAGTACAACGCTAAGGGTGTGGGAAAAATTAATTGACTTAACTAGCCAAGTAATATGACTTAAATGGTCAAGTAATTATGATACGGGTTTAAAACAAGGGTGATCCTAATGCCTATTATCATGTAGTAAATCCTACTACATGAATGTAGTCTCACTAGCGGTCTCGGGATGCATCACTAACGCAAGTTCTAGAATCTAAATGCTACCGGTACACTCATAAGCACTAGTAATAAATGTTTTTCCTATCAAATCTAAAGGCGAACCTCACATATTTGGGTGGAAAATTTTTCTGAATGATACGGTTTTGTGCTAGTCATACGACTCCTATCCATGAGACGCTTGCTAAGGCTAAAGTTTCACTCCTAAATGTTTTAAAAAATTTTAAATTTGGCGTTAAAATTACACTAACAAGTATTTCTCATAGTTTTATTACACATTTACCATCAAACAAACAAACTCAAGCGAAAGTGTTTCCTATGAGGTATCACTATTTTACCCTCCCCTTACACTTAGGATGAACATTGTCCCCAATGTTCAAGTAAAGATTGTAAAAGTAAAATAGGTAAAAGAATGAAATCAAATACTCCCCTAATTCGCTCGGTATGGATAATATGGTAACTAGGTTAGATCTTCCTCTAAGAAAATGAACAATCAAAGTTTCCCTTCCAGAATATAAATTATCTTCTTGTCAAACATAACCTGTTAAACTTGAGAAAACAAACAAGGCAACCTCGCGTAAAATCGGCGGCAATCTATATATGCTAACAAATCCTAGAAAACAAAGTAAGATATAATGCTTGTGGAATGAATGTTTGCAGATTTCCTGGAGATTATAAAACTAAATATTCAACAAAAACTTTAAGATTCCGTTAGAAAAACAAAACTGGCAAAATTTCCAGAATTTACGTGTGACGCCGTCAGGAATTTCTTCCTGACGCCGTCAGAAGTGACCTGCAGAAATTCTTATGTTAAGTTTCCGGAAAATTTCTGGAAAAACTTTGTCCTACTTCCTGAAAAATCCTGCAAAACATAATTATGACTTGATACAAGCATTTGACTCTAACAAATACGAATATACATGTTCATTTAATATTGTGGAGAATCATGATCGGTTTGTTTCCTTAAAACATATTTGGGGTTTCCCCTTACAGTTATCTTTTGCGAAATACCTTTGGATGAAGTTAAGACTAAGCAAAACAACAAAATAAAGTATTTTCACCATTTTAGTATAAAACATGATCTACCAACAATAAAAATAAAGCATGCATACGGAAACAAATAAAAATCAATAAATTAAACAAACAAACAAATAAAGCTTGAGTTGCTTCCCAATAAGCGCTTGTTTTTGTTCGAGTCACGAGCCTGACTCTACCCTTATTTAACGGAAATAAGAGAAGTTTTCCCTACACTTAGGATTAAGTGCGGGTGATAGTAGCAATACACACCCTTAGGGTGGAAATACGCCACGTGAGGAAAGAGTGGTGGATGAATTATATGCTCAAAGGGCTGTGCTCCTATCATCATAACCTTACCTAACTCAATCGGGTTAATAGGTGGATTAAGATTTTCTCCTAGAAAGGGATCATTTTCTATCAACTTCAAAAGACTACTAGTTGGGGATCCATCTTGACCTAATAAACCCGGTTTAAACCCATAATGTTTTTTGTGATCAATCATGAATTGGTGATGCAAGCATGTAAGGTCATTTTCCACTCCTATATTGGCTTCCTCTTTACAAGGCTTAGAGTCCACTACCTTTGTCCTAAGACTACCTGGATTATATGGTTTGATGGGTGGATCGGAACCTATTTCAATTCCTAAATTTTCATCCAAGGATGGAAGATTAGGTAACGGTTTTGGTTCATCAAAACTTGGAACTTCCCTAGAACTAAGAGTAAGGTTATCATTATAAGTATTCAAACCTATATCCTCTAGCTGTGTTTGGTTCAAAGGTTCTACCTCTACTGGGGTTCCTATAGTCTCTTCTACTTGTTCCGGATAAGTCAAGGGTACGCATCAAATGATGGTAGGACTTGTGGGGTACTTTGTGGGCTCATGTTATTTACTTCACCATTCCTTGTGTTAAGATCACCTATATCCTCAACATATGTTTTATTATAATCTAACCCTAACATTTTCCCAAGTATCTCAAGTGCTTCTCTAGGCATCTCAACTTCTATATCCGAATCATAAGGATCATCCTCAATATTCTGACTGCTATATACAAATTGCCCAAAAAATTCATCATGTGTTTCTTGAGATTCATCATCATCGATCATAAAACCTAGGTCTTTTTTTATCAATGTGATCATGTTCGGCTACATCCTCAATCAAATCAAGGTCACCTATGTGTTCATCCTGTATTATGGTAGTGCCTAACCATGACATGCAGCTAGGTGGCTCATACGAAACTATCCTAGGTGAAGGCTTATATGGTGCATAGGTTTCACTAAGTGAGGCATTTTGAGGGGTTGATGGAGCTCCTAAGGTGAATTCTTTAAAAGTCTTATGCCCTTGGCCTCTTTTCTCAAGGTACTCAATAAAATCAATATAAGATCCTGTCCTCCTCATTTTATTCGTCCATCTTGGTATATCCAAACTAGTGTAATTATTTTTTTTCTAGTAAAACTCTAGTGTCGGACTTGGTGGATTCACATTCTCCATAATGGTGAACGGAATAGTCAATGAAAATTACGAACAAACACACAAAGAAAAAGATAGACTAAAGAAAACCTAAAAATAAAAATAAAATCTTACTAGAAAGGAATCTAGCAAGTAGACATAATAAAAAGAAATTCTAACCTAGACAATAACTATTCCCCAGGCTGCGGCGCCAAAAACTTGATGCGTGGGAATTGCACCAGGCTTTACATCTCAAGGGATCTCAAGAAGCTTACAACCCCTACCAGGCAGTGTACCTGATCGTTGTAGTATAGTATAGTGACAAGTACCGGGGGATTGATCGTTCAACTCAGGAATAGTGTCGCTAGGATTAGAAAACCTAAAAACTAGGTCTAGAGGTGAGGGATGATTCTTTTTGTATTTTTATATTTTATGAAAACAATTAAAAATCTCGGGTTTTTGGAAGAGTGGGCGGAATTAGTTGCTAGTCAATTAACCCAATAACTAAGATGCAATCAAAATAAAATAATAAAAATGTAAAATAAACTAATTTAATTAGTGGTGTGAGCAATATGTGGGAGAATGGTGTTTACTTAGATTTCACTACTCCCTAGATATCTTTTACAGGTTAATTACTTGTTACAGTTGCGTGGATGGCGAATTGTATTCCTTAATACCATTCATGGGGTGGCGTACTTACTTCCCCAATTCTGTAAGCTCCTATTTCACTCCTATGTCGAGCCGGCTAAGAAGCTCCTAACATGGGATCACTAGAATTCGCTCATGCATTAAATACAACCATAAAAACCTAGTACACACCGGTTCATGTTTCTTAAGACGTTCAAGCATGTTACACAATGGAGATCTGCCAGTTTTCTTAAGCCTAACATTGAAATCATTCATCCATTACAACTATAAACAAGCAATCAACCTATAATCAACATCTAGGTTTCATTACATCTAAGCAAACACACAAAAGATCTAGCCTAGCATGTTAAAATCAAGACAAGCATAAGATATATTCAAACAACACATAGACATATTGAATGAATTGAAAGAAGACTTATCTTAATTGAACATGAAGGGTTTCAAGGGGTGAAAACCCTTGAAAATACTGTTACAAACGACCTAGGGTTTATTAGGTTCGGCCCTAGTATTCTCCACACAAGTTTCTCTCTTAATGAATGAAAATTAGAAAAGTATATATATATTTTGTGAGGTGACGGCGTCAAGAGGAAATTTCTGACGCCGTCATCTCGCCGCCAATAAAGTTCTCGGATTGCCTAGATCTAGATCTGACGCCGTCATGTGTAATTCTGCTCCAGGCCGTCACCAAAATAACTCTTGACGCCCTACTTCTGACGCCGTCACGTTTTCTCTGGGTCGTCATGCATTTTGCTCCTGACGCCGTCATATTTTCCTTCTTGACGCCGTCAGGTACTGTTCCAAGCATGGAAAATTAAGTCTTTGCCGTTTTCTTCACTTTTATGCTCCAAAAACGTCCAAAATGCTTCCTTTTCCAGAATTCACTCCTAAAGTACCTAAAATCACAAAAGAAACGATTTAGGGCAATATTTGATCAAATAAATTCCAATTCCGGCTTAAATGACCCCCTAAAAACGGTTCATTTTTCGCCTCATCACGTACACGGCCCCACGAATGGTATTAAGGGATATAACCGGTCGTCCACGCAATTGTAACAAACTATTCAACTAATGAAAGATAGCTAGGGAGTCGTGAAATCTAAGTAAACACGTTTCTCTTATTATTGTTTTTCTCAACATTTACTTTCTTGTTATTTTATTTTCATTGCATTTGTAGTTATTTGGGTTAGTTGACTAGCAACTAATTCCGCCACTCTACCAATACCCGAGATTTTTATTTGCTTTCCATAAAACTATAAAAATATAAAAAGAATCATCCCTCACCTCTAGACCTAGTTTAATTAAGTTTTGATCTTAACGACACTATTCCCCGAGAGAACGATCAATCCCCCGATACTTGCCACTACACTATACTACATCGGTCAGGTACACTGCCTGGTGGAGATTGCAAGCTTCTCGAGATCCCTCGAGAGGTAAAACCTTTTGCGTAGGGCGCAATCCCACGCATCATGCCCGCTAGACATATATTAGCAAAACTCATAAAACAAAGATAAATTTGGCAAACATAACCAATTAAAAAGAATATTATTTCCAATTTTCCATTGTATCAATTAGCAAACTAAACTGTTGGTGAATAGTACCTCTATTAAGTTTCTCCATATCATATTAGGCTACTCACAGTAAGGCGACCCAATGCTTCTCTTTTTTCATGCCACGTCAGCTTTCTCTCTCAAGCGATCTGCAGGCAATCGGGTGCCCCAGTAAGGGCGACCAAGTTTATTTTTTTAACATTTTAAACTATAAACTTAATAATTAAAACATTAATTTCGTTAATATTAAAATAGTACATCGAATGAAAACATAAACTTAAACATCTCATAAACATAAACTTAAGATTCAATTATAATCTGGGTGATCTCAGGTTTGAGAGTTGTTGGAATCGTACCTGTCGTCGTAAGGATCAAAGCTCGCCAACCTCTCTGCTTCTAACTGAGCTTCCAACCTGCTCAACTCCCGTTCCTTGTCAGAGTTCTAGCCACCATCATCAGTTGCCACATTTTCCTCAAAACTTAGCTGAAAATGATCCAGACGAAGTAGCTGTTGTTATTGCTCAACAACTCTTGGTGCAGATGATACAACGATTCGGGAGAGCCATACATAGATTGTTGGCTTCGACAGGAGTGGATTTGTTGTGGTTGTTGGTTGTTTTGAGATGGTGGAATGAACGGACGATTAACATTACGATTCATAGCAAATGGATTGAATGTTTGTTGTTGTGGAGGTTTTTGAGATTGATAATCAAGAGTAGCGGGTCGGAAATTGACGTTTGGTGAGACACCGGTTAACCGGAAAGTCGAATCCGGTGATACTTGCGGGATATTTTATGGTAATAGGGATTTTCGGCCTTTTGTTTGTTGTTGTGTTTTCTTAGACATTTTGAATAGAGATAATTGTGAGATTATGTGAATTGGAGTGTGTTTATGTTGTGTATATATAAGGTAAATTAAAGGAATATTTTATTTTATTTTATTTTGCTAAAGGGCTATAAACAAACGGTACATTTTTTTTACTCAAACGGCTACAAACATTAATTGTTCAGACGGTCACATGGATCAAAAAGTAAAGTGAAATGGAAATGAGTTTCGGTCGAGCCTGCGACCTTTTTGGTTTTTTTTCCTCCCTCGAGGAGTGACGACCGAGTGTCAACAACAAGGCCGACCGAATCCGACCTGAACGACCGAGTCGGTTGACACCCTTATTGTGGGTAGCCTTAAAAACTAACAATCTCAACTAAAATTAAAGTGATGTTTTTCAAATTAAGTGATTTGGAAATATATTTAGTTCCTCCTTTTAATTAAGTGAGAGAAGTTTTTATAGACTTCCCAAATAAGGCTACTCCCAACAATTACACTATTAATCTTTCCGTATCAGCGGCACATTAGTTTTCTCTCTCCTTCACTCATTCTCAATTTTCACTCCCAATAGTGTCACACCATTATACCTTTTAACCAATTTTCTTATTTATTAAAAACTAAAACTTTTATTCATAAATTAAAAATGTTATATAGATAATTAAAATCGTAAGTGTACAAAATAAAATAATGTAGATTATTAGAATCCTAAACTACTGTGGCAAATTCTAATGGTCCTTGATGCCCGCTTCAGATCCAAGGTCATTTGGAGCTTTTGTCCACTCAAATGATCATGAGGCTGCAAGTAGAAATGTAAGTCTTGACGACGTTATGCCATTTCTCCCATTCTGCCCTCTTGTGCCCTTACTTCCACCTCCCTCTTTATGATCTTTATAAATGCTTCAACGTTCTAGGAATTTCTTTCCTTGTAGGTTTGGGTGTAATCGAAATACTCGTTGACCATCAACCTAGCCAACGCATCCTCAATGACAGATGTTGAAGATGTCGTTGATGTCGTCCTTTTCTTCTTTACTATGTCCCTGCCCACTAGTAGTTGAACCTCTTGCACATCATGTCCATCATCCTTGTCGTATCTAGCCCGCACATTTAAATTTAAACTACCCGCTCTAGACTGCGACGTGTTGAACAAACTTGTACAAACGCATAACAACTCTTAGACATTAAAACACATAGCTGAATCATGCTGTCAATTCTTCAACAACCTACAGTTTACGTTTTTTGGTGTTCACTAAACATGAACATCATTACTAACATGAGCTACTTCAATTTTATAAACATAAACTTCATAAAATCATAATCATGATCATATTCTAACTCATAAACATACACAACCATAAACCACAACACATACTAATATGGTCTATAACTTCAAAAATGGTTATAACATGATTCTATGACAAAAGAATTTAACATTAGCATACTTTTTAACCAAAACCTCCAACATCTATCATGAGTCATGACCAAGAAACTTAAATTGTAATTACTTCATACCTTTGATGGGAAATATCTTAAGAGAGCTTATAACATCTTGTGGTAGCATGAAAACACTAGAAATCCATCATGAATCATGCTTAGAATGATTTCTTTATCCTTAAGGAGTTTAACTATCTTTCCCTCCAAGACACGCACACATACACATGTGCTTATGATGAGAAATATGAAAGTATATTAATAAACTTATAAAATCAGAGTGTTACAACTCTACACCACTAGAATTGTTCGTGTATTCGCGAACATTCTCGGAAACTATTCTGTTTAATTTTTGTCTATCCACAAAGTCTCCCCTACTGAGCTAGTTCTAATACTTAAACTAGTTTCATTACATGATCTTTTAAGAAGGGGCGGGCGGAGGGAGATTCCCAACAATGCCTAAGAATTTTGTGGAATTTTCTTTCATAGTCTGAAAATTTATCAAAAAATCTAATTTTTATGAACTACATCACATCTAAAAAGTTTGTGTTTAAAGTGTTATTTAGTTTAAATGAAACGCATTCGACAACTTTTAGTTTAAAATATTTCGTTGCCGAAATTTTTAAGAGTATGATAATAATCATAAACTCATTCCGAACATCTCACTTAAAGATTGGGTTCATTATGTCCTATCTATAAGGTTATAAGTAAAAGAGAGCTATGTGATTTGTTTTAGATAACCATGAGCCTAGCTAGGAACTAATATCATACTATACAAATAGTAGTTGAGGTGTTATAAATACAACTCGAAAACAAAGAGAACCTAAAGTGATCCTTAGACATACCATGAGCTCACTTATGTAAATTGTTAGAGTACGAGCGGAAGTGGGGTAGCCAATGGGACAAGTTTTGGCTCCTTTAGGTTTCTAAAGCAGTGAAAAAGTATTTGTTGGTCCATGCCATAAAAAATAGGTCATAAATTCAAATGTAACATATTTTTACACGCAAATATATGTAACACATTATTTAGATCGCTAAGATAAATTTATTTTCAGACATACTTTATCAGAAAAAAGTAAGCAGAAATAAATAGTTACAATAGCACACGTACAGTACTTGATCTATATCGTGAAATAAGTTAATGCATGATAGGAAAGGTAAATTGTGCTAGTACAACCATGAATTATGTTCAGATTTATGATTTGTATTTTGGGAGAATACAAGCTCATAAACCTTAATAAGAATAAGTTTTTGAGCTTATCATCTTTTAATAAAGCGTTAATTACCAAAAGAGGACTTTTTCTTGATCAAATTCTCAAAGGGGACAAAACCAACTAGTTTCCCAATTTGGTCATGTGCTAATGTGCGATCGTGCGATGTCACTGAATGTGCGACATGTGTCCACTTTTTTATAATTAAAATACAGTAGTAGGTGGGTTCTTGTCTTATTATTGATCAAGAAAAAGTCCCAAATACCTTTATCTTTAATATATATATAACACTTTCCAACTAAATACTCCATCAACACCATCACCACCAAATCCGGCCAGCCACCACCATATCCGGCCAAGAACATCAATCAAACTCATCTTCTCTCGATCATCAAACACACGCACACAACACTTTAGTCTCTACAACCAATACCCAGATCCACCACATCATCAACACCCTTCACATCGAGAACCCCAAATATCAAGATCCGCCATGACCACCACAGATCCGCCATCACCACAACATATCAACCCCGTTGCTCGACCCGACAGATCCAACCAAGAACCCACCTAAAACGATATGCTAAAAAAACTGATAAAAATCTCCGGCGACTTCACCGGAGCAAAAACTCCGACGGTGAAAAATGGATCGTGATTTAATTGATTTGATCTCTGATTTTTTTTTTTAATTAATAAGGATAGGGTATTTTTTTCCCCTTCAATAAAGATTGTGATGGGAGATGATAGATCTTTTCTTTAGACATGTGAAAGTACTGATGGGAAGATTGTATAATAATTGATGTATAATCTTATAAGTGGCTAGGCTTATAGAGATGGGTAAAAAAATGTTGGATATCTATAAATGAATAGAGTGGCTATACGTAGCCACTTAAATCGCACATTCGCACTTGAATATAGAAATAAAAGCGAAGTCGCATATTTGCACATTTAAATCGCACATTTGAATATGGAAATAAAACGAATTCGCACATTCGCACATTTAATAGGTACAAAATCGCACATTTATTTGACTTATAGAACTAAGGGTAAATGAGTAATTTTTGTCTGGACACATGGGAAACAAGAGATAGTGGGTGGGACAAGTGACAAGTGATAGTGGGGGACAAGTCCTATTTGTCTTGACACGTGTCAAGAAACTAAGGGAATCGCACATACGTACGTTAGCACATGACCAAATTGGGAAAACTAGTTGGTTTTGTCCCCTTTTGAGAATTTGATCAAGAAAAAGTCTCTTTTAGTAATTAACGCTTTAATAAATTTATAGTACATGCATCAAATTAAGCTTAGTTGAACACTAGGTCATCAAACGAACTAAATATATATTTACCAGGTCTTTGACCTTTTAAAAAAAAAAAAAAAAAAAAAAAGTATAGATTTAGGTATTCCAACACACAAAATAAGCTAACCTTCAATTTCGAAACAAATATAATCGCATTTAAAAAAAGAACGACATAACTGATTATTCATAATTACTTGATTAGAATCTAGATTTGGGACCATGGTTCCAGGTTTTATTAGTGTTTATTTATTCAAGAACTAGATTATGCCACTAAACATGAATTGTAAAGTTTTACTATCTAGTGACAACGAAATATGACGTGATAAATGATAAATTAAGTTCCAAATTTAACAAGTATTATAAGCTCACTTTTTTATTTTGAAACTTTCACGCGTATACAAGTTTATTATGACATAATAAACTTATATAAACCGAAAAGTTTTAAAATAAGCCACAAAAAGTAAGCTTATGAAAGCTAAACAAAAAACCAAATAAGCTATTATAAGCCGGCTATATAAGTCGAAACAAACACCCCCCTAAAGATAAATAGCAGGCCTAAGGGCCCGTTTATTTTTTTCTTTCACTAACAGATACATGGGACCCACGTCTGTTGCTTCCTCTTAATGGGGAGGAGCACATAATTTACACCCACTAGATATAGATGAATTAGTGGAATTTTGTAGGCCCCATTATAAAAAAAATATATTAAATTATATCTTGTGGGTCCATTCCCTCCTCTAATAGAAAAAAGAAACAAGGCGTAAGTCTGGTTTGTGGCAAACGGTACACTAGGGTTTCTAGGGGTGTAAACGAGCTGAGTCGAGCCGAGTATTGACATGCTCGAGCTCGGCTCGTTTAAAATCGAGTCGAGTCGAGTATTTTTCGAGTCGATCTCGAGTTGTCTCGGCTCGATTACACCCCTATATATATATATATATATATATATATATATATATATATATATATATATATATATATATATATATATATATATATATATATATATATAGGGGGACTTTCTTACGAGAACCATTTTATCTGCGAGAACTGAGAGAACTACCAAAAACATGCATGCACGCCTTTTAAAATAAAATAAAAATACATGCAAATCATCAATAATCGTAAGCATCCACCTATGTTCTTCAATATCATTATGAACTCATCATCTTTTTTCACAAAAACCTTACCCACGGCCGCAATATTGTCGTTGCACGTCTTATAAGAACATACATGCACACCTTCAAAGAAAATTTTTGTATTTTCAATTTCTTATCAAATTCTTTAGAACAACTATGGTTTTTTAAAAACATATGTGTTGTTTTTAAAACATATGTGCAAAAATACAATTATTGAAGGCGTGCATGTATGTTTTTGGTGGTTCTCTCAGTTCTCGCAGTTAAAATGGTTCTCGTTTAAAAGTTACACTATATATATATATATATATATATATATATATATATATATATATATATATATATATATATATATTGGGGTGTAAATGTGTAATCGAGTCGAGTCGAGTAGCTCGCGAGTTGTCTCGGCTCATTTAAAATCGAGTCGAATCAAGTATTTTTTGAGTTGATCTCGAGTTGCTCGCGAGTTGTCTCGGCTCGTTTACACCCCTAAGGGTTTCTACGTAATTTGTCATTATAAATAGTTGTTAATAAGAATACAAGACCTACGGGGAATTACAACTTCTGACATCCTTTTCATGACGACAAATTCTAAAACCATGGTAACTTTTTACAAAGCAACTTCTTTTATCATGTTACATATTTTTCTTGACAAGTCCATTTCCCACTCACATGATTTCTCCTAGTGAAGAGGACACTCTTGTGGTGGGGCGAGCACAAGAGCGAAACTCAGATAAAACATGTGTGGTGCCGATCCCAAACAAATATTCAAGTACCATGGTTACTGGTTTTTACCATTGTATACAGATAGATGGGCAGGTGGCCACCATACCTGGTTTTCTTCTCCTCTTTGAAGCTACATGCATGACATATATTCAAATATTACATCAAACAGTTAATTGCTTTAACATTCTGTTGAATGACGAAGACACGCGCGTCCTACTTAATTTACACTTCCTTAATACGTATTTTGTCTACATTGAAACTTAATCCCATAATTTCTTAGTTCACGGATCACATTAGTACTGTTAGAATACAAGCCCGTTGATAACAAATCTTAAGGAAACGGAGAAAACGTCAAAAATACGTTTTGTAATTTTCTGTCATATGTTACTTTTTTTTAGAACGGCGATTGAATTAGAAACTAGCAAGTGGCTAGAAGATAAGAAATTTTCTGTCATATGTCACTGAAAAAGATTTTCGGAATTGTGAAGAAACTTTTGTGAAAAGAGCCATTTTGAACACGATTTCTGTTTTTCTTCCGAAGCTTGGACGTTTAGTTTTTCTTTAACCACTTTACAACTAAAGATACACATAACGTTGCATATACGCAAATACACATACATACATATTTTTAAGTAAAACAAGACAAACAAGCAAGGGGGAAGACATAATAAATGCAAAGGCATGGATGTGTAATTTTTCCCTAACCACTTTAGAACTAAAGACCCCATGTAGAAGAAAATACATATCCATATATGTAACATCTACAACTCCCACTTATATCTCTTACCCCACACTTACAAACGTTGTTGGGTTTTGTCTTTGAGGTGCTTGATTTACATTCATGACTAAATTATTATCACATCACACTCATCAAATGTGTTGTTTTTTCTTTTATGATTCGTTTGCGTATGTAACTTACATTTTCAAATTATTATGTCACAATCCAAATAATGCTTAACACCTTTTTGAATCAAGTCAATTTGGTAGCCGACAAAAACCATCACTCATCCTGTTTCTTGTTGGAAATTTGTTGTTAGAGACTGAAGTTTGCTCGTTTTAATCTTTTATGGTTACATACAACAAATATTTACGTGTCAATGTTTAAATACATGCATCCATTTCGTTACACTAACTGCAATAACAAAACCAATTGTATTTTCGGAGCAAGGGTATAGTAAAATGTAGCCAACCATACCCCTGCCCGAGGATAGAGAGACTGGTTTTAGGAACATATCCGGCAAATGTGTAGGTTTGGATGTATATGTGTGTAATCACACTCGAGAACCTAAGAATTTTACATGGTCTGCTAATATGGGATCATGTTTCCTCTAGGGGCAAGAAGGATATCGTCTTCTATGTTGATAAGCAGATAACTGAAAATGTTTCATTTGCGGAACTTGTTATAAATCAAACCCGACGTGCATTGCTTTGAGCCTATTAGAACATAATTTAGTTGTCCACTTTTACGATTTTTCCTCTTGAAAAGTAGAGTTAGTAAATTTTTTTAAAATAAATTTATAATTTAATTAAGTTTTAGAACGGTGTTCATTTTTTCAATTTTGTTTTTGACATAATTCGAATATACAAGACAATACCTAATAGGGCCAACATGTTAATAAGGCACGAAAGCCCCACAAGCTAGCCCATATACAGTACCAAGACCCAAAAGATCTTGTCAATATTATCATGTTAACCACATAAAAAGGTAAACAAAAACCAAGAAGGATTTCTGTTCAGGGTAATCGGGGAAGTCGAGTCTTTTTGGCTCTAAAATACGCAATCTAACCGATATTCCTGGCCATCTTAAAATGTTCACCCATCGACGTTGATGTATTCTGAGAATCTGAGACTTGATGACACCTTGGCCCTAACCGTCCCAAGATTCTCATGTTAACTTCTTTCTACATTCACCATACTCTATTTTTTTTTTTTTTTTTTTTTTCATCTTTGTTTCGTTTTATAACACGTCAAGTCAATGTTATAAACTTATAAACATATTAGTTGGTTTTAATTTTAAAGCAAACATGTCCACCAAACCATACTATGATTCCAACTTTTTGGTTTTTCTGCGATCTCTTCTTTGGGGTGTTTTTTGTTTTCGCTTTTCTTTTTGTCGCGCTAGGAGCAATTGACTAAGATACCCCAGGGATAATTTTAATGGTCATGTCAAACCAAAGACTTTCCAACATTCTTTGGTGGACTGAAGCATAGATTGCTTCTTCAAACACCAAAATGCTCACTTGTGGCTTTAGTATCCACATGAATTGATTACCTTATTTGCATGCGTGTCATCGCGTGCTTTCAACTTAAAATTTTATTACTAACAAGGAAAAATAGTCACGAAAGGGTAGTTTTTTCTTCTGCGTGTGAGACATGAAAACATAAATCTTCATGTAATTTACGCTTTGTTGGCCAAAAACATTTGAGCACTTGTAACCTTAAGATTACATTTGCCTTTAATAGGATTTATATTCCAGAATTTTAACTTCTTGTGTTTTAATAAGTCCCTACTGTTATGCTAAGCTCTTGATGTTTCCTAATTCATGATTGCGTCATGTTTAGAGTTAAGTTATGTGGCTTAACGTCAATGCTTGCTTTCAGCTCCTTGTACCATATTCATGTTTCAAAATGTTATTGCAATGATTAGTTACTCCTGATATCTTTCTGATAATTATTTGAGTACCAATAATCATGATGATTTCATTAAGCCTTCTGCTATGCATACAAGTGTCTGGTCAGGGATGCTAACTCTGTAATGGGAGCGCGTTGTGTTGTTTGGTTATTTTCTGATGAGTGCCACCCTTAGAAAATGTATGTTAACAGATCCTCAAAGTCAGTGACTTGTTTATCTATTCCAATGTGTCCTTCTTAGAGTAATTACATTATTAAGTCAATCACGAAACGTGTGTAAAGATCAAAGACGATAAAGTCCAAAAGACCCTAATGAGATCCGTGGTCCTAAATTGACTCTTAAAATCTACCTTATATGATAGGTTTGCTTGGGCAATTTTGGTGATTTGGTCCAAAGCCTAGTAGACAAATCTCTTGTTAATCTCAATTATGATAGGAATCAAAGCCAAGACTTCATTAAATGAGTTCATTTAGTCTTTATTTTACTCAACCGATAATGACTAATAAACTTTACGCCATCATTCTTTCTACCGCAGTTGTAACAACCTATAATATTGCGTCACAACTTGTTTGTGTTGATGCGATTTGTGGTTGATAAATGGTATCAGTTTATTGGTTCACATTTTTGTTTCTTGGTGTCATGAGTTCTGCATGGATCGGATTATCTTGTATAAGCATATAGGTTAATCATGTTGTAACCTTAATAACAAGGTGTGAGGCTAGGCGCGAAAAAGAAATATTTGTAGAAGAGAACTTTAGTAGCTTAATATGGCATTAACAAAACAACATCATATCATATGTTTACAACAAGGAGACGCAAGTTAAAAAAGCGCATTCATATTAGTAACCTCTTAAAGAGCTAAAAAAGGCTTTAGTATAGACAAGTTAACCCTGTTTCCTAATCAAGTATCAATAAGAAAACATAAACAATATTTTCATCAACAGAAATGAAATGAAAGGAAGTGTCATCATGTTTTTGCATATTTTTGTTGAATTAGTATTCTTGGCAGTTGGCAAACTCACATTTAAATTCCAAGACACATGAATGGCATCAAATGGATCTTTCAACCACCAAAGGCCCATGTGTCATTCTATAACCTAAATGCCCTTACAAGTTCCAACAACAATATAATCCAAACACCAATAAAAAGTAAAATGAAACTAAAACTAACAATGGGGCCATATTAACATCCATGACAAATTAAATATGCCCTATTGGATGGCCTACAATGTGGGTTGTATATAGAGGTGAAAAAAAAAAAAAAAGAAAAAAAAAAAAAAAAAAAAAAAACGAAACGAAAACGAAAACCGATCTAATTAAAAAAAAACCTAAAAGCCGGTTAAAAAAGCGGTTTCCCTTGAATCGAACCTTCGGTTTTAAAACCGGTTTCCGATTTTTTTAACGATTGATTTGAAAACTGTTTTAAACTGGTTCGGTTTTAAAAACCGTTTTTGGAAACTGGTATTTTTTTTTGCAAGTACTGCTGTTAACGGTAATATTACTGTCTTTTTGATTTTTAGACTCTTTCTTTTTTCCTAAGTGCCCAAATGACACCTCGTTAGTACTATATAAGTGGGTTTGGTGTTGAGGTTAAATTACACTTTCAAAAACATAAAAACACTCTCTAAAAATGCAAAAAAATGGCATCCGGATGTGCGCAATCATAAGCTTCCGTTGGGAATTCGTCAACCCAACCCACAATGGTTTTTATCCTAGAGACGAATAGAAACCTGGAGATTTGGTCAAACTACGAATTGTGTTTGATATCGGACGGTTCGAAAAAAGCTAGATGTAAGAAATGTGGGGGTTTATACAAACATGAAGGGAATACCACGTTGAAAAATCATATGTTGAAACGTTGTCGTGTTTTGAAAGCGGCGTCAGGTTCTAGTGAAACAACAATGAGGGTTGATAGATCGTTGTGGCAATACGAAGCGACTCGGGTTCGAGATAGGATGGCGAAATTTGTGATTCAAGAAACCTTGCCTTTTGACCACTTCAAAAATAAGCGAATGATCTCGCTTATCCAAGATACGCTTCAACCTCTATATACTCATGTAAGTCGAATGACCATTAGACGTATTGTATAAATATGTGGAAAATGGCTAAAAATGAAATGATTTTAGGATTTCAGTCATTAGAAACCGGTGTTAATTTAACGTGTGATGTTTCGACGGCTCCACATGGTTCACCGGATTCGTATCTTTGTGTTACCGCTCATTGGGTAAATCCCAAAACGTGGGTAATGATGAAGCATGCGATTGCCTTTGAATTGTTTGGATACTCCCATATCGGCGAAAATCTATATGCTATTTTAGATTGTGTCATCAAAACGTAAAATATAGAAGAAAAGATTTTTTTTCTATATCTTTCGATAATGCGTCGAAGAACACCGTTGTGGTTGATCAATTAACACTGAAATACAGACCGGTTTGCAACGGTGTCTTTTCTCACAGTCGATGTGTTGCACATATTATTAATTTGGTTGTGCAAGACGGGTACAAGTTATCAAGGAAACAAAAAAATGATTTTAAAAATATAATAAAAGATATATTTAGTAGTAGTAATAAACGATATTATAACTATATAGCGCTATGTGCGAATTCAAATGCCGTTTTCTTAGGTCCGTATTGGGACGTACCTACCTGATAGAATTCCACTTGCAACATGTTTGAATGTGCTTTACGACAAAGATATACTTTAAAAGTGTTTCATGACCATCTTGCACAATGTAATTTGGTTGTGCCTTATCCCGAGTCATCTTGGTATACTATACAACTTGTTTCGGAAATGCTTGGAGATTTTAAAAAAGCTACTACTTTGTTAACGGGAGTTTACTATCCTAAAAGTTATTTAGCTTTAAACCAACTTTATTTAATGACTTCAAAATTAGAGGAGTTTGAGTAGAAAAGCAATTTATTTGAAAAAATGGTGAAACCAATGAAAGAAAAATTAAAAAAATATTTTCAATAGTTGCCTCTCGTTAGAGCTGGGGTATGGTTGTGCCATTCTCTTGCCCTAACCTACCAGCCTACAAAATTAAACGGCGCACAGTATCGGATTTGGTGTCGTTCTTGCTCGTGCCAAACCACCCACACCACGCCATTCTAGTTTTTTTTTTTTTTTTTTTTTTTTTTTTTTTTTTTTTTTTTGACAGTTGCATTTGAATTTAATGGAAGCAAAGGGACGTTTGGCAATGGTAACATGACAGTTTGGCGTGGTTTTTGACAAAATTTTTTTTAACCCCCTAAATTACCTCTAAATACACTAACAAATCACATACACTTCCAACACATATTAACTATCTACTTTTCTCGATCTTTTTCCAACCAAAATGAATCCCAACTCACCATGGATTAACAACATGCTCAATGACCCGCCGAACCAAATGACGGGCGCGTCTTCAAATCCGGGCTCGTCTTCAAATCCATACAATCAATCGCCTTACTTTCCTACCTTCCCAACAAACCCATACATGAATCCTAAAGAACAAATGCTATTTAGTTAATGACAAATTGATGCGTGGTTTTGTAACGTTGCAAAAGGTTTTACCTATCAAGGGATCTTGAGAAGCTTGCAATCCCCATCAGGCAGTGTACCTGACCGTTATAGTATAGTATAGTGGCAAGTACCGGGGGATTGATCTTTCAACTCAAAGAATAGTATTCGCTAGGGTTAAAAATCAATTAAACTAGGTCTAGAGGTGAGGGATGATTCTTTTTGTATTTTTATATTTTATGAAAAACAAGTAAAAATCTCGGTTTTTGGAAGAGTGAGCGGAATTAGTTGCTAGTCAACTAACCCAAATTACTACAATTGCAAACAAAATAAAATATAATGAAACTAAAGTAAAATTGGCGAAAACAATAATAAGATAAAATGTGTTTACTTAGATTTCACTACTCCCTAGCTATCTTTTACCGGTTGATTAGTTTGTTACAATTGCGTGGATGACGGGTTATACTCATCTAGGGTTTCTCCTCTCAAAGTTGCACACAATGAATGAAAAATCAAAAATTATATATAGATTATAAGGACTGACGGTGTCAAGAGTAACTTCTGACGCCGTCAACTCGCCGCCATAATTATCATCGTATTGACTAGATTCACTTCTGACGTCGTCATGTGTAAACTTCATCTTGGCCGTCACATGTATTTTGCTCTTGACGGCCTTGGCGACGCCGTCATGTATAATTCCTCCAAAAACTCTCTGGCGCGTCACGTGTAACTTGATTTATCCACCTCTTTGTCAAAGGGTGATGGCGTCATAAGCATATCCTGACGCCGCCAGGTACATTTTTCAGCATGAATTTGAGACTTTGTCGTTTTCTTCACTTTTTCGCTCAAAAAACGTCCAAAATGCTTCCTTTTCCAGATTTCCTCTCAAAAGTACCTAAAATGACAAAAGGAACGATTTAGGGCAATATTTGATCAAATAATCTCGACTTAGGGCTTAAATGACTCCCTAAAGCGGTACACTTTTCGTCTCATCCAATACCCTTACACTTGAGATTTGCTTGTGCTCAAGCAAATGCGCTTTTATTCTAATCAAAATACAAGCTAGGGGTCATTTAACACTAATATAAAAGTAATTGCAACAAATAATCGTTCCACTTCAACCAAAACAAGCACGGAAATTATACACTAGCACCTCACAAATAGTGTTTAGATTCTCACATCTCTCGGGTGTAATAAAGTATATATCACAATATAGAAATGGAAAACATCTCTCACTACCTGTCATAGCAAATAGATTACCTTAGGCTTGGGAAAGGATCAAACCTCCACCACTTGGTGTAAGCACCTAGGATAAACTATCAAAGAGGTCTTTTAAAGGGTTATAACATGAGGTGTAGGGATATGATAAACACGGTTTTGTTGGATAAAGGCAATCTTTACTGGTGGCGAGTTAATCATCTTGGTCAATTACATGTGCAATGTGGCGTTGATAAGCCAAGACTCGAATCGACTTAAGCTAATCAAAAACCAACAAAATATAAAACAAAATAAAATGAAACGGGATGGTAGCCCGTATGTTTTTTTTTTTTTTTTTTTTTTTTTTTTTTTTTTTTTTTTCAATTTTGTTTCTTTTTCTTGATTTTTTTTTTCTTCCATACACTCTTGCCCTATCCAAAATAATACATCATAGCAAATTTACGTCCCCCTTACACTTGAAGTTTTACATACTTTACGATTAACTATTCCAATGACTCGAATTAAGATAATCAAAACACTTGGAATACTTTTTAAGATTAACGCACATATGGGGGTAATAAATGATGTTCTTCCCTATTACTCCATAACACTAGTACTTTATCTATGAGTCCTAATCGTCCCAAAACAATATGTACAAGATATGACTCGACTTAGCAACCATGTAATCAATTAGACAATTAACTAAGGGTTTAAACAAATAACAATAATGCACTAATGATGAGTGCATACACGGAAGACTAAGGCGATTTGGTTGCACATTTGGGGTAGAGTGTAAACAAATTCTTCCTTTAAGTAAAATGCTTAAAGTTAGAAACGAAAAAGATAGGCTCGGAGGGGTGTACTAGGGGTATCGTGTACTAAAAATGAGTACATCGCAAAGGTGTGGAAAAATTAATTGACTTTACTAGTCAAGTAATTATGACTTCATTGGTCAAGTAATTATGATACGGGTTTAACACAAGGGTGATCCTAATGCCTCTTATCATGTAGTAAATCCTAACTACACGAATGTAGTCTCACTAGTGATCTCGGAATGCATCACTAACGCAGGTTCTAGAATCTAAGTACTACCGGTACACTCATAAGCACTAATAATGAATGTTTTTCCTAACAAATCTAAATGCGAACCTCACATATTTGGGGTGGAAAATTTTGAGTGGTACGATTTTTGTGCTAGTCATACAACTCCTATCCATGAGACGCTCATTAAGGCTAAAGCTTCAATACTAAATGTTGTAAAAATTTTAAATTTGGTGCTAAAATTGCCCTAACAAGTATTTCTCTTAGTTTTATTACACACCTACTATTGAACAAACAAACTCAAGTGCAATTGCATTCTCTAAGATATCATCATTTACCTTCCCCTTACACATAGGCTAAATATTGTCCCCAATGTTCAATAAAAAAGATGTAAAAGTACTGAAGGTAAATGAATGAAACAAATACTCCCCTAATTCGTTCGATGTGGATAATTGAATAACATGGTTAAATCCTCCTCCAAGAAATGAACGTTGAAAGCTTCCCTCCAGAAATATAAATCATCTTCTTGTCCAATGTAACCTGTTAAACCTGAGAAAACAATCAAGGCAAATCTCGCGTAAAATCGGCGGCAATATATATATATATATATATATATATATATATATATATATATATATATATATATATATATATATATATATATATATATATATATATATATATATATATATAAGGATATAATGCTTGTGGAATAAATGTTTGCAGATTTCCTGGAGTTTATAAAACTAAAGAATTAACGAAAACTTTAAGACTCCGGTAGAAAAACAAAACTTGCAAAATTTTTCAGAATTTTACACTTGACGCCATCAGAGTGTTCTGACAGAAATCTTATGTTAAGTTTCCGGAAAATTTCTGGAAAAAACGCATGCCTTAATTCCTGGAATTCCTGCAAATCATCATTATGACTCGATACAAGCATTTGACTCAAACAAAAACAAATATACATGTTCATTTAATATTGTTGTGGTTCATGTTCAATCTCGTTCTTAGAAACATATTTAGATTTCTCTTACACTTAGCTTTTGCGAAATACCTTTTTATGAAGTTAAAACAAACAACAAGGTAAAGCATTTTCACAACTTATTTTGAAACATGATCCGCAAACAATAAAAATAAAGCATGCATATGGAAATAAATAAAATCAAACAAACAATAAAACAAATAAAACTTGAGTTGCCTCCCAAGAAGCGCTTTTCTTTATTTACGAGTCTTGTAGCTAGACTTAAGGTCACGGGCTATTATGTGACCTCGTCATTGGTCACGGTTCCTAGGTCATCTTCCAAATCTCTATCGAGATCGCTTTCGTAGTGCAGGTATTTTGGGTCTTCAAATTTAAAGACATCTTCCCGATATTTGGAACCAAGCTTACTGACACCCTTAAAGAACCCACATGATAAGTCAAAGGTGTTTTTACATCCTCTCCAAATATCATCATCACATAAAATAAGTTGGGACCCTAGCTTATCAAGTTCGTCGCAATCTACTCCTTCGAAATCTTTCATCTTATATGGCGTTTGGTATGAGATTCTCCTAATTCCATCTGTGAAAGTCATGATTCCGTTCCGGTCGTCAACTATTAAGTTAGTGATTTCACAAAAGGGCGCCCCAAAAACAACTTGCGATAACCTCGGGTCGATATAATCCTCAATGTTGTCTATGATCGTAAAGTCCATTGTGAATGTCATATTTCCTACGAATACTTGAACTTCATGATCTCCACCGACAACATTTTCCCCTTTTTAAATCAATCTCCATCTGCAAATGTTGTTGTAATGGAACAAGGACATAACATTCTTGGGTAGGCACACGTTAATATAGACATTATAAAAATGCTTGTGACTTATCATACAAGGGATTTTGAGGTTATTCGGATCACGTCGCTTTTTCTTTCCCGACCTTCCACCCCGTAATCCATTTGTATTACAATCCAATGATGGTCGGTATTCATACACATCCACATTACCCTTACGAAAAATTACTTTTCTGACACCATCGGTGAATAGTGCACTACCATCGCTCTCATCTAGGGTTACTCTTGTTTCTTTTATAAATGGTTTTCCGAGGATGAGGTTAGTTAATGTTGGATTAATGAATGAGTCTATGTCATCGATCACGGTTAGATCAATGTTATAGATGAATCCTCCAATCATAACTGATAACCTTTTCATTATCCTGACGTTATCGAGTTCTTTACACGTAATTTGTTCAGGGAAGGCTTCGTTGTAAAGGGAGAGAGGGATCGCATTAACAGGGAGGTTAGGATCTATGTAAGTATCGATTATGAGCTTTTTCTTAGTGGTGCAAGAAATTTTAAAAACTTTAGAGTCGCCTTCCTCAATCCTATTCCTAGTCCTTGTAGAAATTCCTACCATGCCTCTCTCGAGTCTCTCTATAATAGATTTATCCGAAATTCCCAGATTTTCCTTAGGCCCCTCGGATTCTTCTTTCGACTCCTTCCACTCACTCGACCCTTGTGTGATGGAGTCCTCAAGTAAGTCTACAGGGCTCTTAGCCACATCGTGGTCTTTATTAGGGGCTTCACCTTCAACTTCATGACCCCCCATCCCTAGTTGGTTGTTGGTTCTGGTTGGGTTTAGAAGCAAGTATTGTGGTAATGGTGTTCACGAAGTGGATTGGTCATGAGGGGTTAACAAGGTCCTTAGTTTCCTTCACCTTTGGCGACACATGTTTAAAGAGTTTACTGGGGCTCTTTATTTTTACATGGGAAGTTGGCTGATTAATGATGGCGACGGATTTGACCTCTTCAGCCTGAGTCGATTAACCAGCAATGCGCTCATTTATAGCATGCAACAGGTTACTAACCTTGTTATTCATATCGGCTTGCTGTTGTCTGAATCGAGTCTCGAGCGTGGAAAGCTGTAATTCTTGAGAGAGAAAGAACTTTCGCAGTGCTTCTTCATAGCTTGGCTTAGGGGTGTTCTGTGGTGGGTAATGCTCGGACCATGCGAGTGGGGGAGAATCATTGAAGGATGCGCTCCGAGTCTGGTACCCTCTGAAATTTGGCTTATCCTTCCATGCTTCATAGGCTTCGCCGAAATTTTGAGGCCCTCGATTAGTGGTGGGCCACCTATCCTCCGCTTTATCAGAACGTGAGGATGCGAATTCCTTAAAAGCTCGTTTGGGTAGTTCCATGCAATTATGAGTTTCATGAGGACCACTACAAAATTTGCATGAAGAAGTGATCTTGTTCATTTGGCTTGAAGGCTTAGGAGCTTTGTAGGATTTCATAAGAAACTTGATTTGGTCTTCAAGTTCCATGATCCTACGGTCGGGAGTGCTTGAATTGTTCGAAGGCAAAGATATTGCCTTGACCGTTTTGTTCAAATCACGGGGATCATTCCAACTTTCGTTGTCATAGAGAGCAAGATCTTCTATGAGTTCCCATGATTCTTCCGCACTTAGATCACGTAGCTTGCCACCGGCCAATTGGTCAATGGTTCACCTTGTGGAGAGATCTATATGGTCGTAGAAAATTTGGACTTGGAGCCAAAGATCTATGCCATGATGAGGGACTTTTTGGAGTAAGTCCTTGAAACGAGTCCATGCTTCATAGAGAGTTTCACATTGACGTTGTTGGAACATCAAGATGTCATTTCTAAGCTTGGTAGTCCTTCCCGGTGGAAAGAATTGAGCAAGGAAACGAGTGGTGAGATCATCCCAAGAGGTGATTGATCCTGCGGGAAAACGCTCAAGCCATTGACTAGCTAGGTCACGTAGAGAGAATTGGAAGAGACGCAATCGGGTCGTCTCTCGAGTTTCAACATCAAGGTCTATGGAATCTACGATTTTGAGGAAATACTTGAGATGTTGATTAGGATCTTCGGAACAAAGTCCATGGAATGCACACCCGCTTTGCACCAACCGTATGGTGTTGGATCGCAAGGGAGACACATTGGCTCCTTGAGTAGGCTCAATGGTGTTTCGATAGCCTTGGTGGCTAGGACGGGAGTACTCTTCTAAAGTTCGGGGTCTAGAAGGTTGGTTTGGTTGTGGTGGGTTTTGTGGATGGTTTTGTTGTGGTGGGTTGATGGGGTCAAAGAGATTACCACCTTCTATAATGGCGGATGGCAATGGTTACAAACAAAGGAATGAAGAAAAATATAGACTAAAGAAACCTATAAAAATAAAAATAAAAATCTTACTAGAAAGGAATCTAGCAAGTAGACCTAATAAAAAGAAGTTTCAACCTAGACTATAACTATTCCCCGGCAACGGCGCCAAAAACTTGATGCGTGGTTTTGCAACCTTGCAAAAGGTTTTACCTCTCAAGGGATCTTGAGAAGCTTGCAATCCCCACCAGGCAGTGTACCTGACATTTGTAGTATAGTATAGTGGCAAGTACCGGGGGATTGATCGTTCAACTCAAAGAATAGTGTTCGCTAGGGTTAAAACTCAATTAAACTAGGTCTAGAGGTGAGGGATAATTCTTTTTATATTTCTATATTTTATGAAAAGCAAGTAAAAATCTCGGTTTTTGGGAGTGGGCGGAATTAGTTGCTAGTCAACTAACCCAAATTACTACAATTGCAAACAAAATAAAATATAATGAAACTCAAGTAAATTTGGCGAAAACAATAATAAGATAAAATGTGTTTACTTAGATTTCACTACTCCCTAGCTATCTTTTACCGGTTGATTAGTTTGTTACAATTGCATGGATGACGGGTTAAATTCCTTAATCCCATTCGTAGGGCCGTGTACGATCTTCCCTAACTCTATAAGTTTCTACCTCTTCCTATGTCGAGTCGACTACTAGCTCCTAACATGGCCTCATTTGTAGTTACCTATGCATTAAATATAACCAATTTATCGTAGTACACATCCGATCATGTTTCTTAAGATGTTCAACCAAGTTACCAATTGGAAGTCTGCCAGTTTTCTTAAGCCTAACATCGAAATCATTCATCTACAACAATTATAAACAAACAACCAACCAATAATCAATAACTAAGTGTCATTACATCTAAGCAAACACAAAGAAAACCTAGCCTAGCATGTTAAAGAGAAGACAAGCATAAGATAGAATCAAACAAGACATAGACATATTGAATGATTATTGGAAAACTTATCTTCAATTAAGCATGGATGAAACAAGGGTTTGAAACCCTAAAAAATACAGTAAAATTCGTCTAGGGTTTTCTCCTCTCAAAGTTGCACACAATGACTGAAAAATCAAAAACTATATATAGATTATAAGGTCTGACGGCGTCAAAAGTAACTTCTGACGTCGTCAAATCGCCGCCATAATTATCATCGTGTTGCCTAAATCCACTTCTGACGTCGTCATGTGTAAACTTCATCTTGGCTGTCTCATGTATTTTGCTCTTGACGGCCTTGGTGATGCCGTCATGTATAATTCCTCCAAAAACTCTCTGGCGCGTCACGTATAACTTGATTTATCCACATCTTTGTCAAAGGGTGACGGCGTCATAAGCATATCCTGACGCCGTCAGCTACATTTTTCAGCACGAATTTTAGTCTTTGTCTTTTTCTTCACTTTTTCGCTCCAAAAACGTCTAAAATGCTTCCTTTTCCAGATTTCCTCTCAAAAGTACCTAAAATGACAAAAGGAACGATTTAGGGCAATATTTGATCAAATAATCTCGACTTAGGGCTTAAATAACCCCCTAAAAGTGGTACACTTTTTGTCTCATCACAAATGCAACAATATCAACAACTTACTCAACAACATCAACAACAAAACCAAGGCACCGCTTCAATACCAAATTCCGACCATGCATCCTTCCATCTACGAGACAAAGACGAAGACGAAGCAAAAAACGAAGATGAAGACGTGGTGATCCTGACCCCGACGTCAAAGAAGACGAATACGAAGACGACGACGAAGGGGAAAGGGGAAGGGGAAGACGAAGAAAACCACTGAAACGTAAGGTGGTACTCGAGCTCGTAACGTGTGGAACCAAGATGAGGAGTTGCTTTTGGTGAAGTGTTAGATTCAAATATCCAAGGATCCAAAAAGAGGTGTGGGTCAATCAAATGAAACGTTTTAGTATAGAGTTCAAGACGTATACAATTTGGAAGCTAAAAACACAATTGGACTATTCGTACCAAGAACATGTTGACGGGAAAGTGGACTCCAATCAGTAAAGAGGTGGCCAGGTGGAATTCGTTAGTGAATGAAACAAGCGTTATGAGTGGGGAGAATGATAAAGATTTTATGACGAGGGTGCATTGTTTGTATAAATTGGTGTCAGGTATAGAGTTTAAACACATGAAAGCTTGAGCACTTTTGAAAGACAAGCACAAGTGGAAAAATCCTGAATTGACATTGGCAAGGCGAAATCGTCTTCGGGTTACGGAGGAGGAACCCGAGCATTTTGGACATGACGCATTGCCATGACCTGACGACATGCACCGGATTTCTAAGAGTCAACGTTCGTCAAGCTTGACAGCTAGTTCCAGTTCAAACCCGACAATGTTTCAAGAAATGATGCAACAACAAATCGAGTTAAAGCGCAAGGCAAAGCTGGATGTTATCGAAAGGGAATCACTCGCGAGACTTACTTTATATGAATCTTAAAGGATTGCCGAGGAGATGTGAGTGCAACAAATGGAAACAAGCAAGATGGATTCGATCAACACGGCGGTCGTGAAAGCCCAACAAGCACGAATCCGGGCAAAGTATCCTACCAACGAGGATTAGGTTTTTATTTCTATGTTTATGTACTAAGTTTTTATTTTTATGCAATTTTTTAAATTAATGTATTGTGTGTGTGTTTTTTTAATTTAATGAAGTTTATTTTAGTTATTATGTATGTTTTATGTAAATGAAATAAAAGGAGAACGGCTGATTGGCTCCAAACGGTCAACCTAAATCAACCAAGTGAATGGTCAACTAAGTCAGACTGCCTGGATCCAATGCTCCGTGGAATACAGCGTTTCCCCGGGTCGTTATGTCCCGACGAGGTGTGATGGTATTTAAAACGGGTTTGTGATCGGGTGAATTTGGACGGAAATGGGTTGTGATTTATTACACTAAGGAAATTAAAAATGAAATAGCTTAAATAAGTTATAATAACATATACGTGAAATTAGAAAACCCAGAAACGTTTAAAACCTAAAAACGCGTACGTTCAATTTAAATTTACGCGAACGTACAAAATAAAACGCGAGTTTTAAGAAATATAATACTTACGGATACGAAAATTACATTTTTACAATCCTAATGATATAAGAAAATTTTTGGAAAAAGAAAATTAATATTTACACTATCTAATTATTTATTATTAATTAATTACTAATTTCCTATTTACTTTTAATTATTTAAATTACCCTAAAAGACAAATAATTGGGATTTTAACTTGGAAAAATAAAATTTAAACTTGAAAAAATCAAAAATAATATAAAACTAATTTTCAAACAGAAAATATATTTTTTAGACTTTTTATATAATTATTATTAATTAAAAACTGATCATTAATTAATTTAAACTAATTAAAACTTAGAAAAATAGCAAATGAACAGTGAAAAATATGAAACTTTTTCTAAAATTATTTTATAACTACTAGAACCTATGAATATTATAAAAATGAGATTTGCTTTTGAAATAAGCTGAAAATAAGCTAAAGAGCTTAAATAGAAACTACCACTTAATTTAATTTTGACTTTTCTGGATTTTCTTTTTTCAAAACTATTTATATACTTAAAATAACCAACTTTAACAAAAGTACTTTGGCTGAATCACAAAAATAAGCAATTGAGAAGCTCAAATGCTTATCAGATTTGAAGTTGTAGCTTATTAGGATTTGATGAAACTTGAAAAAGCTATCACATGAGGTCTCAAGTACAAATAAGCTACAACAGACCTAAAGAAACTTGAAATAAGCAAAGTCAAACAAAAAAGCACAAGAAATAAGCTGGGAATAAGTAGATAAGCAAATTGCCAAAAAGCTGAGTATGAAACAGGCCAAATGGCCCAACTTTGCAGGCCTGTGAGGCCCACTAGGGGGATTGGAAACCCAAACTAAAAGCTGATCCAATAAGCTGAGCTTATTGGCTCTTCAAAAAGCTAAAAGTTGACCATTGGGACCACTATTGAACTCAGGGGAGGGCTTGGAAGTTAGGCACAAAAACTGAGTGCTCAGTGTGTATCAGGAAATGGGCCAACTTAAAAGGGTGTGCAGCCCTAGTAAATAAGCTAGGAACCTAAAAATAAGCCTTGGTCTAAAGAGTTTGGCTTATTGGCTTTCCAATAAGCCAATAATCAGAAAGTGGGGCCCACTATATTACAAGCTATGGACTATTGAAAAAGGGACTTTTGTGCTGATCCTTGGTGCAGGGGAACAGTGTGGCCTGCAGGCCACTTTGGGTAATCAAATAAGCACTCAACAAAAATCTGAAAAATAAGCTATTGGTGGGATTCCAAAGCTTAACTGGGGGATATTAATTTTTGAAAAGCACAAGTCCTGAATCCAAACACAAAAATCAAAACAATTCCCACAAAAAGTGGATTTATGCCTAATGGTACCATTTTGACTTTTTATGTTAAACTTTAGTTTGACTTAGATGAACTTGGATTTGTCACAACTGATTATTTATAATGTTTTAGGTTACTAAATTGCTGAATTAAGCTACTTTAACACATAATGTAATGATTTAATGAGAAATTTAACTAAAATACCTGACAGTTAAACAGATATGAGAGATCACAATGCATTTTGACTTTTAACCAAGTGAACACTAGATTTTATGGCTGACCTAGATTAAAATGACCCAATGCAATCTATTCATGCTAAGTTATCAATAAATCAACAACAAGATCACAAAATCCAGTCTTGATCCAAACACCCCTTTAAGCACTGAAAATCATTTTACAAACTAACTTAAGCCCCAAAACTTGATTGATTAAGCTATGTTAAACCTAGATAAGCTGTAATGATACATATAAACCAAATACAATACAGTTACAGATAGAAAAGGGCAGTAAAGAAATTGAGCAGTTTATGAAGGCTTAAAAAGAGTCAATAAGTGAAACTCACAATGACCATTGCTCAAAAGGATTGTAACTCTCATGTGAGCTTATCAACATCTCATTCCAACCAAAACCACTCCATACCCTTTCCTGAATCTACTTTTCACCAATTTGAGCTTGTGTTGAGTATTCTGTTGACATTGGAATTTTTGAGATTTTCTTTGGAATACAACAGTACATTTGAGATGCAAAGTTTACCAATAGCTATGAAGAGCTATAATAAGCTATATTATCAGAAAATAAGCTTATGGAATGTAGTCCAACCTAAGTGAAATTTTATACTTAAAAATGAAAGTTTACTGTAAGGGAATATAAAAAAAAAACTGAATTGCATTGATTTAAAAGTGATTATATTACTGAGAGAAAGGGTTACAAAGCTTAATTTAAAACATTACATCAATTTAAACTAAATTCGACCTTAAATTACACTAAGGATTAAAAACTAACTAACTACTCTTCCTGGCTTCTCTCTTCATTTATAGGGCTCAATTAGGGTTCCTGAACATTTCCCAGCAATCTCTAGCCATTGGATTGGCTTAGGATGATCTTGGCCATCTAAATGGTTTTGGCTGGAAAAATGGAAGACGCAGTTTTAGTGGGGTTGGTTTGGTGTAGGTGAGGTAATTAATGAGGGGGAGGGTTTAGGGGACAGGTTGGTGAAAAGGGTAGTGTAGGGTGTGGAGTGTGGGAGATAGAGGTGATGATGGGGAGGCCTGGCAGTGGTTTTGCAGGTCACGTGTGGGAGAAGGGTGGTATTTGGGAGGGAAGTGGTTTTGAGGTGGAGGTTGACCGGGTCAAACCTGGGATTAATAAACGGGGGGTATTATTGTTTTGTTTAGTGGGCTTGGAAGGGAATTGGGCCAAGGGTGAATGGGTTTGTTGGGGTGTTGGTTTATTTTGGGTTTAAGTAAAATACAAAGATCCATTTGGTTTTGTAGCTAAATAAGCATAAGGACCAAATATGTAATTAGCTGAAAATGAGGGGTGGTTTATGACAAATTTCCAAACTCCTTCCAAGGGCCATTCCTGCCAATATTATAATCCCACAAGGACCTTTGATGAAAATTTCCTATTTTAACTGCCCAGGGACTAAAATTGCCAAATTCCAAAGTTCAGGGGCTAAACTTGTAAATTCTCAAAACTTTTCACCCAAAGACCATTTTGGGTAACTTTTGACTTTTAAAGAACTTGGGTTGACCTTTCTTTTAAAACAAATGCTCAGGGACTAATTTTGTCAAGTTTTGAAAGTTAAGGGACTGAAACTGCCAATTATGCAAACTTTGTTCGTTTTTCATCTGTTTTCAATCATTTTGCATCTAAAACATATAAAACACAATCCTGGGATATTTTCTGTATTTTGATACATTACTGAGTGTTTTTAAATGTTTTTGCAGTTCAGATTGACAAAAAATGATGAGTATTTGCACACTCATCAACGACACCACATTTTCTAGCGTCAACGGTAACGGCACAAAATGTGGTGCCAAAGGTTTTCGGGTGCCGTTCTGTGTTTTGCTAACGTGGCACTACTTTTTACGAATGGCACGAGGAGAACGACACCACTGTACCTACTGCTCTTATTACTTGTAGCGCTGATTTGAATGTTACACCCAAAACTGAGTTTTAAGTATTTAATAACGAAAATGCCATTGAAATAGTTTGACTAAGACTTTTATGAGTAGAGATCCTTGATATGATTGGTTAGTCAACGGATGTTAAGTTGAAGTCAACCAGATAGTCAAACTAATGATCAAAGAATTCGTAATGTGGTTATAGAAAATATAATGCATAAACTTAAGGGACTAAATTTGACAAGTGTTATCTATGTTACAAAGTTTAATTTGGCCAAAATAGAAGCCAAGGAACTTGAGGGATTACATGTGTCATTTGGGAGATAACATTGTTATGAAGAAAGTCATAACTAGATATTTCCAGGTTTTAACACATTCATAATTATCCAGAAATATGTGTGGGTGTGTGTGGCGGTTCAAGAGAGAAAGAGAATGAAAGTTCAAGCTATCAATGATCAAGTATTGGTTTTTAAGAGTTTCAATCCAAGAATAAAGTCTCTTACAAGTAAGTAAGCTTTAATCTTGTGTTAATGATGATTATAAGTTAAGGTTCATTAGGATGATGATGGGTTTTTGGTAAACCCTTGTTGGATAGTATTGTATTGATGAGGAAATAAGTATTTGTATGATGTTGAGTAGGAATCAAGATGGATAATTATGGTTTAGCAAGTGAGAAAGATGATGATGAAGGTGATGATGTTCGTGTTAGTCTGAGCTTGGAATCAAGGTAAGTAAACCGGTTATAATGTGATGTATATTGATTTTATACATTACGTGTTATGTGATTTGTTATGTTAAGGTTATTAAATGGTTTTGAAGTATGTGCTTATGTGAAAGTGAGTATAAGGCTAGTTTGGCATAACTAACAAAGGAAGGCATAGTCTAGTATGGATTAAGTTAAAGTTTGCTAGGTGTTTTTGAGAATGAATGATGATGCTTAAAGTGGTTAAGTATGTGTAAATGATTAATCTTGTAATGAATTAATGGTTTATGATGCGTATGTGTGAATGATTTATGATATTATGTTATACACGTTTTACTTACTAATCTTTATGCTTACGGTTTAAGTTATCAATATTTTGTAGGTGCTTATGCTAAGCCGGTAAAGCTTGGACTAAGGCTTAAGGAATGTTAGTGCATATGGTAGAAGGTTATGGTAATGTATAGAAGAGCTTAATATAGAATATTGAGCTAGAGTCAATGTTGATGCTCCGTGAGTTGCTTAAAGGTTATAAGGTCATTGTCGAGTATCAAGGTTATGTTTCGTTATGCTAAAGTCAAGTATATTTAATGGTATGTCATAGTTATGGTTAAATGGTTTATGGTCAAGGTTTAAGGGTGTTTGGATTAATGTATGTTGTACCCATTTTGGGATTTAAACGGGTCAATGGTCATGGATTAAGGTTGTATAGGTTTTATATAATAAGGGTAAATTGCAAAAGTAGTCCCTAAAGTAGCCCAAATCCGCAAGAAATACACCGACACAAAAAGTTTTGCAAAAACGACACTGATGTTTCATTTCTTTGCAAAACAGCCACCGAGAGCTAGTTTTTGCTAACTTTCGTTATTTTCCTCGTAAAGTGCCACGTCAATGAGGGTAGTATTGTCATTTTACTGCACATACTTATTAAATTGTCGCCAAACAACTTGTAATATCAATGCGACATGACCTAAATGGCTAAATTTGCAAAGTAAACTCTAATGTTTGCACCCATAAACCCCCCCCCCCCCCCCCCCACAACCCAGCTTCTAAACCACGACTCGACAACCCAAAAAAACATGGTATTCCAAAATGCAATCCATTACCACCACATTCACCAAACACCACAATCATCACCACCACCAAGAAACAACTCCTACAACAACGTCTATGTCCACGTTATCATTCACAAGAGACAAAATTCTGTTACTACAACAACTACACCACTTCACAGTCTCGATACTATTGCAAAAGCTGTCGTAGATGCTGGACTCATGGTGGCATTCTCCATAACATCCCTGGTGGGGGTGGTACTCGTAAAAACACTAAAAGACAAAAACTCATGAACCCCACCACCACTTCGAGTTATGTTACCACTTTTGCTCTGGTGGAGTAACAAAGCCAGGTACCCCCTCCACCTATGGATGCTGCCGGAAATGTGATGGGTCCGTTTGAAGGAAATGGGTCTATGTCGCTGTTGGAGGGTGCTGAGTTTGAGGATGGTGTTTGGCCATTTTGTGACAGTTAATCTAGGTTCTTAGTTTAATGTTTGTCTTTTGTTTGAAGTGGTTTATGTACCTGATCTTTTGGTGAATGGTTAACTGTATGGGTGTAAATTTAACTGATCTTTTGGCTACTTGTTATCTTTTCGCAGTAATTACCCAAAATTGCCCAAATTGACAATCATGTTTGACTTTTGCACATGATTGAACATGCACAAAATTACCCAGAATTGCCTAAATTGAAAATTGTGTTTGACTTTTGCAAATGAATGTACATGCACAGTTACACACAATTACCCAAAATTGCCCAAATTGACAATCATGTTTGACTTTTGCACATGATTGAACATGAAAAAAATTACCCATAATTGCCCAAATTGACAATTGTGTTTGACTTTTTCAAATGAATGTACATGCACACTTGAACATAATTACCTAAAATTGCCTAATTTGTTGGCTTCCATTAGATTAGAGAAAAGGTTATGCAAGCATTTACCCTAGTAAATTATTACACAACTTGTAGATAAAGTTTAGAACAACTAGATATTGTTATAATCTTCCACTACAACACCATAGCAGAAGTATAACATATTATTGATGTAAACATAAAAGCCTAAACATTATTCAGCATCATCCTTAGTCTTCTTGCAGCCATCAGTCTTCTCCTCTTGATTGATCTTCTTTGGTCTTCAAACTTTTCGTCTTCAAGCACTCTATCTTGCCCAACTCCATTTTTTGCAAGCACTTCGTCTGGCTCATCTCCATGTTTAGCAACCACTTTAGGTGTAATCACATCTCCATCAACAGCTGAGATAAATCCCTCCTGTCCAACAACTTCAACACACAGATCATCTGGAATCACAGCCCCATCACAAACTAATTGTTCACCATCATCACCATCAACATCCTTTGTTGCAAATATTTCTTCAGCAACGACCTCAAGTGGAACCACACTGAAACTAATTGGTTCAACAAAAATAACATACATCCCTGTTACTTCTTCAGCTGCAACTACGTCATTAAGTACATCCGATGCTTGATCAATTTCGGCAAACATGTCACTAATCTCTTCAAGCTCTTCAGGAACATCAACTAAATGGTATGGATCATCTTGCCATTCAACATATATTCCTTCATCCACCTCTTCATCACTAATCCAAGTGTCTAGATCCTCTTCCTTTCCACTAATGGTAACACCATCACTTGTGTCACCATAAACCGCATCATCAAAATCGAGCACATCTGTACTTGAATCCTCCACCATAAACTCTTGGTCAGTATCTTCCAATAACCTCCTAAATTCAAACTCATCACTTAGCCTTTTTGTATGATTTGCAACCATTTTTTCTACATAAAATGTTGGTGGGAACTCATTGTCAGAATCAGTATCATAAACAAGTCCAACCTTCTCAGGTTGGCTTGTCTTATGCCACTCTAACAATGGTAATTTCCCAGTGTTTCCAGTCTCATCATCAAGATCCTTTCCAATAGCATCATTGACATCATGATCCACAATTTCTTCTATCACCACACCTTTGCCCTTACTCATCATTCACTCCATCATCTGATACTCTACCAATGAAACACCGGTTTTAATATACACTTCCAATTCTCTAAATCTAGGAACATACTCTACAAGTCTCCTCGCATCTTTGTCAGACATTAGTGGTAGCAAACCATCATCCAATGACTCACCAGGTATTCTAAAGTGAGTAAACACAAAGTACAATCCATGTAACCTAAATCCTCTAACATTTCACCCAATAAGTCCATGGAGAAAATGTCACAGTGAACTTCGTCAAACCAATCTGTATCTCCAAAGAGATAACTTCTTCTTGGTGGTAAGGTAAATTCACCATTGTGATGGATTTGCAAAGTAAACATGGTTTCATTCAAATCTGTGCGACACATAAAACATCAATAACTTCCAAAAACAATAACAAATTTAAATGGAAAACACGAAAATGGAACAGCATATGCTTACCATAAAGGATTCCTAAATCATGGATCGGGGTACTATGTGCGCGATTTTGCTAAAACTTAACCATTCTCAAGATCTTTACTTGTGAAATTAATGTTCATGGAAGCAATAGAAACACAAATATAAACTATTGGTTTAAAGGACTAAATTTGTAGAACAAAACACTGGCAACTGAGCTGATTGGCGGGAAAGGCAGTAAAATGACGATACTACCCTCATTGGCGTGACACTTAACGAGGAAAATAGTGAAAGTTAGCAAAAACTAGCTCTCGGTGGCTGTTTTGCAAAAAAATGAAACATTAATGTCGTTTTTGCAAAACTTTTTGTCTCGGTGTATTTCTTGTACATTTGGGCTACTTTAGGGACTATTTTTGCAATTTACCCATATATTAAAGAACAATTTGGTTCAAGTTAAAGTGTTGGATTTATGATTAGTGTTATGGTTAAGATATGTTTGAAAATGGGTCAGAATGAGTGTTTGGCTGAACACCCGTTATTTTGTAAAACATGTTCTCGAGGTTCGCTTGGACCAAGTCTATACGTATCGATGAAATATATGATGTCCTAAAGATTTCCGGAAAGTTTCGTGAATTATCGAGTTTAGGAAGTTGGCTTTTCGTAAAAAGATTTTGAAATGGAAATGGGTGACCAGGTCATTTAGCAGGAGGCTAAATGGGTTAGTTGGCGGCTAAATGCATTAAGAGGTTTTGTCGGTTTTGTTCAATCTTCAAAAAATCATATCTTCTAAACCGTAAGTCGTTAGAATCCGTACCACCCGTCGTTTTGAAGGTATTTGAGTCTAGTTTCATTTAAAATACTTTCAAGGGTTAGTTAGTTATAGAATTTCATCAATTTTTAAAAGAGTAACATGAGGTCTGTTATAGTCAAAGCATTTAAGTGAAAAGTTTAATTTTTGGTCAAATCGGGCACGGGGCGTAACTTTGAACTCAGCTCTAAACCGAACCGGGGTTGAGACTTTGATTTTTAACATTGGTTATGATTAGGGTTTGAGCGAAGATGACCCGAGCTATCATTCTCGTCAATGTGCTCGCTTTAACGACGCTTTTGACAGAATGTTTCATGTTTATTTAACAAAATATGGCTCAAGTTCTTCACATATTCATACTATGCATCAAGAGGTGGGTTTGAGTTCTCATGGTAATAACGAGACAATTTGAATGTATAATCTTTTAAGAAGTGAGAATAAAAATCGAGCTCGAGGTAACACCCCTAGTAACAAGCTCGGAAGGTACCAAGGATCCGATTTTTTGTCTCAAATTACCATTGAAGAGTTTGAGAATTTCAATATTTTGGCTTGGTGGAAAGAACATGAATCCCAATTTGGAAATGACCAAATTTCATCAAATATACGACATCCTAAAATGTATGATAAGTGTCCATGGTTAAATATAATCAAATATTTACGTATTAATGCTTAAATACATGCATCCATTTTGTTATACCAACTGCAAATATCCAATTGTGTCGACGAGATCTAACCGATATTCCTGGCCATCCTAAAATGTTCACCCATCGACATTGTTGTATTCTGAGATTGATGAAACCTTAGCCCTGACGACCATCCCAAGATTATCATGTTAATTACATATTAGTTAACCACTTTACCAGATTAAGATAGGGAAAATGGCAGGAAAAGACATCATACTTGTCACTTTTTGTCATTGTATGTAGCGTCTTTTTTTTTTTTTTTTTGAATTTGACATTAACCTTTTTAAATCGTGTCATTGTATGTACTTTGTGACTTTTTCAGCCGTGAAATGACCATTTTACCCTTAAAAAATTTGAAAAAAGTAGGAGTAAAATGGTCACAAAGTACACACAATAGCACGATTTAAAAAGGTGGGTACACACAATGACACGATTAAGGTTAGTGTCAAATAAAAAAAAAAGGATGCTACATAAAATGACAAAAAGTGGCAAGTTTCACAATCTTCTAAGGGACCTCATGTATAAGTCCTTCTTTGTATAACTTCTTTCTACATTTACCATACTCCAATTACTTTCATCTTGGTTTCGTTCTATAACACGTCAATGTTATAAACTTATAAATATATTAGTTGGTTTTAATTTTAAAGCAAACATGTCAACCAAACCATAATATGATTCCAACTTTTTGGTTTTTCTGTGATCTCTTCTTTGGGTATTTTATGCTTTCGCTTTTCTTTTTGTCGCGCTAGGAGCAATTGACTAAGATACCCCAGGTATAATTTTAATGGTCATGTCAAACCAAAGACTTTCCAACATTCATTGGTGGATTGAAGCACAGATTGCTTCTTCAAACACCAAAATGCTCACTTGTGGCTTTAGTATCGACATGAATTGATTACCTTATTTGCACGCGAGTGCTTTTCAACTTAAAAACTTATTAGTAACAAGGAAACATTGTCACAAAAGGGTAGTTTTTTCTTCTGCGTGTGAGACATGAAAACATAAATAGTTATGTAATCTTACGTTATGTTGGCCAAAAACGTTAGAGCACTTTTAACCTTATGCCTTACGGTTTGTAAGATTACATTTGCCTTTCATAGGATTAATACCTTATTCATATTTCAAAATGTTAATTGCAATGATTAGTTACTACTAGTATCTTTCTGATAATTATTCGAGTACCAATAATCATGATGATTTCATTAAGCCCTCTACTATGCATACAAGTGTCTGGTCAGGGATGCTAACTCTGTAATGGGCGGTGTGTTGTTTGGTTATTTTTTGATGAGCGCCGCACCCTTAGAAAATGTATGTTAACAGATCCTCAAAGTCAGTGACTTGTTTGTCTATTTTAATGTGTCCTTCTTAGAGTAATTACATTATTAAGTCAATCATGAAACGTGTGTAAAGATCAAAGATGATAAAGTCCAAAAGACCCTAATAAGATCCATGGTCCTAAATTGAACCATAAAATCTACCTTATACAATAGGTTTGGTTGGGTAATTTTGGTCCAAAGCCTAGTAGACAAATCTCTTGTTAATCTCAATTATGATAGGGATACAAGCCAAACCTTCATTAAATAAGTTCATTTAGTCTTCATTTTACTCAACCGATTATGACTAATAAACTTTACGCCATCATTCTTTCTAGCTAGCTACCGCAGTTGTAACAACCTATAATATTGCGTCACAACTTGTTTGTGTTGATGCATTTGTGATTGATAAATGGTATCAGTTTATTGGTTCACATTTTTGTTTCTTGGTGTCTTGAGTTCTGCTTGGATCGGATTATCTTGTATAAGCATATAGGTTAATCATGATTTATGTTTTAACCTTAATAACAAGGTGTGAGGCTAGGCGGGGAAAAAAAAATATTTGTAGAAGACAACATTAGAATAGCTTAATATGGCATTAACAAAACATCATATCATATGTTTACAACAAGGAAACGCAAGTTAAAAAAGAGCATTCATGTTAGCAACTTTTTTAAGAGCTAAAAAAGCCTTTAATTAGTATAGACATGTGTTAACCCTGTTTCCTAATCAAGTATCAAGAAGAAAACATAAACGATATTTTCATCAACAAAAATGAAATGAAATGAACTGTCATCATGTTTTTGCAGATTTATGTTGAGTTGGTATTCTTGGCAAACTCACATTTAAATTCCAAGACACATGAATGGCATCAAATGGACCTTTCAACCACCAAAGGCCCATGTGTCATATTCTTCAGCCTAGATACCCTTCCTTACCTTACAACAACAATATAATCCAAATAACAATAAAAAGTATAACATGAAACAAAAACTAGCAATGGGGCCATATTAACATCCATGGCATTGGGGGGCCTATATTTGTGGGTTGTAAACAAATATTTAGAAATGACCAAATGTCCTCAAATGCTATGTTGTTTCAGTAGATTCATTAGCTATAGTGTAATACTAATGTTTTAGGAATAACTCTTATCATAAGGACAAAGATGTGAGTTTGACAGCTTTTGGTTGGATTGTTATTTTGTTGGTTAAACCTATTACTGTGTGTTGATTAGACTGAGCAACTAACATTTATGGAACCATATGATTTGGTTAAAACATGTCTGCTACATATTTGGGCCTTGTTTCATATATCATTTACTACACATAGTCCACATATGTTGTAAAACACACACACAGGGGTGTATTCTTCATTAATCTTGCTACAAACAGTGAAATGGTAAAATGTCTGAAATCTTGCATATAAATAGGTCAAGTTTCCCCGCTGATTTAAACCTTTTTTAGGCTAGACGTATACCCGCGCAAAGCGACGGTGTATGCGCCAATAATTATACTTGCGAAATCGTGATTCTTGTTCGACCTTTGATGCGTAGAGTGCGTTTTTGGAAATACAAAGCGCGTGTTTTTAAAATTAATATAGTGTGTTTTTTTGAAAAGTTCTCAAGTTTAGAATTGATCAAGTTTAAGATATATTAAGGGATACTTATGAGTAATTTAGGCAAATTATATTAATTTAAGTTTTCAAGATTCAAAGATTTCAAGAATATTTCAAGATTCAAAGATTTCAAGAATGCTCATTCATGCTTTATAAGTAGTAAAGATATGGGTGAAAAAACATCATTAAGTACATTATTTAACCAAAGTTTGAAAACTTAACCCTTCACTTTCAAGGACTACTATCATCCAGAAATTCAGGGTCTTTCGGCTTAGGAACGGGACTACGAATGATATCATCAATGTCAAATGCTCGTTCTCTTCTTAAACTTGTTCCCAGCATCGATAAACCAGTTTCCTTTCGATTTGAGCTATTCATCCTTTTGCTAATGTTAAGAATGCTAGAAGTTTCTTTAGCCTTGAGCAATGAAGCCTCTTTACGCCTTTTGTACCTTTTCCAAGCTGCTTGTATGAAGCACGCAGCCCACGTTCTCCATTGATGCGAGTGCACTCTAAAAGTGTGTCGTAACTTTTTGCTATGCAGCTTACGAAACTGTGTAGCTACAAATTTTAAGTCTTTTGAGGTGAGAGCGAAAGCTTCCACCTCAGAAATAGAAGTGACAGTACGCGTGGATGATGGAATTATGACACTTGGACGTGGGTCCAGTGCCCACGTCAACAATTCCTCACCACAAAAATCACCAGGGCCAATCTCACATTGGTTAAAAAACCCAGCACGGCCCCCACCTGTAGTGTAGGAATCTAAATGACCTCGCATTATAAAAAGCATTTCGTTAGTAGGGTCACCTTCTCGTACAAGGCAAGTTCCGCCTGTTGAAATCACGGGTTTTAGCCTTTCGCATATTGCGTCAATCGTACGCTCATCCATTTGATCAAATAACGGAACCTGTTCCAATTTACATAACTGTGTTAAGCCCATGTTGTTTGGAGCACAAAAATAAAAATAAAAAGCTTACCCTTCTAACGAGCTCGGCACAAACATAACGTTTGATTTCTCTACGAATATCTTGAGGAAGGGCTTTAAGGATTTCTTCTTCATCAACCCCTCGAGTCGTAATCCATTTGTAAAGATCATGTTTTCGTACACGCTCCCTCAGTTCGTGTGGTAGATGCCTATGGTGCATCCATTGCTCGGTATCCATCCGTTTTACCCTATACTCTTCTAGCCGCTTAGTTCTTGAGTCGAGATATTGCTGTTTTACAAGGAAAAAAAAATGTAACTCAAAACAGTGATAACATTTTAAGACCATGAATTGCCATAAAAAACAAAACTCTACTTACTTGCATATTACCAATGAGCAAAGCAAAGAGTATTAATCCAGTAATCCCTATGAGTATGCAAAAGACTGATTCTGCTAGAAACGGGCTTGCTTGAAGTTCTTGGCCTGCCGAACTGCAAAACTCGAAAGAAGACATATATAGTAAATCAAACATTTTCGCATTCTTTTGTTGAAGATCTTTGGTTTTGTAAGGTTACCTCAAGCCTCTGAGACCCCACCAGAGACAATAAAAGTATTTTTTTAAGAAATTAGCAGACGCGACACTGTAATTAACTGCATCCTCAACAAGTCCATATTTGTAGTTATCAGTATCTGCACCACATATACTTGTGATATTGCTCGTTGGATACCATGCTTCTCGTAAAGGAAGATTCACGTTAACACAATCGAAATATCTGTGTCTGCATTCCGTTTCATCATCACATACTTGTACCCAACATAGCCCTTGCCTCTCAATCGCCAGAAGATACCACATCGATCCAATCACCTAATAAATAAAAAGTCCGTCAGTCATGTAGTTGACTAGACTATGAGGATGTTTGGGATTGCTTACTTTAGTGTTTATCAGCTTATTTATTTAAGCAGACAAGTAATTTTGAGTATTTGGACAAAACTGCTTATTTGTTTATTTTTTAGTAAACAAGCCCTTCAAAGTAAGCTGATTATCTGCTTAATTTTTAGCTGGAAAATCATTTTGAGTTAAGAAATTACAAACACCCCTAGAGTGTTTGGGATTGCTTATCTTAAAGTGCTTATATACTCATAAGAATAAGTAGCTACTACACTGTTTTTTAAGGCTTATTTAAGAGTTGAATAAGCATATAAGCAGTGTCATCCAAATATTCTAGACTACTTATCTGCTTGATAAGCAAGCAAAAAGCAATCTCAGACCCTCGGATAATGCATTTAGCGTGTAATCCTGTAAACACCAACATACATGAGCAGCCAACATGAAAAGTACTAGATTATAAGCAGCCCCCACCCATGCGACATTAGCCACTAGACCGGCTTGTTTTGATATATGGGACCCGAGTCTAAATGTGAGATAAAGCCTTAGGAAGAACTGAAGCATGATAAAGTATAACACACTCGTCTTTGTACTCATCATTTCCGACTTATCAACAATGTGGAACCACGTCATTACTTGTGGAATAGGAAGTGTGGCTAAAAAGTCGAGCCAAAATTCACCCTTTAAATACCTCTCAGATATACTAGAAGAGTCCAGAATTAATTCACCTCTTCCAAGCAAACGGGAAGAAGGTGCCACATAAGCCGTACGGAACCTAACATAAATCTTTATCCCATAAAAGATATCAACAATTGTACGGATGATAGTAACTGTTATTTTGAGTTTCTTGTCTTCTTTTAAACACATATCATCTCCCACCACAGGTAAGTAGAAAAATAGAGGGTCTACCGCAAGGGAAATAAGAGCTGCAATAAGAAACAAGTGGTTCCATTGATTCATGGACTCGCCTCGTGGGTCAAGAATTGTTTCGTCGGTCTTTTTGTAATCCTCTGAGAAAACACGTGAAAGCTTTTTCTTGAGTTTTGGATCATCTGTCTTTGGAGATGAAGTATCTGGTTCCGGGGATTCCACATCAGCATCAAATCTGTTGCATAAAATGATCAGTTACATAAAATTGCTAACATCAATTATAGACAGATAAGAAATGTGATTCTTTGACCTGATGTATCGTCTAGAATTAGACATTGTGCCGGACTTAATCTGATCTTTTGCTGAAAAGTGCTGATGATCTAACAAGCCAAAATGGGCATTTTATAGACTAATGAAAAGAGGATACACCTGTATATTACTGAAATTGGCAATATGTGCCGATTAAGTACAGAATTTCAAGTTCACTTTCGACTAATTAAATTGATATAAAGAAATGATTTAAATTGATCTTAAATTTGTCTACTATGTGTAAACTTGATAGAAAACAAAACAAGGAATGAAGGAAGGAACAAGAAAAGGAATTTAGTGAATTTTAGATACAAACCAAGAAATCATTTGACATTCTTTTCCTTGGACCAGAAACATTTCTGAAATTTAGTACTTAATCCTATGAAAACGGCAACATTTTACCAAATTGTTTTTACTAAGCTATTTGCCTATTAGGCTAACGCCACAAACGAATCTTGTATATGAAATTGATTCATAACTTCACAATTTGCTTCATAAAACAGGTGTTGCAATGTATATCGAACTAGCATATATCTTTTTGATAAGTACAAACAAAAAGGAATCTGGTGAAAGAGACTAATCAAGATAATTAACTTGATTTCAAAGAAAATGCCTTTGGGATCTTCACATTCTCAATTATCCAAAAAAATGTTGGCAAAAGACAAATACCAATATACTAATTTTGTCAACCTAGCATAACTCATTTGCAGACACTCTGTCACGGCGTATGGCAGCAAACTCTGCACATTTTGTATAACCAATCTTCATCTTCAAGTGCAAATGTTTTTTATCAACCATAACGCTGTTGTTTAAGATATCAGACACATCTTGTTAACAATATTTTCTTTTAATTTCAATATTTGACCTTTTCACTATGTATGCGGAGTCATGAAGATTTATTAAAAAAAAAAAAAAAAAAAAAAAAAAAAAAAAAAAAAAAAAACCCTTACTTTATACAGAAATCGAAAGTGAGTGCAGGTATGTGTAGCGAAAACCTTCACATAACAGAATCCAATAACCATATTCACTATATGGTTTCTCTTTTGCTCAAGTCATAATTACAAGACCCCGTGTAACAACTGTTGTCTCGGGCATTTAGCCAAATAGGCATAAAAACATCTCCTTGCGGGAATATTTGTAATGTTGCACTGAAAATAAGTTAAATAACATCAAGATCAATTTATTGAGAAATTGATGCCTGCATTAAGCTTTAGAACAACAGTCGTAACGAGATGAGTTGCCATGTCTCTAACTAACTTAACATGTATCCAATCTATTTTTACAATAATATGATTCAGTTTACGTGAATTTGTTACTCGATAAAGATAAAATGCGCATTATCCAACAGTGGGAGATTTCATATTAAGAAGAAACTAAGGGTGCAGACTAGCAATATCACAATCACATACCAACATTCTTCCAGCAAAAGATCTTGAACAAATTCAATTTGCATACACCAAATTGATTGATTACAAATCAGTATATAGTTTGAAAGCATAGATTACAAAACTTAACGCCACTTAGAGAACTGCTAATCCTAACGTCGCATAGAAAATTCACTTAGTGGCAGCTTCACTATAAGCGTCATTTTCCTCTCCAAAACGTTATATAGTCCACCTGCGTCAAAAGTCACAAAACCAATTAAACAACATATGGAAGGATTTCATTAAACAAATATAAGTTTGAAGAGTTAAGCATACCACACCTTTTAATTAACTAAAACTGACGCCTTTGTGGAGCTTCAGCAACACTAACACGGATATTTCTGCCATCAAGATCCTGTACAACAATTTTCATCTTAGTACACAGTTGAATCCGACAAGTCAAAATATACTTGAAAAGGGAACAAGGACTTACAACGCCGTTTAATGAGTCGATTGCACTGTTGACTTCATCAGCAGAACTGTAAGTTACAAACCCGAAACCCCTTGATCTACCACTGTCCCTATCATAGACCACCTTAGCTTCCAGAACATTTCCTTGCTCTCTGAATAAAGTTTCAAGAGCAAGATTATCAACACTCCAAGCAAGGTTTCCAACATACACCCTGTTGGTGTTGTCGAAGCTTCTACCACCACCACGGCCGCCTTCCCTTGACCCTCCGAAAGAATTTTCCTCCCTCCTTGGAGGTGGGCCCGAGTTCACCCTAATTGCTCTCCCATCAAGCTCCTGGAAATTTCAAAAAGATTTAAGCTTTATGACTCTATAGCAAATACCGAGTATAACACAACATTTAGTAAAGCTCAGAACTTTCTATATGCTACTTGAGTTTGAGGGTACTATACAGAAACTTACATAACCGTTGAACTTCCTAACAGCTTCCTCAACTTCTTCGACGGATGACATAGTAACAAAGCCAAAACCCCTACTTCTTCCGCTAACTTTGTCATAGATAACCTGCAATAGACATTCGCTTCAGTACAAATTCTAATCATAGCAAAACAAAATAAGCTCTGAAACAGAATTCATGAAATTAACACATTTCAAATTAAAATACATCAAAATTAGATCTAAAACAGTACCAATGCCACACACCAACAAAAAATTTGATGCAAATACATAAAAGAATACACATCAAATTCAGGTCCAAAACAGTACTAATACATTTATTTACCGCAGATTCACAATTCAAATACATACAAACTGAGGTCTAAAACAGGACCAATACAACACAAATACATAAAAGCTAGTACCTTTTTTATAATATTATACAAAATTCCCATGAATATAAATCTAAAATAGATCTAAAACAGTACTTAAACATCAAATTTACAATGCAAATACATACAATTCATGTCTAGAACAACACTCAAAACACTAAATTAACACAAATTCACAATCCAAAACACAGAATTCAGGTCTTGAGCAATAGTGCAATACTACCACAACAAATCACTCGAAAACACATAAAAGTTAGTTCTAAAATAGTACTAATAGAACAAAATTACAACACAAATACAAAATACCTACCTTACATTGTTACATAGTTTTTTACATAAGGCATCAAAATTACCCCAAAAAACACATAAAATTAAAGTCTTTAACAATACTAACACATCAAATTTACCCCAAAAAACACATAAAACTTAGGTCTAAAGCATTATTAATAATACATCAAACCAACGCAAGTTCACACAATGTAAACACATAGAACTAAAGTCTAAAACAGTACTAACATATCAAATAAACACAAATTCACAATCTAAACACATACTTTCATGCCCATAACAGCACTTTAACATCAATTTCACACAAATTACAATACAAAAACATAGAACTAAGGCCTGATACAATACTAACATACCAAATAAACACCAAGTTACACAATTAAGATCTAAAACAGTACCAAACATCATATCAAGGCAAAATTACGCTCAAAGTCATACAACTTACACCTAAAACAGCATTCAAACTTCAAAACAACACTACTATACAATGAAAAAACACACAAGTCAGATATAAAACATTACCAACACACCAAATTACCCCAAAAATACAATACAAACATATACAATTAAGCCATTAAAGTAAAAAAACAGTAATAAAACGTCAAATTTCCCCAATTTCACAACACAAAACAACAAAATTAAGGTCTAAAACAGTACTAGTACCACAAAAAAAAAACACATACAATTCGGGTTTAAAATAGTACTAAGGGGGCGTTTGTTTAAGCTTATATGTGGCTTATGAGCTTATTTGTATTTCGGCTTAGATTTCATAAGCCTTAATTTTTCGGCTTATATATGTCTATTATGATATGATAAACTTATATAAGCTCATAAGTCTCAAAATAAGCCGGAAAATTGAGGCTTATGAAACATAAACTGAAATCAAATAAGTTCATAAGCCCACATATAAGCTTAAACAAACACCCCCCTAATACATCAAAATAACACTGCAAATACACACAATTCAGGTCTAAAACATGACCAACACACCAAATACATACAATCAAGCTCTAAAAAGTACTAATACCAACAAAAAAAAAAAAAGTTTTTATACCTCAACCATCTCAACATTACCAGCAGCCTCAAACAAACCAGCAAGAGCAGCACTATCAACACTAAAAGGCAAATTCCCCACAAATATCTTCAAATCAGGGCTAAAACTCTGCTGTTCATCATCCCCAGATATCTCCTCACCATCATCATCAGCTAGCTCCAACCCAGATGACACAGCAACATTTCTCACAATCCGTGAACTGGGTGTTGGCTCAAATAGGTTTTTAGAAATGGGTTTTGAGAGAAGATGTGAAATGGGTTTGAATGAGGGTGAAAAAGTGAGGGATGAGGGGGCTGGGGTTTTAGTGACTGAAAATTGGGATTTAGTGACTGAAGATAGGGTAAGGAAATGAAGAGATGTTGCTGAGGAAGTCATTTTTGGGTTTAAGGAGATGGAGAAGATAAGGTTTTGAGATATGTTTTTTTTTTGAGGGTTTGTGTTTGGGGTTTGGGATGGGGTTTATATAAGGGAAATGAAATGATATTGATATTTTGTGTGTGATATGGGTTTTACCTGATTCGACCCGTTTTGTTATCTTATCTTCTTGTGGTGTACTAATGCTCTAGGTGTATAGGGTTTCCTCATTTTGAAGTTTTAAAGCTTGATTTTTGAAGTGAACATCTTTAAGACTGATAGTGATAAGGCTAGACACAGAAGGAGAGCTCGATCGACTCCAACGATCGATTCCAAGTCGATCGTGCTACTGTGGCCACTCGATCGCTATGTGATTTTTGTGTATCTTGGTCGAGATCACGATCAACACATATTTTTTGTAACTTTTGAAGTAATTAGTGATTAGTAGCTTTTGAACTTGGTCGCCCTTACTGGGGCACCCAATCGCATGAAGGTTGCTGGAGAGAGAAAGCTGACGTGATAATGAAAATGAGGGATATTTTCTCTCCTTATTGTGTCCAGCCTAAGACCATATACCTAGATATTAGTGGTAACTTAGCTTTTTGTTTCTTAGACTAAACAAGACTGCTTGTAGTAAAAGGACCGCAATCACAACAAAAAATATACATCACAAAATTAAATAAATAAAAAATCTCACACACACACACACTTTTGGTGCACTGACAGGCCGGAACATACCAAATTAAGGGGGGTTCGTGTGAATCGGCCAAGGAGACTGAACCATTCGGTTTCTATTACGTTTAGTCTAATAAAAGTATGATTAATCTATCTATGTGTCAGTGATAAAAATATTATTTTTATACGAGTTTGCTAACAATAGCTTTAAAAGTTATAGTTAAGCAAATGATTTTTATTATAATAACACTAATAAATGATTCTGATTAAATGATAATCACAAAAATAATAAATATATATTTAACACATGATTTTGATATGAATAAATTGTATTATTTATTTATTTATTATTATTTTTTTAGCTGTTGGCAAAACTTTTCATATGTATGTTAGTGACTTTGTTAACTTATCTATTGAATCAACTTTTTTTACTTGCCTTAATGTTTTATAATGATTACATGGACTATTGGGTTTAGGTACTCATATTGTTTCACTCACTTCTTCTCGTTTTTTAGTTGTTTTTTAGTTGAATAGCTCTTCTTACTCGTTGAACCATCAATCAGAGAGTTGTGTGTTAAAATGTCATTTGAAATGTGGGTTAAAATATCGTTTGAGATATGTGTGAGGTATTTATATGAGATAGTTGGTGGTTGACGTGTTTGAATAATGTGATTTTATAATAAAAATAAAGGTTATTTACACATATAGGTAAAGAACTTTAAAAAAATTTCCATATTAAGTAACGAATTCTTAAAAATATCATGTTAGGTAACAAAACTTTATACTTTGTACAAAGTTAAGGTAATTTTGTCGCGTGTCACACATTGTAACCAGTTATAGCCGGTAAACTTTTTTTACCTACAAAAACACACTTTATATTATTTATTTTGACCCAACTTCCCCCTTTGTCTCTCTTCTCCGGCCGTTTTCCGGCCAAACCGACCACCACCACTCCTCAGATAAACACACCGCCATCACCACCATCATCTCCATCTCTTTCCCTTCACACTAGTGTAACCCACGCGCCATCTACCCACCACCAAACACCATCTCTTTTGTTTCTTTTGATTCACCGAAGGTACAAGGTAGGAAACCCACCTTGTTGTGGTCAAAAAAAAAAAAAAAAAAAAAAAAAAAAAAAAAAAAAAAAAAAAAATCCGAACAAACACACAAATAATACCCAGATTTACAATACGCCCACCACCTGTTCGATCAAATGCCTCAAAGAAATAGACACATGTATAACAATTTGATTAGGGGTTATGTTAATAATGAGAAAATGATTAAGGGTTTGGATCTTTATAACGAGTTGTCTCCACAGATTCATGATTTCAATCTTGGAGGTGATGATAACACAAATACGGGATTTGAGATGTCAAGTGGGGATGACATTTCTGGTGTTTCAATGGGTAAGGTTTTCTTGCAGTTGGTAAAGATGAAGGAAAAAGTTTCCGTTGGGGGGTTGAGGCTAATCGATTATTTGGTGTATTTTCATAGAGTTTGAAGAAGTTGGTGTTTTATATTTAGTTTTTGAGGTAATATTATGCTTTGATAAAATGATTGTTTTGTTGTTGATTTAAGAGGTTGTGAATATGTTGGTTTGATTATGATATGTAGATTGTATGATCGAGCAGCGATTAAGTTTCGAGGTGTTGATGCTGATATCAATTTTAATCTTACCGATTATGGTGAGGATATGAAGCAGATATGATCTTTGTTAAAATGCATGTGTATTGCATTTGATTGATCTCTTTAATTTGTATATACTTTGCTTTGATAATGTATTATAAAATTTATGGATTTGTGATATCTGATCTTAGTCTTTGTATATCTTGTTAATAAAAAGAAGAATTATTATTTATGTTGAGGTTTTTAAACTATAACACATGATTTGTGTTTCAATTGATGAATATGCTTTGCGAATTCATATGTTTTATGTATATATTATTTTGAATATGGTTTTTGTTCTTGCCGGAATCAGTTTTTTTTAATATAATATAACGAAAAGACAAAAATACCCTCCTAACTCTTATATAATATAACAAAAAGACAAAAATACCCTCTTTGCTAACAGTCAAACGTAGTCAAATGTTATATTACCTAACTTTGCAGGTTGCACAAAGTTTTGTTACATAACTTAGTATTTTCGAGAGTCAATTACCTAACACATGAAATTTTTCAAAGTTCATTACCTATATGTGTAAATAACCCTAAAAATAATGTAATTGGCAAACTAAACTAAGCTAAATCGTAAGTTACAAAATCAATGGATAATATATGAGGAAAAAAATGCAAAAATCATGACATGCATTATATAAAAAAAAATGTGAGTTGACGGGAACACCCTGACACCGGGTGTCTTTTGACATCAGCCATTGTCCACCCCACAAAGAATAGCTCCGGCAACTCTTCTAACCCAATGGGCACCAACTTGAGTAGGCAGGAGCCGAGACTCGAACCCTTGACCTTTATTTATCTTAAATATTTATCATCCACAAATGGTTAGTCATAGTCTGAGAGTTGTGATCTTAAGGTTTTTACCATTCAATAAAAATACTCGATGAAATATCAATATTCAACTTAAACGGGCAGAGTTGAACTTTTAGCAATATTTGTTCGATAACATCAGTCACTATGTGTCGAGTATTGATTTTCAAATCATAATGTATTCTCTAATAGAATTATGAATCCTTGTTCTTACATGTATTTATACCAAGTGTTTCAAATATAAGTTGAATTTGTATTTTGGTCAGACGATGTTGAAATGTACAGCACTCAAACTCTTCACGAGAAGTGTTGAGTTACACATTTGTTGTTGGTCGGGGAAAGTGTTCCTTCATAGATACCTCGATTAAACCGCGTACATTTAAGTGAAAGACTCGCCCCTTTTAACATTTACATAGAAAACCTCATAACGTTTTGAGTTAATTACATAAATGGTCCCTGTGGTTTGTCGGGTATTACGGATTTGGTCCTTAAACTTTATTTTTTGCGGATATCGTCCCTGTGGTTTTGACCCGTTACGGGTTTGGTCTTGACTACCTTTTCTGTTACTTTGACAGTCAAGGATGGTTGAAATAATACTAATACCCTCGTATGTTTACGCATACGGTCCTTGTAGTTTGTCTCGTATCATGGATTTAGTCCCTAAGTTTTTTTTTTTAATTTTTTGAATACTTTTTGACGGAGTTTTTTTTTTTTTATAAAATTTTTTGACAAAAAAATTTTCTTACTAGATTTTTGTTAAATTTCTTGGCATATTTGTTTACAAGATTAAAATAAATAAATAAATAAAAATTATAAAAAAATTTGACGGAATTTTTTTATCCTGCGAAAAATATTCAAAAAATTCCAAAATTTTTTTTATAAATGTTAAAACTTTTTTTGTCAAAAAATTTAAAAAAAAAAAAGAAAAAAAAGAAAAAAAAACGTATGTCAAATGCATATATTTTGTTTAACTAAGAAACTTCACTAAACAAACAATTAAGCAAATTGACATTTTCAAAACTCTTTTGTAAAAAAAAATAGGTATTCGTAAAAGTTCAAAAAACTATGACAGAAAAGTTTTAAAAAAATTCTGACAAAGATTTTTTTGACATATAAAAACGAATGAAATCGTAACAAAATGGATGAAAACATATGAAAACGTATAAGAACGGACGAAAGCGTATAAAAACGTATAAAAACGGATAAAATAGATAAAAATGTATGAAAACGTAATAAAAACGGACGAGAACGTATGAAAACGGTTGAAAACGTATGAAAACGGTTGAAAACGTATAAAAACATACGAAAACGTATAAAATGGACAAAAAAGGTATGAACACGTAAGAAAAACGGATGAAAACGTATATAAACGGACGAAAACGTTTAAAAACGAATAGAAACATATGAATATTTTTTAATTATAAAAATATTACTAAAAAAAAAAAAAAAAAAAAAAAAAAAAAAAAAAAAAAAAACCTTTAGGGACTATATTCGTTATACCCCACAAACCACAGGGACCATACTATTAAAGGGTATTTATGTCATTTTAGCCCTTTAAACTTCCACTTAACGGTCAAAGTAACAGAAAAGGTGGTCAAGGGACCAAACCCGTAACGGGTCAAAACCACAGGGATGATATCGGCAAAAAATAAAGTTTAGGGACCAAATCCGTAATACCTGACAAAACACAAGGACCATTTATGTAATTAACTCTAAAGTTTTTGCAAGGGTGCATTCCATTTTTGCCCCAAAACAATCATATGAGGGTAACGTTACTACCATAACCTCGGACTTCATCCTACTAATTGTCAACATCTATACTCGCTCATATACGTCGTCTTCGTCTCCACGATTTGGGGAGTGTGATACACAGTCTCCCCTCATGGAGTGAGACTCCTGTCAACCTGAAGATCAACTACAACAAGAATCTTTTATTGGACCAATCACTTAATAGAAGGAATGACCATAAATTGTAACAAGAATCCATATGTAATTGCTGTATCAAGCGTAATATCACTTTCACAGTGATCAATATCCAGAGGCATGATGAAGATGTAATATAACCCCTCAACAATTTATTCACATCCTTTGCCCAAAATGTGTTACAAATGTCGAATCATAAATTCAAAATAGGAGCCAAATGCCCCAATGCATCTTGAAGTCAAATACTTTGATATCCAAAGACAAACGTCGCATCAGAATTTGGATATTTTCACACGCAGACATCTTAATATTACCTCCTCGATATTCCGTGACAAATTAGATCTCATAAAAATCTAGGACTCAAATGTTGGGTTGTGTAAAAGCCACATCCCATTGTTTTAAATCACTACTATGATGGAGACAAAAAAGTGTAGTAGACACAGCCACAACTTTCAAAAAACAATTAATGGCCAAGAGGGCTGATAGAGATGTAGATTTCTTAAACTCTTGATAACTTGTTCCCTTATTGGCCCTATCACATACAATTTCCACGTAAAATATCCAAAATACCCTTGTTGATTTTAAAATCGTATTGCATTGGATTTTACCTTTTCAACACCAGAAGAACAATATACCTTAAGACGTTGACCCAAAGGGTCGACTAAAGTGATTGCTGCATATACTGTATCAAGTTGATCCAATTTGCATATGCACAAAATCAGATATCAGATAAGCCAAAATAGAGGGGCTGTAACAGCAGATTTGTTGCTCAATTGGCCAAATAGACACCAAGATAAGGACACACACATACATCAAAATGGGATAAAATAAATAGCACGCTATGTTGGATTACTAGTTTGTACCATACAACCGAAAAACCCTTATGGGGTTCAATGTTGGTTTAACAGTCAAATGGCCAGTATGCAGCAAAGTAGCGACACAATACACAGGATGATACAAAACAGACCAAGCATAATATTATTTAAGCATTCTGATTTCTGTTTTAGTAATAACAAGCATATTTACCCGCGCGTTGCTGCGGGGCAGCCGTGCTTATTTTTATGAGAAATAGACTACAAAGTTTTAAGCTATAAAAAACACATACCAGACGCATCACTATTTCCAACTCTAGAGCACAATTACAGTATACGCGATACACTAAATCAAAGTAGCATTTTTATCCAAAATAAAAAATCATATTTCTGAAAATGGAAAAGGCAAATGAATGGAAAAGGTACCACTATTTCGTGAAGTAATATATCAGTATACATATAGACTACAAAACCATTCTATATATCAGTATACAATTCTTGTGATTAAAAAATGGATAAGGCCAATGAATAGAAAAGGCAGATGAATGCTCCAATAGGTCGCAACACCATATTTTGAAAAGACCATGGTAAAGCAGACTACAAATCGCATTTACCTTTAAACGAATGTTGAATATCCTCATGCGATCGGTTTTGCTGGCATTCGCTGACCAGGATACGTATGAAGAATGTTGCGGCTGGTCACCCTAAACCCCTTCTATTACATCTGCACCCTGCTTGTATATTTGTATCGTCTACTCTTGTTCTTTTACTCTGAAAACAAACACAAAAGCTTAAGGACACTTGATTTGCAAAAGACAGTTTGGATTGTGAATCACATGAGTGAAGCACAATCAATACTATTTTTTTCTATAAGGGTTGTGCGCATTGCGCCGGGAGTGAGGGGTTGTTTTTTTCGGTTTTTGGTGTTTACGTGCTCAAGTATGCTTAGATGCTCAACATAGAGAGGATGTAAGCAGTGTGACATATCACATATATACCATTGCCATTTTAGCATTAAATACTAAAAATAATGAAATCAAAGGATGTCCTGGAAAGACAATTGGTAACACTTTACGATTATCAGTAGCTTCATAGAAAAAAACTGATGAAACATGCATTGTGGACACAACCACATGTGGCCACATACACACAAAAATAAAAACATGATCATAAACCATAAAGACATGCCAGCGTACCTGCTAATTAGTTGTTTGCAAATTAGCATATGGCTGATACACAAACCAATAAAGTGTATAAGATATCTACTTGCAAGTCTAACAAAAGTCATTATCGTCATTTCCATCATCAATAGTTGTATGTTTTTTTTTTTTTTTTTTTTTTTTTTTTTTGAGTGGTAGATGTCAACATCTGCATTTTTCATGTGCCGATATCTGATGCCGGTGGTGTGCTTAAAAAGTCCATATTAAACAGATAAATTTATTAGCAGTATATATTATTACCTGTAATTGGGAATAGGCTGTTACGTGTGGTCGCGGCATTGTGAAGGTGGAATTTCGTCTGTCATCTTTAGGCTGCAAGCGGGTCTGTAACATCAGCAAAGAATCATATCAAAGTACAAATGAGTAACAATTATAATAATATTCACATACACAAGGTTATGTAAGTGTCTATCATTTACCTAAGATTTATGTGAAGATATATGTGGGGTTAAATTTTTTGGCAAAAATTTTGGTTTCATAAACTTTTTTAAGGTATTAGTTTTAATCCCTGTCCCAGCCCGAGGCTGTAACATGATTATGGGCCACATGATTGTCATAGTACATCAATGCAGATGTGGTAATTTTTTTTCTACACCATTTGCATGACTGTAGTTTGGAAAGTTAGGCTGGGACCATACCTATGCCATCTGATTAGTTCCCCCTTCGAATCCAATAATCCCCAACCACCACTTAGATATGATTGTGTATTTGGGTTGCCGAAATCTTTATTAGTTGGAGAGGCTTTTCGATTTTGTCACACAGAGGGTGGGTGTGTGCTTCTGATTTACGAACAAACAAACCAAAATTAATGTTCTTTAAGCAATTACTCACCTTTCAGCTAACCAAGAATCTGGTACTTCCATATTGCTTATTTCTTAAACCTGGTTGGAGCTACAACCCAATAGCTTCTCAGCTGATATCAACAAACCAACCCCAAAAGGCCGGACACCACAAATACCTGTAAACTCAAATGCTCTAGACGATGATGGTTTAGACATTTATCTTAATGTAAGTCTGAATAATCAGGTTCATGAACCTTCTTTTAGTCCAGATGATGGTCAAAAGGCGGTGTACACTTGGTATTTTTTGGGTAGGATCGTACAGTTTTTAGGTATACAGTTGTTGTAGTTTGGTGATATCGTACAGAGATTAGAACGTTGTTAATCATTCCAATGTAAACGTACAACAATTAAAGGGCTTTAACAGGTAATTACGGCAAAACCGGGGGGGGGGGGGGGGGGGGGGGGGGGGGGGGGTTGAACAGATGCCACTTTAGCCAATCACATTTTGGCAACAATACAATCCACTAACAAATGGGCCTAGATATTGTAAATCCATAACAAACAAACCAATCTGGATGCATATTAGGTTGTAACGGGGGCTGTAAAAATTGCTTAATGACCCATCACACTTTTGGGTTTTAGTATATCTTATAATTCTGGGTTTAACTTTCTTGATAAATTTACTTAGTTGTGCAGGGTTCAGGCCATCCTTTATAGTTTATATGTTTGTCTCATTGTTTATTCAGTTCACGGTTCAGACCTAAAGGGGTCACATGTATGAACCTCAAACAAGAAACTCTATACCCAAGTCACTTTCTCACACTGTAATTCATAACATAAGCAATACAAAAATCAACATTTTACTGAGACATGGAGCTGTGAGTCCTTAACCCGCACAAAAAATGTTTAACAGTCAGAAAAATTTAAAGCAAAAGCAAATGATAAATGACATTGCTTCAAGAGACTAAAAAAAAATACAAAAACAATGTAAGCCGGTTCTCAGGTGCGCTAAACACAAAATTCTTCGCCCTAGCGAAGATCAAACAAATATAAAATGTTCTGTAAAGTAGTTCTAACTCCTGAACTAAGAACCTTAAAGTGCATGTTACAATAACTCCAGCAAAGTTTATTACGCGAAGATTAAAACTATAATTAACCATAAAATGACTCACAAGGGTCAGGCTACAATTGGTGCTTGTTTCTTCGTTTTCTTGCTTCCAGTCCCTTTTATCATCCTCGATAAAATATCCGCCTGTTTTGTGTTCCCCTGTTCGTTAAGAAGCTTGATCAACTCTTCACCGCTACTTTTATCCGTAACACCACCTTTATCTTTTATCTTACATAAAATCGAATAAGCATTAAGCGTTTTTCCAGCAGCCAAAAGTGCATCCAAGACCTTATCATAACTCGTGTACTCGACACTATAATCTCTCTCCAAAGCATAATCCAGCAACTTAACAGCCGGTATCGTCTTACCTTTTTCACATACAACCGATAACAAACTATCAAAATCAGGGGCAAATCCGGCATTCATCAATAATTCAATCCTTCCTAAAGCTTCCTCTACGTGACCCCTTAATAAAAGTGCTTCCAATATTTTCGAAACCAAATCCATATGTTCTTTAACTCCCATGTCCACCATGGCTTTCATCACCCGACTCGCTGTTTGTACCCTACCGTCTTCAAACAAACTCTCCATTACTGACCGGAAAAGAGCTGAATCCGGTTTATGCCCATTTTCAATCATGCCATCGAGAGCGGTTTTAGCATCAGCTGGTTCATTTTTCTTCAAGTAGCTCTCGACAAGCAGCTTGTAAGCACTTTCTTCTGACGCAACATTTCTCCTCATCATAATTTTCAATAGTTCAAAACCAGATTCAGGATTACCTTGTTTCGAATGACCGCAAATTATCGCGTTAAAACCGACAGGATCCAATACACCTAATTTCATCAACTGACGGAATAACGTTTCTGCCTTTGATGTCATGCCATTGTCACATAAATACTCGATTATCGGGTTATAAGCAGTTGACTCGAGATCCAAAGTATTCTTCGTATTCAACACAATCTCATTCTCTATAAGTTGATCCACCAACTTAACTGCTTCTTCATAAACATTACTTTTACAGAGATTTTCAATTAAAACGCCATAGTGTCCGGCCTCAGGGGTGACGTTCAACCGCATCATGGATTTAAGCACATCCGCAGCTGCTTCAAGATTACCAGCCTTACACTGACCCGATATCAACTTCAAGAAAATAGAATTATCCAATGGAGCAATATGGCGATGCACCATTTCCTTCAAAACATTATGCGCATCTGTCATTTTATCAGCCTTACAAAGACCAGGCAATAATGCCGAATAAGTAATGGCATTCGGTTTAATACCAAAACCTTTCATCTCTTCAAACAACTCCAATATTTTAACAGCGTCCTTTTCCATACCCCACTCTTCAATCATACCGTCAACATACCCTTTAATCATAGTAGTATAAGTAACAACCGTCGGTTCAATATTCTTACTTTTCATTTCAACAAAAAACTCTTCAGCCTTTTTAGTATCAAAACCCCGAAAAAAACCATTAATGATAATATTATAAGTCACGACATCCGGAGTAATCTCACGACTCTTCATATCCTCAAAAAACCTATAAAAAATCCCTACCCTCTTCGACAAAAACAACCCCCAAATCATAACATTATACGTATGCCTAGTAGGAACAATCCCCTCACTCAACATCTTATTAAAATAACGTTTCGCCATCATATACCTACCGCGCCTCATAATAACCTTAAACAAAACATCATAAGACTTAATACTCCTCGCCACACCCAACTCCTCCATACTCCTAAAAATCTTAACGCTCTCTTGCACAATGCCCGCTTTTCCATAACTATCGATTAACACGACAAACAAATCCTCATTCCACTTAAGACCCTTTTTCGGCATATCTAACAAAATCAACCTAGCATGATTCAACTTCCCACTATTACCCAATATCTCAATCATCTTAAAAGTAGTTTCTTGGTCATGTTTAAACAGCCCGGACCTTTCGACCCATCGAAAAAACTGTAAAGCAATATCGGGCTTCTTTTCGCAACTATGCAACACATTGTAAACAATATCATGATCAAATACAGGCACTAAATTCCTAATAGAGTTTTGCAAACGAGTAGTCCAAGCTCTATTTGACATCATCCTAGTTATTAAAGATTCAATCTTTTCATTGTTCTGATGGTTACCTCTTGTGGGCCGGATCCGGGTCGGGTCGGGCTGAGATGACCCGGGTGGCGAAATGGGTATTTGGGCATCTGGGTGTTGTTCATTTGGGGTTGTTGTTGATGTTGATGTGCAAAAGAGGCTTAATGGGTTGAATCTGTGATGGGTGTTTGTGATTCTTGCGAGATTTGAGAAGAAATTAGGGTTTATGAAATGGGGTTTTGATGAAGAGATTAAAGACATGGTTGATGGTGAAGATGGAACGGAAATGGTGTTATGAGTGAGTGTGATTTAGGGCTAGGGTTTTAGGATATGTACTGAGTTGACTCTGTTTAACTCGTATACATAAAAGGTTCTTTTTTCCTTGAAGTAGTAGTAAATAACATACGATTTGAGTTTGGGGAGAAATGGGTCTAATCTGCTAAAATTAAGTGATAGAGCAAGTATATATGGTTTATAGAATTATATTTAAGGAAAAATTACAAAAATAGACCGATCATCTCGATTCTAATACTACGTAACTTTTTAGACCTAAAACAATTTTAACTTTAAAATAGATTGGGCGATCGGACAATTTGTACAATGAGATACATGTCGAATTCATAAACCGAACACTTAAAATGTACTTGGACACTTGTTGACTTTCATAAGCCGACACTTAGTATGTTATACCGCCCAGTCGTTTGGTCTATTTTTGGGATAAAATTATTTTAGCGCCAAAAAGTGATTAACATTGGGGCGACTGGTCTATTTTTGTAATTTTCTATTATTATTTAATCATAGTGTATGGTTTTTGACAAAATCACATTTCGTCTTTTTTATTTATTTATTTATTTTTTTTTTGTCATTTTGTGTATGTATAAGTGTTGTTTAAATATAACAGTCGTATATGTAAGTGTGTACGTCTTTTACTATAGATACACTGTTGTGAACATAATCAAGCAAATTATTAGTGGTTTTGGTTTGATATGTCGTTGGTTCAGCGACAGTTTAGTGGTAATAGTTTAGGTGTGGATGAAAGTGTGTTTATTATGCATGTAATTCAGTTTGTGTCCAATTTACTTTAATAGTCAAATAGAATCGTTATACGTTGTTACTAAGCAAATCTATTGTTGCTTAGTGTAACTTTAGTTATCTTGAAAAGGTATCAACAATCATTTTGAATGGCACCTTCTCGGTGGGCTTGTTTCTTGAATCCGGGCCGGGTCAGGTTAAGTTGGCCTGGTTGGTGGAATGGGTATTTGGGTGTTGTTCATTTGGGGTTAATGATGTGCAAACAAAGTTTAACGAATTAGATTGATGATGGGTGTTTGTGATTCTTGCAAGATTTGAAAACGAATTAAGGTATGAATTGGCCAGGTTTTTATTATGAGAATAAACACACCTTTTTTTTTTTTTTTTTTTTTTTTTTTTTTTTTTTTTTTTGGTGGGTGGGGGAGGAGGGGTTGAATATGAAGATGGTTAATGAGTGGGTATGATTCCTAGTATAAAAATGAAAAGTAAAGGATAACAAAACGTAACCTAGATTTCTAACAAACTTAGAAAAAGTCAAAATTGGTAACATACCATGGATTTATGTACTGTTGTCAGAAACTTTGCAAGTGATTTGACAAAAAAAAACACTCATGTGTTCTTCATTTTCATCTTCCTCGTCTCACATCTACATTTTAGTTAAAAAAAAAAAAAAAAAAAAAAAAAAAAAAAAAAAAAAAAAAAAAAAACCAACCTCTATGTCTGCAACTATAGGTTATCAGATACTTAGAACTTCAAATTAAAAGGAAGAAAAGTTGACTACACATTAAAGCAAAAATGATTCAGTTTTTTAACAATCGATGAGGCTTTAAATGCACTAATTTTCGAGCATTTTGTCACTAATTATATAGGGTTTTTAGCTAGTTTTTCCTTGTGTTACTTGTCCATTTTCCTATGTCTGAAGATAGTTTATGACTTTGGATTATTTGTGCTCAGAAATGGCTTAGAAGATAAAAAGAAGTGAATAATTGTGACTCATGACGAAGCCAACCAATGACCAAACTAAAAAACATGTGATAGCTTATAACGATTCTAGCATTGATATAGACGACCTAAATAGTTTTAAACGTCCCCCAAACGCCATCTAGGAAGTGAAATAGCAATTTTAGAGAGCAACCAATTTTGAATTTTGATTATGATAACGTGATTTTTCTTTTACTTTGATCTCTGATTTATTATGCATCATGTTTTGCTGAGCTATTTTGTGTTTACTTGGATTATGACAAACACTAATCATGTATGATGATCTTATGTATTTATTAATGATTGTGCATGTAACTGACGTTTAGTGTTTATTTCTATATCAATGTTGAATTTATTATTTATTGCTTTAAACTTTTTTAATGAGACACATCCGATTAAGAGAGATCTACAATTGAATTAAGTATGGCTAATGACCTTTAGTGAACCTAAGCTAGTTGCGACACCCGTACTAGCAATTGTATGTCTGGACTTAGTTCTCGCGCTAGGTTATCCAGTTTACGTCAGAGATTTGATTTTATCTAAACTAGGAATTGTGTATAATAGATATTTAGAAAGGTTAGGTTAGCTGATCCAACCCTAACTATATCAATCCATAGGTTGTGTTCCCTCGACCATCCTGGTCGAGGGTATTACATGTAAGATCATTCTCTGTAATGCACAATTAGGTAGTTGCCTGAGTTAATCGATTACAGGGCAAGGGGAAACGACAACTACCCGCATTCTTTTTAATCATTAGCCAACCTCGTATTTGAATAATCAATTTTAGGGGCGTTTTATTTAGGTGCACACATTTTCTTTATCCTTATTTAAACAACTAGTTCATTGTATTCTCCTTTATTTATTTGATTAGCTTAAAATCATTGTCCCAATCCATTGTTTTACTTGCTTTAAATAAACAACAAAAGACCAAAAAGAATCTCCTGCCCCTTAGGTCATTTGCATTTACATCTCGTACCTATCTCTCTATTCCTTGTGTGTCCGTTCAACCCCCGATACTTACCCGTATCACTACAACGATTAGGTACACTACCTAAAAGAATTGTAAAATTTTATCATCGCAATTATTCCAAATATTAAATAAGGAAACAAGTAAATAAAGACACACAAGAATCACAAAAGGTTTAGTTAAATTTGTAATACTTTGAATGGAATGTCATGGTGTGTTTATTTGGGTAGTAGGTGTGAGTAAGAGCATGCGTATGAACGCGAACAAAGAAAACCGAATCAATTGATGATTTTAGATATACTTGCATTTATGGGTTTGAAACCCAATATTAAATGAATAACTCTTAAACCAAACAATTTTATTTGAATAACTCTTAAACCAAATGAATAACTCACATAAACAAACACTACCTTAAACCCTGCACTTAAGACGTCTAAACCTTTGTTGTAGGAATTTGTTCCGAGACGTCTCAAACCTTTGTTGTAGGAATTTGTTCTTACTTTGAAACCTTTTACATAAAACAAAACACTACCTATCATTCCCATTCTTCGTTGATAAACTTATAAAGTAAAAAACCAAACACACGATTTCACCTTAATCCACAACTCCAAAACAACTCCAAGTCCAACTAATAAGTACAAACCATTACACTTTTAATCTTGGCCATTTATGATAAATTCATGTGTAGCCATGTAAACCAATCAGAACTCTCCCACTTTTTAAAAAACACGTACGGTACAACACACGACAAAACACACAAGATCCAAACTCAACTATGCAAATCAGATATTAAGGTCTATTTTTCTCTTGATTTTACTTGTTGCCTTTAATTTTGTCAAATTTTATTACATGGTGTTGCAATGGCGGAGGGCCCACCTATAAAGCCACAAAATCTTTGTATAAGTTGTATAGATATGTCTATTTTAACCATTGAAGCCACAAAAAATATACTAAGTCCCCATAGTAAATCTTTTCCAATCTTTAGTTTACACTTTTTTTACATTGATGGTGCCTTCAAAATATCTAAGAATTCACTACTAGTAAAAATTATTCTATTTTGATTTTTTTTATACTCGTTAGTATATCGAAAATTATTTGGCCCACCAAAAAGCAAAATCCTGGCTGCCCCTGGTGTTGGCTTAAAACAAGAAACTAACATTAGTATATCGAAAATTATTTGGCCCACCCAAAAGCAAAATCCTGGCTACGCCCCTGGTGTTGGCTTAAAACAAGAAACTAACAAGAAACTTAAAAAGGCATCCGACCAACCGGATTCGAACCAGTGACCTAAGGATATCTGTTGAACAACTACAGTCCTCCGCTCTACCAACTGAGCTATGGTCGGTTTCTGTTTTATTTGCACAGAAACATCTACTAGTAATAATATCAATGTTTGAAGCAAATTTTTATTTATATACGTATAAAATTTTCTAACTTATTTTGAGTCCAGAAAAGAGGAGACAAGCGTTAGTAGGGCATAGTCTTTGATCTAGTTTAGTTATGTTAGCCAGTTTTCAACATAATCATGAAATAATAATTTGTAAGTGGACATAATTTAACTTGGTACTGAGGAGTAATAATAATGTGGTTATAGACCTTGTGGGATTTATTTACCCTGCCCAACTTACAAATTAATTTTAATTTGTAACAACGATGGATAGTTGAAACCTTAACTTGTAGATTTAGTTTGAATAATCAGACTTGTTGATTATATAGTTTTATATTTACGGTATATATCTAGTCATACTCATAGGAGACTTTAGTCTCAAGTAATCCAGAGAGTTTTAGTTACTCACAGATACGTACATGCAATTCAGCAGCTAGAAGTTTATTTTTTGCCAAACAAATGATATCTCTTAATTAAGGTTTATTTTTCTCTTCATTTTACTTGTTGCATCTAAGTTTGTTCAAGTTATATTACATGCTGTTATATTAAAACAAGAAATCAAAGTGTGAATGAATAATAAAAAGGATAAAAAGTGATCCGACCAACCGGATTCGAACCAGTGACCTAAGGATACCAGTTAAACAACTACAGTCCTCCGCTCTACCAACGAGCTATGGTCGGTTTTTATTCACTTGCCCAAAAATACACTAATGCAAGAGGGTGTTTGTTTAAGTTATATGTGGACTTATGAGCTTTTCTGAATTTGGCTTATATTTCATAAGCTTCAATTATCTAGCTTACTTTGAGACTCGCGAGCTTATATAAGTCTTGGTGTCAACAACTTATTTTTTGTATTTTTTATTTTTTCTAATTGGTTTGAAAATCATAATAATAATGTGGATATACAAACGATATAAGTAGATTCAAGATGAAGAATGAATCTTTGTTAATTGTACAACTCTACTTCTAGGATATGTTATTGTGGATCTTATAAGGATAGAAAACTTTTTATCCAGGAAACAAGAGAGTATGTGCTTACCCTGTTGGAAAACGCAATGCTGAAGATAATGATACTCGACATTGTGTTATATACTGAGGGTGAAAAGATTGGACAGTCGCGCTCCGATTTTAATCCTCTCATCGCAATGTTGACAATATTCATCTTCCATAAGCCGTTACCTACTTACCCATAGTGCTTCTCCATCAATGTCTTTCCAACATGGTACTTCAATGAGTAAAGCGTAAACTTTTTTCCTTCCTTCTCCCTGATAACTTAACTTGTGATCTTCGAATGTAAGACCCCACATTAACATCTCCTAGAGGTTGGGCACTTCAGTATAATGTAACCAAGGTTCTTCATTCTAAATCATCGTGTTTACGGCACCAAACTTCCAATATATTGATGAAAGAAAAAGCTTTTAAAGCGAAATGTGAACTTCATGTTGCACTTAATGTGGAGTAGAGCAAGTAATAGGGAGTAGAGCAAGTAAACTGATCTTTCTACTGCATCAAGGCTTGAACCTAAGCTACTGATAATTGTTGTTTAGTTAGTTGCTAATGTGTGTCTTTGTGCTGGCGTGTGTTGTTGCTACTGTAGTTACTAACTTGTTAGAGTATTCATTACAAGCGTGGCTTTATGCTCACATGGCTTGTATTTCCAAATAAATTGGTTTATCTCACTGCTTTGTTATGTTCACGCTCTCTTTATTCTAAATTCTCTCGTGATTTTGTGATATTTTGTTTCACTGTTCTTTTCAGAGTTTAGGAATTGTTGTTGATATTCACTACACCCAAGACATAGCATCCTTTTGTGGTTTTATTTTGGTAATTCAGAATTAGTGCAATGAAAATCAAGGATATAAAACTGAGTTATCAAATAATAGTGTTATATGTCATCTGATTATGGGTCAAAACAGGGGTATTTGGGTTAACACCCGCACTTGTAGTATTTAAGCTTCCGCTTATAAAACTATGTTAATGAAAGAAGAGGTAAAACTGGAAGGCTGAACTTTGTATGTATTGCACTTGGGAATAGAACGACTGAGGCTGATTTTTTGCTAACAAAATGAACTTTAGAGGACACTGAAATGGAAAAACAGAATGAGCTTCTGCCCTTCTGGATAAATTAGAAGAGAAGAAGCAAGAAGGTTGGCTAGAGAAGCTTATTTACATGCTGCAGATACTGTTATTAAGAAAGTCTAGTTAAGTCGCTATGGACACTGTTGGTATTGAAAATATGACTAATAAAGTATAGAATCAAATTAAGGAAGTTGAAAACCCGAACGTTGATTTCATATGTGTGGTGATCAGCAGTGAAGTAGAAGTCACAAAAGGTATAAGAGGAACTCATGTGAGGCGGATAAATCCACGGCTAGCTATAACCTTGTGTGAAGCTTGAACTATTTAAAGAGTTCTGGTTCTGAGGAACAACTTGTAAGGACCATAATCAAACAACTCATTTTACTTGTTGCATCTAAGTTTGTTAAAGTTTTATTACATGCTGTTATATTAAATCAAGAACTTAATGTAAGAAAGGAAAAAAGAAAAAAAAGGATCCGACCAACCGGATTCGAACCAGTGACCTAAGGATATCTGTTAAATAACTACAGTCCTCCGCTCTACCAACTGAGCTATGGTCGGCTTGTTATTTAATTTCCCCAAAAACATCTACTAATAATAAAATCAATGTTTGAAGCAAATTTTTATTTATATGTTTAAAATTTTCAACTGTGAGTTTAGATAAGTTTACTTCACAAGCCTAAAATGATGAGTTTGAGTGCAGAAAAGAGGAAACAAGCGTTAGTAATTAGTCCTACATAGTCTTTGATCTAGTTTAGTTATGTTAGCCAGTTTTCAAGTTGATCATAACATAATACTTCATCTGTTCCAAAATAAATGTTTACGTTGTCAGCTTCTAACTACAACCAATCAAATTGTCTTTAAGTGAGTAGATATGAAATCTTATTGATGCAAAATGCAATTATGTGTATTAAATCTTAATTTGGGACTGAGGAGCAATAATAAGTTACCGACCTTTTGTGATTTATTTACCCTGTCCAACTTACAATGATAGATAGTTGAAACTGTAACTTGTAGATTTAGTTTGAAGAACCAGACTTGTTTATTCTATCGTTTTATATTTACGGTAGATATCTACTTAACTAGTCATAGGAAACTGAGTATCAAGTAATCCGGAGAGTTTTTGTTACTCAGAGATACACTTTTGGGAAACACAATGCAATGCTCGAAGAGCTGTCACACAGGTAAGGGATTATTATACTTGGCACTGTATCACAAGAAAGCGAAAATATACCTTTCATGTGGGTAATAGATACATTCATGCAATCTGATGAAAGGTGAAATGAATAACAATTAACTTTCTCGGTTCCTCTTGATAACTGGTTTTTTATATGTCCCGTGGAAATCTATCGTAAGCATCGAGCCTCTACCAACTGAGCTATGGTCGGTTTCTTTTCTTTAGATTCACAGCCCCAACTACAAAGTACACACCATTACACTTTTAATCTTGGCCATACATACGTTATAATCATCCTAGCCATTAGAAATTGTCAATCCGTGTGTATCCTTGTAAACCAATCAAAACCCTCCCCACTCTTTTAAAAACAAACACAGACCAATATATATTCACTCTCTTCTATGCAAATCAGCAGCTAGAAATGCCTCTCTTCAAAACAAATGCTATCTTAAGGTGTATTTTTTCTCTTCATTTTACTTGTTGCTTCTGATTTTGTTAAGTTTATTACATGCTGTTTGACTAAAAACATGAAACTAAAGTATGAATCAAAAAAGAAAAAGAGAAAAAAATAAATTCCGACCAACCGGATTCGAACCAGTGACCTAAGGATATCTGTTGAACAACTACAGTCCTCCGCTCTACCAACTGAGCTATGGTCGGTTTCTTGTCTTATTTCCCCAAAAACATCTACTAGTAGTAAAATAGCTGTTTGGAGCCGTTGGGTGGAAATATAATTGGCGTTTGTTTAAGTTATGTTGGCTTATCAGCTTATTCGATTTCGACTTATGCTTATTTGGAGACTTATTCTTGTTAACAAATTTGTTTTTGTTTAATATAAGGCCATAAGGGTTGTTTGTTTATATTTTTTCCAATATTTTAAAACCTGCGGTTCAACCGGAACCAGATCAATGACCGAGCCAGAAGTGACTGGTTTTTTGTTTGCTTTTGACCGAATTGAACCGGCGGGTTTTAGTCGACCCGGTTTAATAAATTTGGCCGGTCCAAGCCTTTTTTTGGAAAAAACTGAAAAACCCTTTTTCTTTTTTTTTTAAAGCTCATTAAATCTGTCAATTTTGATGCAACACCACCGGTTTGTGTTTTATAGTTCTAAAATAAGGCTACTTCGTTAGAGTTTGACAATCGTTCATTTGATTAATAATTAAACGAACAAACCAAATAGTTTCTAGATTTAAAAGGTTTGCATGTGTAGGATGTTTTATGCTCATTGATTTTGTCCTTGAAGATATTAGTTGTGCACTTTAAATTGAACAAATTTCCAAGTATTATAGCTTAAGTTGAATAATACACATATGAGTATACACATGTTCTTTGTTTCAATTCAAATTATTGAATCCGTATTAGAGGAATTGTTGTGTATAAACGACATACATAAGACTTTATATGGATTCGATGACCCTTAAATCTGCATAACCAATTAATTGTCTTTTAAAAGTAGCTATATTACTGGTTTTTATGGTTAACCAGGTGGTCGAACCGGTGACCCGATGAACCGTCGACTCGACAGGGTTAATTTTAAAACTTTTTTTTTTTTTTTTTTTTTTTTTTTTTTCCATGAAAGATGAAATGAGTCCTTCTCCGATCTTTTAATCCTTTCATCAAAATGCTAATATCATTTATCCTTACAAGCCATTACCATATTGCTTGTCTAGTGATGTCTTTCCAATATGGTATCTCAATGAGTAAAGCATAGACTCTTTTTATTTGACGGGAAAAAAAGAAAATTATATTGGCGGGAACAGCGGGAAAGAAGCACACGGACGAAACATGTAATTAAAAAAAATTGTGTAAGCTGTAAAAGACTATTAAGGAAATTTTTAATAACCAGAAGGACGAAATTTGTAACAAAAAAAAATGTATAAGCTGTGAAGGACTACCGGTGAAATTTTTAACAAACACAAGGATGAAATTTGTAATTTTAACAAACACAAGGACTATTGGTGAAATTTTGAACCGGCTGTCAACCGATTCTAATGGTCGCAATGAGTCGTTTTAAGGTTCTTGTTCACAATGAATCATTCTTGAAAGTAGGTTACTATTTGATAGCCTTTAATATTCCAATGATGTCCTTTCTAGTGATTATAATATGAATTAAGCCTAGTTCAGGTAGCTAAAACCTAACTCCAATTCAATTAGTAGCCAATTTGACTATTGGGTGATATTGGTTTACTAATCTACACTCATTAAAGGCATCAACTAACTATTGAGATTTGTTTTTGTGATGTTAGCTAATCCTAGCTATCACCCTACTACGCAAGCTCGATGTTAACACTTAATTAGCTCTAACCTAATACTCTACACTCATTAAGGGCATCAACTAAGGGGGGTGGCAACGTATTCGGTTTGGACTCGGCAACAATCGGCATCGATCGGCATAACATTGCCAGTCCATCGGTGTGGGCAAATCGGCAAACCAAACGGGAAGGTTTACTGATTCGGTAAAACCTTTGCATTAATTTTTTTTGACCGTTGCATGCATTTAGGGTGTTACCGTTTGATGTTTGATACATTTTAAAAAAATAAATAAATAAAATAAAATAAAAATAAATAAATAAAAATTACCCCCTTTAAATCAACAATTCACTTTATCATATTTTCTTCAAATCACATATTCACAATCACATATTTTTTTCAAATCACCAATTCACTTTAAAAATCAAGAACATGGATCCAAGTAAATCCCAACAAGGTTCAACATCAAAAGGTCGAAGTCGTGGTCGTGGTCGAGGTTCTCGACCACATCCCGTCCGGCCAAGTATTCAAGCACAACCACGTGGTCAAGAAGCCTACTATCCCCGACCTCCACCACAAGCCTACTATCCTCAACCTCCACCACAAGCCTACTATCCGGCACCTCCACCGTTGAATCCAAGTCACTATAATATAGCAATGACAAGCGAGTTCAACCCTTTTAATGACTTTCGATCATGTAACTTTTTTTTTTTTTTTTTTTTTTTTTTTTTTTTTTAATTATTAATGAAATTTGAAGTTTTTAATTTAATTGTTAAATATAATTATGAGTTAAAAAAAATAATTTTAGGCATTGTTAGGCAACATTGCCACTAAACATATGGACTTAGGCATCATTAGGCATGAAATTAGTTGGCTTAATTCTATTGACTAATTACAATTAAGATTTAGGCATCATTAGGCAACATTGCCACCCTCTAACTATTGAGATTTGCTTGTTTTTGTGATGTTAACTAATCCTAGCTATCACCTACACTCATTAAGGGCATCAATTACACTCATTATTGGGTGATGATTTACTAATCTACACTCATTAAAGACATCAACTAACTATTGAGATTTGTTTTTGTGATGTTAACTAATCCTAGCTATCACCTAGCTATGTAAGCTCGATGTTCACACTTAATTAGCTCTAACCTAATAGTCTAACGCGATTTATCAGGTTAGGCTATTGTTTTACCTCTAATCACGCATACACGAGAAGCTAAATAAAGAATACTTTAGTTTAATAATCTAATTTTTAATACAGTAAAACCCCTATAAATTAATACTCGATAATTTAATAACATCGATAAAATTAATAATTTGTCCAGTTCCAACTTGGGACCAGTACAAATTTGGACTCCAATCGATAAAATAATAAGATAATAATTTTTTTGAAACTACAGTGTATATATATTGGTTCCAACGAAACTATAAATTAATAATTACTAAAAAAATTCCATATATATATAAAGGTCATAAGTAAATGGAACTTGATCAAATTCAATTAAGTCATACGTAATTGGAACTTGATAAATTCAATTAATTTGTAAATGTGAATTCGAAAAATGTTAATTAGAAATTGTTTTTCTAATTTATTTTTCATCTCTCTAGTATAGATTGTAACTAGTAAATTGGATTTGAAAATTTAAAGACCATATGTGAAACATCTTTAAATTAATCATGTCATACACATAGACAAAAGCATAATCGAACAAACTCAACCATATTTGTGAGATTTTTTGGTTGGTTCTCATTTTTACAACTTTAAGAAAGTTCTCATTTGATCTCAATTCTATATATATATATATATATATATATATATATATATATATATATATATATATATATATATATATATATATATATATATATATATATATATATATATAGTGTAACTTTCAAACGATAACCATTTTAACTGCGAGAACTGAGAGAACCACTAAAAACATACATGCACGTCTTCAATAATTGTATTTTTGCACATATGTTTTAAAAACAACACATATGTTTTAAAAAAAACATAGTTGTTCTAAAGAATTTGATAAGAAATTGAAAATACAAAATTTTTCTTTGAAGGTGTGCATGTATGTTCTTATAAGACGTGCAACGATAATATTGCGGCCGTGGGTAAGGTTTTTGTGAAAAAAGATGATGAGTTCATAATGATATTGAAGAACATAGGTGGATGCTTACGATTATTGATGATTTGCATGTATTTTTATTTTATTTTAAATGGCGTGCATGCATGTTTTTTGTGGTTCTCTCAGTTCTCGCAGATAAAATGGTTCTCGTAAGAAAGTCCTCCTATATATATATATATATATATATATATATATATATATATATATATATATATATATATGACTTTGCATCTAATTTACCGTAGTAGTCAGGGGTGGAGCCATGTAGAAACTAGTAGGGGGACTTGCCCCCAACAAATCTTTTGGAGACATACTATCTAAGTAGGAAAAAATGTCGAGTTCGAAGAAAAAAAGCTTCATGCCCTCAGCCCAAAAGTTACAGTGCCCTCACGTCTTCACGAGCGCCGGAAGAACACAGTTAGTCACTTGATATAAAAGCATATAACAAGTTAACAACAGTGACAAGATGATATTTTAAGCGATGGTTTTATACTTTTATGGCTATTAATGTACGTCTGGATATGGTGGGAGGACTATGAAGAAGATGATAGTTATGGTTAAATGAAAAGTTCATAATTTACAACCACATGATTTTCTCGGTTTAGACGCTTCACATTTATATATTTAAATGTATAAAAGTATACTAATAATAATAATACTATAGCATTTGATAGTTTTGGTCTTTTGGACATTTGGTACCTGCTAGGATGCTACAATTCCTACAAGCTGACCCATCAAATTTATTTAGGAACAATGGAGTATAGTATTTCTTTTTTATTATTAGTGGACGTGTGAGATGATATATCTTTTTTATTATTATTTTTTTTTTTGAACATATGATATTATTGTTAAAGTTAAATGTTACGAGTAGTTTGCAATATATATGTTTGTTATTGTAAGGCTTTTGGTATAATTTATCGAATTAGAAAACTCTAAGTGTTTATTTAGAGCTTTAATGTCTTATCGAATTAGAAAACTCTAAGTGTTTATTTAGAGCTTTAATGTCTTTTACCCGACCGGACCCAACTCATTACGAGGTAAGTTGAAAAAACAAATCTCAAAATTTTACATATCATGTTGTGTTGCTTTTCGCCCCACCATAATTATATTTCCTGGCTCCGCCACTGGTAGTAGCATAGTTGTCAAAATCGCGATCCTGATCGTAGGATCGTGCGATCCTACGATCCTACACACAAAAAAAGATCCGGATCTTAACAAGATCGTAATTCGAGTAGGATCGTATCAGGATCGTAGGATCGCACGTAGGATCGTGGGATCGGATCGTAGGATCGCCGAGTTATTTATTTTTTTGTTTTTTTTTAATTTTTTTTCAATATTAATTTATTAAGCATAAGTCCATGTCTTAAAGCTCAATGACAAAGAATTCTTCATGAAAACTATTATTTTGATGTTGTTAATTAACTGTCTTTTGCAAGATTAATGAGTGACAAATCATTATGCTTTTATGGATTATTTAGAAATATTTTGCATGTGTCTTTTTTGGTTTCATGCTTTATAACATGTCAGAAGCTTGTTATCGAAGTAAACCATATGAATACTTGGTCCAATTTTGTTCATAATTTATTTTATGTTTCATATAAAAGCATGAACTATAATGTTAAAAATTTTCAGTAATATTATCAGAATATCCTAATTTAATTTATTTGATTATCAAAAAAAAAAATTGTGTGGCCCACTATTATAAAATTATGTGGCTTCATTTTCAGATATAATCCATTTATCTTTTTGCACATTCTATATACTGTAATAAAAAAGTCACAGAATCACGTACCAATAAATTAACACTAAATTTTTGCATTAATCTAAATGTTATTACAAAAAACCTATAATAAAAAACATTAAATAAGAAGTAGGTGTACGTATGTTGTAACTTTGTGCAAGTGAGCATTGCAATATATCTATATTCTACTACTACGGTACTTAAACATATAACTTTTTCTTTTATCATCTATTTAGATTCGTTTATCATATGAAATATTATATAGAAATATAAAACTAAAACCCCTACACAAAAATATATACATTTTCATAGGATCTTACGATCCCGATCTGATCCTACGATCCCGATCTTGCAAAGCCGAAAACGATCCTAGGTAGAATCCCGATCCTGACAACCTTGGGTAGTAGTACTTTGCATTCCGAATATACGCTTCTACTTTTTTGTTTGCCTTCGGAATGTATGCATTTTTTGGTGAAACATATTGCAATATGGTAATTTGACACTAATGTCACGACCCGCCTACTCGATACGATTATTTTCAAGGTTGTTCGGGATTCCGGATTATTCCATACTTTTCTTGGATGAGCTTGGAAGATCTTGGAACCCTTTGGAAGGTGATGGAAGAGGTAGGAAACTCTAGAACCTCATGGAAGCCCTAGAAGCTCATGGAAGTCCTAGAAGCTTCCTATGGAAGTGTGTAGAACTTGTAAATAGCTTGGTAGGAGTAGTATAAATAGGGGTGGCCTCATTTGTTGATGGCATCCAAGAAGTTCACTTGTAAAGCTCTCTTTAAAAGTTCTAAGCAATACAAAGCGTTTTCATATTCCACTTGTGCCTATCTTTGAAGCTTTCTTAGTTGCATACATCGTTGAGTATTCGAGCAAGGCTGAGCTTAGTCGAGACTAAGTGCCGTACGGAAGACCTTGTAGAGACAAGTCCGTGACAAGTGGTATCAGAGCCAGGTTGATTCGAGGCGATGGCGAACGTAACCGAGAAGATTTGCGCTAGTGGAAGTGTGATTCTTGATGAGAGGCAAGGTCGAGACGATAAGCGTCAAGACCCCACGAAGAGAGGAACGTCTAAGGACGTAGTGACGAGTTTGGATACGAGATTGACGGGTGTTGAGACATCCGTGACGGAGTTGAAGGACCAAGTTGAGGGCTTGGAAGGTCTTAACTCCGAGTTTACGAGCATGAAGGAGGACTTTAGGGTCGTTCTTAATGCTCTTAGCGGTGACATGAAGCGCGAAATCCATGGCTTAAAGGAAATGCTCATGGGTGAGATCAAGAAATTGCGAGAAGAGTTTGGAGAAGAGATCTCCAACATTCGTAAGACCGTCAAAGACTTGCAAGCTGATGTGGTGCTATGCAAGCGATCCATGGCTAATGGAGGTGGCAAAAATAGCCATCATGCTCTGAAGATTGATGTTCCTAAACCATCACCGTTCGTGGGAAAATGGGAAGCTAGGGCGGTTGATGATTTCTTGTGGGAGATGGAGCAATACTTGGAAGGTGTCAAAATCACAGATGACGACTCCAAGATCAAGATGGCGACCCGATACTTGAAGGATACCGCGGCGTTATGGTGGAGGCGTCGATATGGAGATATCAAGCGAGGTACGTGTACTATCAACACTTGGGCTGATTTTGTAGTAGAACTTAAGAAGCAATTCTATCCGGAGAATGCTAAGAACGAGGCAAAGAGTCGGCTTCGTAAACTCAAGCAATCCGGAACAATCCGGGATTATGTTAAGGAATTCACTACACTTGTCTTGGAGATTCCGGAACTTTCCGACCAAGACTCTCTCTTCTATTTCCTTGATGGTTTACAAGGATGGGCTAAGACGGAGTTAGAAAGACGTGGAGTTCAAGACCTTGCTACGGCTATCGTCCATGCCGAGGCCTTGATCGATTTTGGTACTAGGAGGGAACCGTCTAAGCCGAAGGATCGAAAGGTGAACCAAGAGAAAGGTGGGGGAGAGAAAGTCGCCCAAGCAAAGAATGATAATGCACGTAAGCCACCAACCGGAAAGGGCAAGGACTTGAAGACGAATTATAAGACGGGTGGATGCTTCATATGTGATGGACCTCATAGAGCTTGAGATTGCCCCAAGAAAGCAAGCCTCAATGGAATAATAGCTCATGAAGACGAAGATACTAGCGAAGGTGGATGCATGAGTACGATGAGGATCTTGAATGCAATCAAGGCCAAGACGGAGGTGCCAAAAGTTGTAGGAAAAGGACTACAATTTGTGGAAGAAACCGTCAATGGGACCAAGGTACGTGCTCTAGTTGATTCCGGTGCCACTCATAATTTTGTGTCGGTTGATGAAGCCAAGCGGTTAAGGATTAGCGCTACGAAAGGGAGTGGAACGTTTAAGCCGGTAAACTCAAAAGCCAAACCGATGAAAGGAGTGGCTAGAGATGTTCGGGTGAAGATTGGAGAATGGGAGGGGACGGTTGACTTGTCGGTGGTCCCGATGGATGATTTCGATTTGGTTCTTGGGTTGGAGTTCCTCGATAAGGTACGAGCTTTCCCTATGCCATTTGCTAACACTTTATGTATCCTAGATGGTGGAAAGACTTGCATGGTTAGCACGGAGCGGGATTCTAAGTGTGGAGTGAAGACCCTTTCGGCCATGCAATTCAAGAAAGGGTACAACAAGAGTGAACCTTGCTACTTGGCGGTAACATGGCTAGAGACGGATGACGAGTCAGGCAAAGTGGAGGTACCGAAGGAGATTGAGCGGGTACTTGATGAGTTCAAGGACGTGATGCCCAAGGAATTGCCCAAGAAGCTACCACCTAGGAGGGAGGTGGATCACACCATCGAGTTGGAGCCGGGTTCCAAATCACCCTCTAAAGCCCCTTACCGAATGCCACCGTCGGAGTTGGAGGAGTTGCGTAAACAACTCAAGGATCTATTGGATGCGGGCTATATTCGACCTTCGAAGGCCCTATATGGTGCGCCGGTGCTATTTCAAAGGAAGAAGGACGGATCCTTGCGGATGTGCATAGACTACCGGGTACTTAACAAGGTAACGATCAAGAACAAGTACTCTATTCCTCTCATTGCGGATTTGTTTGATCAACTTGGAAAGGCGAGATACTTCTCCAAGTTAGACTTGAGATCGGGGTACTACCAAGTACGGATAGCGGAGGGAGACGAGGCTAAGACGACGTGTGTCACGAGGTATGGTTCTTACGAGTTCTTAGTCATGCCTTTTGGTTTAACAAATGCTCCCGCTACATTTTGCACCCTCATGAATAAGTTATTTCACCCGTTCCTTGATAAATTTGTGGTGGAATACTTGGACGATATTGTTGTTTATAGTCATACCTTGGAGGAGCATGTCTTGCATTTGAAACAGGTGTTCCAAGTGTTGCGAGACAACGAGCTTTATGTGAAGTTGGAGAAATGCTCCTTCGCCCAAGACGAAGTTGAGTTCTTGGGGCACAAGATCAAAGACGGTGGATTGATGATGGATGGGGCAAAAGTGAAAGCTATCCAAGAGTGGGAACCACCAACCAAGGTGACGGAGTTGAGATCTTTTCTTGGCTTGGTGAATTATTATCGAAGGTTCATCATGGGATACTCGGCAATAGCATCTCCATTGACGGACCTATTGAAGAAGAACAAAGCTTGGATGTGGGATGAGAAGCGCCAAGCGGCGTTCGAGAGTTTGAAGAAGGCGGTTATGGAGGAACCGGTGTTGAGACTACCGGATGTGACCATGCCCTTCGAGTTACATACGGATGCATCGGAATTTGCAATTGAAGGAGTTCTAATGCAAGACGGACACCCGATCGCATTCGAGAGTCGAAAATTAAATGAGACGGAGTGGAAGTACACGGTGCAAGAGAAAGAGATGACGGCAATCATCCATTGCTTGCGGATTTAGAGACATTATTTGTTGGGTTCGAGATTTGTGATCAAGACGGATAACATTGCCACGAGTTACTTTCAAACCCAAAAGAAGTTAAGTCCCAAGCAAGCTCGTTGGCAAGACTTCCTAGCCGAGTTCGACTACCAATTAGAGTACAAGCCGGGGAAGGCTAATGTGGTAGCCGATGCATTGAGTCGCAAGGCGGAGTTTGCGGCAATCACCCAAGCGCAATTCTTCCTCCAAGATCGAATCATGGAAGGATTGGAACATGATCCTTTTGCCAAGAAGCTCATTGCCTTAGCAAAAGATGGGAAGACTCAAAGATTTTGGCTTAAAGGAGACATGTTGTTCACAAAAGGAGATCGGCTTTACGTGCCTATGTGGGGTGATCTTAGACGGGTAATCTTGAAAGAGTGTCATGATTCAAAGTGGGCCGGTCATCCGGGGATCAAGAGGACGTTGGCATTAGTTGAAGGCACTTATTATTGGCCAAGGATGGAGGACGATGTAGAGACATTCGTGCGGACGTGCCTTATTTGCCAACAAGATAAGATAGAGCAAAAGAAGTCCGGAGGCTTGTTGGAACCTTTACCTACGCCCAAGGGATCATGGGAGAGCGTTTCCATGGACTTTATCACATGCTTGCCGAAGTCGGAAGGAAGTGGGAGTATTATAGTGGTGGTCGATCGATTCTCGAAGTATGGAACTTTCATTGCCGCACCACCCGATGTTACGGAGGACGATACGGCTAAGCTCTTTTTCAAGAATGTGGTGAAGTATTGGGGAGTGTCACATGTGATCATTAGCGATCGAGATCCTAGATTCACAGGGCGCTTATGGTCGGAGTTGTTCAAGATGATGGGAACAGAGTTGAACTTCTCTATGAGTTTTCATCCCCAAACGGATGGGCAAACGGAAAGGGTGAATGCACTATTGGAGCTCTATCTTCGGCACTACGTAAGTGCCAACCAACATGATTGGGCGAAGCTCCTTGATGTTGCTCAATTCTCTTACAACATGCAACGGAGTGAAGCCACGGGGAAGAGTCCTTTTGAGTTGGTCATGGGGCGCCAACCATTAACTCCCAATGCCTTAGCCGCATCATACGAGGGGAGTAGCCCGACCGCTTACAAGACGATGAAGGAATGGCATGAGCAAGCGGACTTGGCCCGGGCATCATTAGACAAAGCGGCTAAGAAGATGAAGAAGTAGGCGGATGAGAAAAGGAGACACGTCGAGTTCGAGGTCGGAGATCAAGTGATGGTGAAGCTTTTGCCTCAACAATTCAAGTCATTGAGGAAGGTGCATAAGGGATTGATACGGAGGTATGAAGGCCCTTTCCCGGTGATAGGACGTGTTGGGAAAGTATCTTATCGGCTTCAACTACCGCCCAAGTTGAAGATTCACCCGGTCTTCCACGTTAGCTTTCTCAAGCCTTATCATGAAGACGAGGAAGACCCGGAACGAGGGGTGTCCAAGCGGGCACCAACAGCGGTTGTTACTTCGTATGATCGAGAGGTTGATGAGATCTTGTCGGATCGTACGATACGAAGACGAGGAGTGCCGAGCTACAAGGAGTACTTGATCAAGTGGCGTGGTTTGCCCGATAGTGAAGCAAGTTGGGAGGCCCAAGACTTGTTTTGGCAATTTGCGGACAAGATCAAGAGATATCATGAGGAAGGCACGACGAGGATGTCGCGAGCTTAGGTGGGGGAGGATGTCACGACCCGCCTACTCGATACGATTATTTTCAAGGTTGTTCGGGATTCCGGATTATTCCATACTTTTCTTGGATGAGCTTGGAAGATCTTGGAACCCTTTGGAAGGTGATGGAAGAGGTAGGAAACTCTAAAACCTCATGGAAGCCCTAGAAGCTCATGGAAGTCCTAGAAGCTTCCTATGGAAGTGTGTAGAACTTGTAAATAGCTTGGTAGGAGTAGTATAAATAGGGGTGGCCTCATTTGTTGATGGCATCCAAGAAGTTCACTTGTAAAGCTCTCTTGTAAAAGTTCTAAGCAATACAAAGCGTTTTCATATTCCACTTGTGCCTATCTTTGAAGCTTTTTTAGTTGCATACATCGTTGAGTATTCGAGCAAGGCTGAGCTTAGTCGAGACTAAGTGCCGCACGGAAGACCTTGTAGAGACAAGTCCGTGACACTAAGCTCTAATTATATATCCTGTATCCACTGAATAGAGAACTTTCAGCGTCGATAATAGCTGATTAATGACCATCTTTAAACTAGTTATATATTAGTTTGAGTCACGCTCTCACAAGTCACGAGTATTGTTTCGTTAACAAAGCATATTACGAAAATCAAGCAATGCTATTTCCGTAAAAGTACTGCTGACAAGGTTTTTAATTGCCAAATTTATTCTTGCAAAAGGAAGAATGGTTGTACTGCAATAACATAACATGTAGCACTTCCAGGAATAAAATTAATCCCTTCACAACTTATTAAGACTGTTTAATCAATGATAACCGGATAGCCTCTCCTAATCAAACAGAAAACTAGTGACATGTTCAGATTTTGGGGTAACATTATAATAAATAAATTATAACTTGTAACAATGTTTTATACAACATGATTACCTGTGCTACAAACAACAAACTTCTATGCAACTTAACCATTTACATATCTTTCAAGAATGAAACCAAAACCAAACTAACTAGAAGGGCAAATCTGCAATTATACATCATGTAGCATTCCATTTTATATCAAGATGTATCATCCCATTTTTGGAGTTAATTAGATGGTACTTTTCGTTGATACGATTGTTGTAAACTACATTCACAAGATTGATATCCACGTGCCCTAATGCTTCCTGTACATTATAACATGTTACTTAAGAAATTTATACAGCATAAGGTATTTGTTTTTGGTTATAAGTGACGGTTTACCTTTGATGACCCAAATCCAAATGCTCTATGCTTGCGTTTACTTATTACTTCGATATGAATAATCTCCTCTAATGGAGCTTCATCTAACATAAACTGGAACTCCTCGTTCCAAATTGGATCCCGAGTTTTCTTCAACAACTATGATTGAATACACCCGGTTAGAAATTTCAAATAAGTACTTCGGGAAAGCTAAAAGTCTAAACTAACCTTGGTTTTACGTTTATCTCCTCTGAAGACAACTAAAGCAAAAGGGTTATTATTGTCATGTTTTCCTTCAACGTTATGTGCACTGATCACTGTCACCAAAAGCAAGCCCGGTCTATTCACAAATGAACTTGTTTTGGGAACGGTTTCTTTCCTCATATATATGTCGATAGGCCCGTTTAAGCCTGTAGTGTCTTCCACAAAAGGAATGAAAGTTAATTCCACTGTAATACTGCCTCTTGGCTTCCTGTTACGGGTTTCATTGGAATCTAAATTTTTAACCAAACCAACAGTCAATTCCTTTTTCTCATGCGGTTTGAGTAGCATTAATGGGATAACTTGCATTCCTAATTTGTCATGCATCCCAACCTACACAAGAAAACATGATCAACAATTTACAACTTACAAATATGAAGAACATTAAAAACCGCACCTTTTCCCAGTCATATACATGAAGTTCAAGGACTTGAGACATGGGGTCGTTTACAGTAAGTTTGAACTCTTCATTCCACTCGGGGTTCAAATTTTTAGTCTTTATAGAAGTCTTCTTCGAAGGAACAATCCTCCCACCACTTATTTTGAGCTTAACATACGGATCAGAAGATCCGAGTATATCCATCTTTAAGAGTTCACGTGCCCGTACAACCTTCACATGTAGTATACCCACTGGTTTCTTCGTTGCACCACTGCCAGGAAACCATGATTACTAATCGTCAATCCAGAATATTTTGAGCCATGTTTAAGTTACTGAGATAGTACTCAAAAACTGTATATGCTATAGCAAATTAAGGGGGTGTTTGGGTGTGCATTTTAAATAATTAGAATCAAATAAACCGTTGTAATACTAGGGGCAATAGAAGATAGTGGCTGGATCTTGGATGTGCTATAATAACCAAATATAATATTTTCGTGGAAAAAGCATCCACTCTTTTTGAAACGGGAAAAAATGTCTCTTAAAACTGAGTTACGTCACTTTATGGGTCACCCATAGATAATCAGTATCGTTGTAGATCATATGGAACTAATTATGACCCTGAATAGTTGTATAATCAGAAGTAGAATCCATGTATCCAAATTTGAGACTCGTTGAATATATCAATGTAAAAGGTATAACTTAAAGTCTTACAGGGAAGCATCAAGAATCGGTATCTCCAAAGCCTGAGGCCAAAGATAAAGGCTAGCAACCTGTTTCTTGATTAATTTCTGCCATCAACCAACATTCACACTAATTTAGCATATGAACCTCACGATTCAATAGAGCAATAAACATACTATAAACAGATAGAAAATTATCACCTGAACATATTGATAGAGTCCTGGGATCGCCATTAGATCACCGCCCATAACTTTCAAGCCAAAATCCACTTCTGGCTACAACATACACACGACAAAACATTCATCCCTATATTAATACACCGTTACACCTAGCTCAAAATCATACTAAAACTGTACCTACCTTATCCATTAGAGAGACAACAACGTTTGAAAAACACGGGAATGTTGGCACGAATGGTTTCAGAGTTACTCGCATCGAAGCAGTTATATGCACATCTATCAGCTGATAAAAAGCTATGTCATCAGATAAATTGCATAAAAGTTTACTGTATATTATGACATGTACAAATACTTATACCAACCTGAACTTTTATTGGTAAATATAAAACGTTCAAGATCAAAGTTATGTCTGGATTTCCTGCCCATTTAGTCTCAAGATCAAGGACGAGATGGTCCTCATTCAACTCGTGTACTTTTATACCTGCCAAATTGTTATGCAAAAGGCTTGATAGCTAGAAATATGAGAAAAAATGAAAAGGCTAATATGTGTAGTAGTTAACATACCATGAATTATGGGAGGAAGAGTTCCAAGTGTAACAGTTTCAAAGTCTATTGATCTTATATAATAAGTGCCAATGTATTCCGTAAATATAGGTTTTGCCATGCTTCTGATCATACCACATATTGCCTATAGAAAAATGATATTGATGTGGGATTCATATATATATACTTCTACATAACAGACCCAAAAAAAAAAAAAATAATAAAATAAATAAATAAAATAAAATTGTATCACCTTATCTAGGTAAGGCCACATATCACTCAATATATCGTTCATCCAGTCGACCTGTATAGTGAGACCATGTTAGATCCTTCTGGACAATATGAAAAAACAAAGCTCGAATATGTAGTACTCACTCGTTCATAGTCAGGGTGCTTGACCCACAATGGAAGCTCAGCCATAATTTCAACCAACGAATCATGATCAAACTCCTGAAGCGGCCTAGTGAATGTAGTCTGCATGTGTAAGTTAACTGAATGTTTGAAAATAATCTTAAAAACACCGCACACGGAACCAATCATATTTTATAGAGATGTCTTCATTAGTCAAATGGTATTAGTTTTATACACACTTTGTGACGAAAATAAATGTTCGATTTATCTGCATAGATAGCAAACATTTTTTTCAACACTGGTTGCGCATCTTAGAAATTACTGAAGTTTAGTAGTTGTTTGGGATTGATTATTGCTGATGCTTTCTGGAATGAAACACGATGCATGGGCGGATATATAGTGTTTGGCAATTGATCTGTGGTTATAAAAAAGTTTGAGTGTTTCACAGTTCTGCCTTTTCGAAACTGCTTTGCTTCTATCCAAATTCCAAAACTCAGAACTGATTATCCGCGCTATATCAAAACACATTAAAGAAATACGTAATTTTACTTATCCGCTTAATAATAAGCTAGAAGTTTCAGTAAGCAAGTATCAAACTATTTTGTGAAGATTGCTAGCTAGCTAGTTTGATACTTGCTTGCTTTACTCTAATATAATACTTTTCTCCATCCAAACTGCTAATCTATGTTTAAAAACGTAAAAACGAGATAAGGAATTTTCAACAAAACCTATCATAATCTATAGATTCATTAATCAACCACAAATACTAGCTAGTTTGTATTTGTGGTTGATTAATGAATGTTATAGTACTAGCTAGTATAACATTCATTAATCAACCACAAATACACGCACAAGACTAAGCTGATAACACGCAATATATTCATTCTCACCCATGATCAAGAAACACTAGAACAAGTATTTAATTTCTTAACGTTAAAAAAAATGAACTACTAAATAAGGATCAATATAGTCACCTTCACATCTTTACTATCCGTCGGTCTAAAAATGAGAAAGCCCAAGAAAAGGCCGAGAGGAGTTCCGAAAATGAATCCTATGTATCCCAATAAGCTCATCTCAATACTATTTCATTCGGTGTAACAACTTGATATTGGTTGATCAATCATATATAAACATAATGTTTAAATGATTCAGTCATTAATGAAATCTAAGATCACTTTAAAAGGTATGAATGATGATTATATGGTGTATGATTATTTGGTGTGTATCTTGCAAGGTTGGATATTGAAATGGTGTAGCGTTAACGTAATGCAGGAGTGTATCATGAAACAAAAATAAGCTTTTACGGAATCATTATAAAATACTTGTGTGTAGAAAGTGTTAAGTTATGTTTTGCTACCTCGTTGTTTGGCATAATTGTATCTTCGCCCCTCAAAAGAAACTCTTTATAATTATCGTCGTTCTTAAATCACTTGTAAGTGACGTTCAGGATGATAACAAATGTGATGTAAAAGAGGCTAAGAGAGTCGAGAAAACCACGTGCTCGTTTATTAGATTGGACCAACCCGACACATTGGCTTTTCAATTTCACCGGTTAAGTTTCGTGTCTAGACTAAACTAAATCAATGAACCACTTTAATACATGTGGATAGTGGACGTGCTAATAGCTTAAGTATGGCTTATATAAATACATGTGGATAGTTGATTAGTTGACGTGATAATAGCTTAAGAAATAGAATATACAACTGTGTGACAGAAGATGCCCAAGACTTCTTCTTCATGACTTTTCAACACCACACGTTTCTTCATCAACTTTCAAACTCAATAACTTTGAGATTGGAACACGAAGATATCAAAATAATCAATCATTAATTGTTCCTATCATAATAGTTCTAATCTTTTGGAAAATCTATTGGATATTGTTCTTTGTTATTGCTATTATTATCACAAATAAATGAACTACTAGTATAAAATAATAGATTTATGGTGGTGTGTTTTGATTTGCTTTTACTAATGGAATTTATGTATTTGCTATTACTTCTTTTTAACATCTATGTCACGAAATTTGTTCTAGTTGATTATACAAATTATGTGAGCTAAGTATCCAACTCCTATGTTATGGCTTAGATTCTTTTAAAGCTTGCAAACAAATTAAAGGCGATCTTGTGAATCCAACACAATATAAAGAATTCTCTTTGGTACTAGAAGTGGATTCAAAAATATTAAATTTAGCATTTTGTTTCAACATGAATAAAGTAATAGGAAGCATAAAATCGTATAAAACGTCTCATATACGAGGGAACATAAGGTTGTTTGATCCTAATCACCTTGATAACAATCATTATATTTGTATGCAAAATGGAGATGCCATGTAGTGTGGTACATTTATGTGGACACAAACTTAGGACCGAATAAATAATGTCTTGATGTGTACCCATGTCATGATAAGCTAGGGGGTGTTTCTTTTCCATTTAATGAACGGATACAAACACTTATTTCTTTTTATTGGAGAACCTCTCTCTCTCTCTCTCTCTATATATATATATATATATATATATGTATATATCTCACACACAAATAAGTGACTAAATTATACATCACTCCAAACCACTTAATTCAAGAAACACCCCTTTAGGCTTTACAGATTGTAAGCACATAATTAATGCAATTCAAGGATATGTGAAATGAATTTTTAAGCTTTGATCGGCACTTGTTATCTTTGAAAAAACCAAACATACGATGCAAAGTATTATTGAATTGATAATAAAACTAAGAGCATATAATGAGTATTTATAAGCTAAACAGAGGGTAAAACCCTAAAAGCTAGATGGGCTCGTGGGCCACTTATGGGCTAATACCCCCCCCCCCCCCTCAAACTCACAATATTGTAGCGAGAAACATTAGGAGTTTGTTAGTGAGAAAAGGAAAACGTGGTCTAGAGTGTGTCTTATACATCTGCAATCTGTAAAGCAGAAGGAACAAACGGTAGAAAGATAGTCCCAGCCTGAAAATGATGATGATTGAAATGACAATCTATCTTAATATGCTTGGTACATTCATGAAACACCGAGTTACGCGCAATCTAAATAGCACAACGATTATCACAATGTAACGGAGTAGAATGGCTGGTACGAACCCCCATCTCTGCAAGCAACCAACGTAACCAAACAATCTTATTAGTAGTCACTGCCATGGTCGGTACTCAGCTTCAGTAAAGGATTTAGAAATAACATCTTGTTTCTTACTCTTTCATGAAATAAGGGAATCACCTAGTAGTTGACTTGGTAGAAACATAATCACCAGCCTAATCAGAATCACAATAAGCACAGGTCCAAGGCAGGCGAAGAACGAAACAAAAGTGTCTAAAACTGGGTAGCCCAAATATACCTGAGAATGTGTAAAACAGGAGCCCAATGAACCATTTTTGGAGCAGAAACAAACTGACTAACAATAAGAATTGTATAAGAAATATCTGGACATGTAACTGTAAAATAAACCAAACTTCCCACAACAGTCCGATACAAACTTGGTCTGGCTAAGGATCACCATCCGTCGGACTGTATTTTGCCTTAGCATCGATAGGAATATCTTCAACCATTTTGATTGTAATTCTTGCACGATCAAGTAAATCAGCTATATACTTGGACTGAGAGAAAATATATCCTTTTGGTGAAAAAGCAACCTTAACACCCAGAAAATAATGTAATAAGCCCAAATACTTCATAGCAAAACGATGAGCTAACTCTGATTTCAATGATTCAATTCCAACACAATCACCCACTTTAATAATCATATCATCAACATATAACGAGAAAAGTATACGTCCAACACCTGAATGTTTTACAAATAATGCGGAATCATGATAGCTAGGGACAAACCCAAGAGAGGTAACTACTGTTGCAAATTTCTCATACCAAGCATGAGGTGCGTGTTTGAGACCATAAAGAGATTTTTTGAGCTTGCAAACTTTTCCTGGTTTGTGAGAGATACCAAGAGGTGGTGTCATAAAAACTTCTTTATTTAGGTCATGATTCTTTTTTTGAAAGAAATTTAGGTCATAATTCAAAAAGGCATTTTTGACATCCAACTCAAATATTCTCCATTTACGACTAGAAGCAACTGCAATTAAGGTTCTTATCATTGTCATTTTTGCAACAGGAGCAAATGTCTCTTCATAATCCATATCATACTCTTGAGCATAACCTTTGGAAAAAAGATGAGTCATATACCTTTCAATGGGCCCATCAGATAATTACTACGTAATAGATAATCACTCTCTTTTATAGTAGAGAGTATATATTGTACAATCACTTTGAACATACGATGAGGAATTATAAGACAAACAAATGGTCAAACCCTAAAAGCTATATGGGCTCGTGGGCCACCTATGGACTAATATGCTAATAGTCTTTTTATTTCCACAAATCAGAGTACAAGCCAAAGAAACACACAAATGTACAACATTTTATAGCATCATATGATGTGTGTGAAATCAAAATTGGAAGTGTAAATCACCTCCCATTAATAATAGTTGTCAATCATTATATGTTTTTAACTTATGTTTCGTAAGCCTCTTTTCTATCTTTTTCTTGGCTTATTTTGACACTTATGGACTTATGTAAGGAGTTTGAAAAGAAGCCTAAAAAATTGAGCTTTAATCGAACCTGAAAACATATAAGCTCGAGCCCATAAATTAGCGTATTTGTTTTTGGCTTATATTTCATATAAGCCCAATCTTTTCAGCTCATTACCTATTTACCTTGTCCACGAGTCTCCAAATAAGAGAAAAAAAAATTGTGCTTATGTAACATAAGCCGAAAACAGATAAAACTCATAAGCCTATAATTCTATAAATTAGCTTAAACAATAACCTCCTAAGTGTTGATTGCTATTGTTTTTCGCTGCTGCTGTGACTTTACTGTAGGGTTATAATTATTAAAAAAATACTCTGACAATAAGGATATCCATTATGGTAGTTTCATCAAAAGGTCTAAAACCTATATAAAGATGATTTTAAACATAGTGATTGTTTGTTTCATGTACATGTGTCATGAAGAGGTTCATATTATTGAACCTCTTCATAATTTTATGCATGTGTTATTATGAATCATTTGAAGAGTTGTAAAAGATTTATACATAATGAACATGGGTTTATAACATAAAAGGTTGTAGATACTAAGGCTATTAAGTTAATAACCTTGTGCAAATGAAAACTATGACTCTCACTTTGGTGGGTGCGTAAGTGTTATTGTGATGTTTTCAGTTTTTATTGCTAAAAAATGATGATCTTGAAGAATGAGACATGAACTTCAACTATACTCAAGAAGCTATGTTCTATGTGTGTTTATTGTGTACTTATTTGGGGTGTTTTATGCTGTTTTGTATTATGAATATTTGAACTTATTTAGTTTTATTAGTTCGATCAGCTATTAGTATTATACATTACGAATCCCTAAAATCACACACCCTAACTTGAAGATTCAAAATGAAGAGTTTTTGGTTGAGATATACGTAACTATATGAATCTGTGAAGGCTGGTGTTTTGGAGGAAACATTTCAATGATAGGGACATAGGGTTATGGAGGATAAACACATGGGGTAAGGCGGTCGTGGAAGATGAATGGTACTCAACATTGCATTGTAAACAAGGAGGGTGAAAGGTTTGGAGTGGTGACATGAGTCACTTTTTCGTGAGACAAGAAATAGCTCATGAAAGGGTGAAATGTGTGACTACTTTATTTTGTCTTCTTCTGCCCTCCTGGTTCACTTGTTGAGTATCATATATCTTTCTCAACCCCTTACCTCTCGATCTGTGATTGCTATTCGAGTGTTGTATTCCGGATGCCTCTGTGGGTAAAGCACTAACTTGTGTGTGTTAAAGTTTCTAAGATTGTTTGTTTTAAAATAGTATTATGTTTACAAGATATTTTGTAATCTTAGTCATGAAGGATACTTCACTTGTAAGGAACCTTGATTACTAAGGAACCTTAGACATTAAGTATCCTTACCTCTTAAGGATATTAGATATTTAGTATCCTTAGCTAAGAAGTATTCTTACTTGTGAAGAATACTTAAATATCTAGTAGTCTTAGCTATTAAGTAATTGCTTACTAAGAATACTTAGAAACAAAGTAAAGTCTATGTACTAAGTCCTGTATGCTTATAAATACAAGCAAATGTAGTGCTAGTAACACATCACTCTAGCCTTTCCAATTCTACTTTCACTTATCAATTCTATTTTCAATTATGTAAACATATATCAACAACTTGCTGTTAATAAAAGTACAGAATCTGTCAAACATTTACAGTGGTATCAGAGCTTCTTTTCTTAAGGGGTTGTGCTATTGCTTGAGTAAAACACCTTCGAGATTCAACAAAAATTCAGCCTAGACATGGCATCTAGTGCATCTACTGCTCCTGCAATTCCAATATTTTCTGGAGTGCATTATCATATTTGGGCAGTAAAAATGAAAACATATTTGAAATCTCAAGGTTTATGGAAGGCTGTAGAGACGGATGAAAGTCCTCCGACACTCAGAGACAACGCAATAGTTGCTCAGTTAAGAACTTTCGAGACTGAGTCGCTAAAGAAGGACAAGGCACTAACCTGTTTACATTCAGGTATCGCCGATCAAATTTTCACGTCTATAATGGACTTTGAGACACCAAAAGCTATGTGGGATAAACTCCAAGAAACCTTTGAAGGTAATGATAGAGTAAAAGTTGTCAGATTATTAACTCTCAAAAGAGAGTTTGAATTATTAAGAATGAAAGACGACGAGCTGGTGAAAGATTACTCAGCAAGGATGATGGACGTGGTTAATCAAATGAGACTTCATGGAGAAGTTGTGAAAGACCATAAAGTAGTGGATAAGATGATGATTAGTGTTCCTTCGAAGTTTGAAGCAAAAATTTCTGCCATAGAAGAGTCTTGTGACCTCAATACGCTTACTGTTTCTGAACTAACTAGTAAACTTTAAGCACAAGAGCAAAGAGTTTCTGTTAGATCAGAGGAGAAAGCTGAAGGTGCTTTTAGAGTATTTTCTAAAAGTAACAAGGCAGGAAATTCCAAACAGAACACTTCCATAAGAGGAAGTTTCAGCAAAGGGAACAACAGAGGTTCTACCTCCCAAAACTCTTCTTCAGCACTAAAGAAAGGTATTTTTCCTCCATGTAATATTTGTCAAAATACAAACCATCAAGAAGCTGATTGTTGGTTCAAAGATAAACCAAACTTCAAGTGCAATTTCTACAACAAATTTGGGCATGTCGAGAAGTATTGTAGAGCAAAGAAAACTCGAAGCAACACACAAAGAAATCACCAAGCAAATGTTTCCGAAGAAGATCAGGTTGATGATGAACACTTGTTCATGGCGTCGCATCTTGATAAACATCCAGATAGCCTAACGTGGCTTATGGATAGTGGATGCACAAGTCATATGACTCCGAAAAGATCTTTTTTTATTAGTCTCGACACCACAGACAACCCAAGAGTGAATTTGGGAGATGGATGTTATATTCGAGCAAAAGGAAGAGGTACTATAGCTATCAACACAAAGAAAGGTACCAAATATATTTCTAGTGTTCTATATATGCCTGAACTTGAACGAAGTATGTTAAGCGTGACACAAATGATAAAGAACGGCTATGGTGTTAATTTTAAGAAAGACTCGCGGTGCGTTATCACTGATTCTCGTGACTCAAAAATAGCTATCCTTGATATGGTGAATGATAGCTATTACTTGAAGAGCTTGATGCTGCAAATGCTAGTGTTTTTAGTGTTACTGAAGATGATAGTATGAAGATGAATACCACTAAATTGGTGAGAGATATGCCTCCCATTAGTGAAGTTGAAACTCCCGAATTTGATATCAAAGATACAAATGGCACTAATGTGTTAAGAACAAGACCGCTTGTTGATGTTTACGAGTCTCGTAACTCGGTTATTGAACCTGAAATCTACATGGATGCCTCCAAACATTTTGAAAGGATTTGTGCAATGAAAGCCGAACTTGAGGAGGAGATTTATGTAAAACAACCTCAAGGTTTTGAAGTAGGACAAGATGAAAACGTTTATCAACCCTACAAAGCACTCTATAGTCCTAAGCAAGCACCAAAGGCGTGGTTTGCTAAGATTGATTCTCATTATCTGAATCATAAATTGAGGAGGAGTTCAACAGAAAATCCAGTGCAACATGGAAAATCAAAGCATATCAATTTCAAGTATCATGCCATTCGAGAAGCTGAGAAGAATGGAGAAGTTAAGCTGAAGTATTACACATCTGAAACTCAACTTGCAAATATGCTTACAAAGTCAATTATCGGCTAAATTACTTCAAGGCTTAGTTAATGACTTCCAACAACAATCTTAAGGAGGAGTGTTAAAGTTTCTAAGATTGTTTGTTTTAAAATAGTATTATGTTTACAAGATATTTTGTAATCTTAGTCATGAAGGATACTTCACTTGTAAGGAACCTTAATTACTAAGGAACCTTAGACATTAAGTATCCTTACCTCATAAGGATATTAGATATTTAGTATCCTCAGCTAAGAAGTATTCTTACTTGTGAAGAATACTTAAATATTTAGTAGTCTTAGCTATTAAGTAATTGCTTACTAAGAATACTTAGAAGCAAAGTAAAGTCTATGTACTAAGTCTTGTATGCCTATAAATACAAGCAAATGTAGTGCTAGTAACACATCACTCTAGCCTTTCCAATTCTACTTTCACTTATCAATTCTATTTTCAATTTTGTAAACATATATCAGCAACTTGCTGTTAATAAAAGTACAGAATCTGTCAAACATTTACAGTGTGTTTCCTTGATCGGGTTTTCTATCCTTGATAAGATCCCATCGATACTTGTTGTAAACTCAGTATAATCTACCAAATGTTCATATTTCTTAAATTTAATTCCGTGCTTAGGGTTTCAGTTAACTCATCCTCATTTGGGTTTTAAAAAAAAACTGAGCACTTTGTGGCCATTGGAGTGGTTAGGTTGATTAAAGAAAGAGCGGTAAAAGCTAAATTGGAGCTTTGTGTTGCACTTAGTAATAAATGACTTACGCTGATTTTTTGGCTAACAAAGAACTGATGGCATTACATATTCTGAAATGGAGAAACAGATGGAGCTTGTGGAGAAATTGACAGAAATGAAGCAAGAAGGTTTTCTAGAAAAGTTGATTTAAATGATTGTTGATGTTGATTATCAGGTGTATGTGGATACTCTTGGTGTTGAAAATAATCAGATCAATGTGGATATATATCACATCAAGGAAGTTGAAAGCCTAAACTTCAATCTCATAAGGATGGTGATTGCCGGTGAACTGCAAGTTTCTAAGTGTTTAAAAGGAATTCATGATGAGGTGGAAATTCAGGATGATGGAGGTTAGCCCGATGAGGAGAGAATATAATCTTTCCTATAATTTAAGGCTCGGACCTAAGCTACTGGTAATTGTTCTTTCGTTAGTTGCTAATGTATGTCTTTGTGCTTTTGTTGCTATTGTTTGATAGTTGCTAACTTGCTACACTTTTCTTTACACTGGCTTTATGCTCACATGGCATTTATGTTTGATTAGTTGTAACTTTGGTGTATAGTTAGCTTGACTTTAATAATTGTTGATTATTGTTGTCTATAGTTTGAGTGTCGATTGTTACTGTCTTTTGAAATTACTGTTGGGTTAATTATTCAAGAAATACTTATGTTTAAGACTATTAAGTTAGTAACCTTGTGCAACTTATGGCTGAACTTTTGTGGGTTTGCAAGTGTTGTTTTGATTCTTTTGGCTTCTATTACCACAAAAATGATGGTTGTGACTAGAGTTGTCACCAAGTTGATGCTCTTGAAGAATGACACATACATTTTAAGTTTTAGCAAGAAGTCATGATCTTAATAGGGTGTTTTATCTTGTTTTGTACAATTAGTTCGGGTACTCTCCGTATTTGAATTTATTAGTTTGATTAGCTCAGTTTTTATTATTATACAATTCTGATCCTTAAAATCGCACACCCTTGGTTCAAAATATGAAACTCGAAAATTTGGAATGAAGAATTTTTTGTTGACATACATATATATGTGAATCTATTTAGGATAGTGTCATGGAGGAAACATTTTTTGCTTTACTCATTGAGAAACCTGTTCGGGAACATAACATGCTCGGAGAGCAATTACAAGGGATAAGGAAGTTGTAGGAGATGAATTGTAACGCCCGTGTCTAACTTGATTTTTTTGGATACGCCGTATAGGGTCTATCATATACACCGTATCAATCTATACTCATGAAAACTATTAAACTAAAAATCTGGATTAAACACATCTTAATTATAAAATACATAAACGTGGTACTTAAATTTGGTATGCGGAAGCGTAAAACTATGAGTGCGGGTGTTAACCCAAACACCCCTATTTTGATTCATTTTCAAATACATGTTATATATATTCACACATTATAAGTATATTATAAATCCCCCGTCCTGTTCACCATAGACTCCCTAGGCATCCATTTTTATCGGCCTGCCTATACCCGATAAAATAGCCCAAGTTTCTCCGGATCTCACTCTCCCTCCTCTCTCATTGTATTGCTCCGACACCGGGGAAAATCCGATGGACATAAATGCCCCGATCCGACACTGTTATAACTACAGTGCACGGTGTGAGTATCGCTACAGAACCCTCTCACAAAACATAACCGCAAATCCCCACATACCACATATTTCCAGAATCCTCTCACAAAACACAACCACAAATCCCCACATACCACATATTCCAGAACCCTCTCTCATTTTCCACAATCCACAAAACACACACAAACATACACATACCCACAAATGATCGGATCAAGAAGATGAGGTAAAAAAAAACCAAATGATGATGAATCGTTAATCGAAAAAAGAGGGGAAAAACCCCACAAATAATCGGTTGGAGAATGCCATCTGAAAAACAGGTATAAAAGGTTTTAAATTTTATGGGTTTTAATTTTCTAGTCATGTGTAATTTTTTTCATTACTCATTATGGTTTAGTTTAGCCTAATTCATGATTTAATTTAGATATTTCTTTTATTTTTATTTTTCGTTCAAATTAGGGTTTCGTTAATTTGGGGGCTTTTTGGATTTGTTTCCCAAAATTTAATTTGATATAACTGATTTATTTTGTTTTTTTGGGTCAATGGATTTGCACTGACGTATACCTTTTTTTGTGCTGTTGTTGGGTTGTGATTAGGATTTTGGAATATGCATGTACCATGTTTGAGGAAATGTCTGAATTAAAGGTCAAGGTGAGATAATGATTCATAGTTAATTTTTTAGAAAAACTTTGTATTATATTGATTGGTTTTTGTTTCATTGTAGGTTTTAGCTCTAAATTTTAGTCTCATTTAGGCTGCTTAATATATGTGGGTTTTGAGATTTATGTAGAAATACAGTGCTAAATTTGCTACTTTTATTTTAAAGAAAAAATGTTACTTGCAACACTAGCTTTTGGATTTGTGGGTTTTGTGATGTAATGATTGCATTTTTAAACATAGGTTTCAAAGCCTGCAGTAGACGCAGTTAAGTACAAATAAGCTAATACTCGAAGTCAACTAACTCTACACAAAAACTATTTTTAAACATATGACAAAACACAGGCAACATAAAAACTAGAAGGAAAAAAACTGATGTTTAAACATAGCTAATACTCGAAGTCAGGTACACGATTGCCTGTCTCATCTAGGCTGCATTTTTAAACATAGCTTTTGGATTTGTGGGTTTTGAGAGTATTAGCTTATTTGTGTTTTGTGCTAGCATCTAAGAATGTTTGTGTAGATGATGCAACGAATGCATCGAGTGTTGCTGGAACTATGCTCATGTACCACCCAGTGAGGGTTCTTCCTTCAAAAACAAAATTTGCACTCGTGAGTCCTTTTTTATTTTTCTTTTTTTTTTGCCATGCGTGCTATTCGTTCTCTCTCTAATGTTTATAGATGGAAAAAATGTTACAATTGTATAGCTGTCCTAACACCTTTACCGTTGGCTTTCAGGAGTTGAAGCTGGGAAAAAAGCAGCAACAGAAGTGAGTTCTGACATTCCCAATGAGGCCAGGTATGCTCAAGTGTGTTAAAATATGCTTTAATAGTGACAAATGTAGGCTTTTAGCCTTATATGTAATCACATCATTATGGGTCCATATACGGGGGTGCGGTACGGAACAAAGATAGGTCCTAGACATGTTTTACATTGAGCACCAACTTACGGGCATTGTGTTTGTTTGATTTTGCAGATGAAAGGACCATGTTACGCTTGAGAATGGAACTGCTGAGAGAGATTGCTCACTTTTCAAGGTTACAGTTCCTTTTACATTACAACAACCTTGCATATCGAAAAAAACAACATTTATTTTTTAGCTATTAATGAAAACCATTTTCGATCTTTATTGACTTTACTCTTTTTTCTGCAGTATTCTTCGGCTATAGATACGTGGACTGTTTGTTGTATTTTACTGAACTTCTTACCGGGAAGCCAGTTTCCCTGGGAAAAATGTGGTACATCAGTTTGATTTTGTGACCGATCTTTTGGAGGCACCATCAACTGAAGCTATAGCTAGGGTCTGTTTGTGAAAAACATATACTTTGATGATATACATACTTAAATATTAATGGTAAATTTTGGGTTAATCAGTGTATGATGTTGCTTATATGCATTTTGTGGCAGGAGCTGCTGTCGTATTTCAGGTCGATGAGTCATGGTGATGAGGCTCTTAAGATGCTGAATGAGTTTGAAGCTGTGGTGAGAAGTCATTAGGGTGTGGTTGCAGTCGTGTGTGTGCACGGAAACGGTTTTATGGGATTCAATACCATTCTCAGGTATAAGATTTGCAATTTTGGTTTTTGTTGTGAAATTCAGTAGTTTGAGTTGACATTATTGTGCATTATATCTTTATATAATTAAAAATGTTGAAGGGATAGTTTGTTTGTATTGAATAGCATAATGTTTCTATTTGTGTTAACAGAGATCGGGTCATGTTGAAGAATAAATAGAAATCGCGCAGATGGAATCGATTTCAAGCTTGCTGGATCACAAGCAAAGAAGATTTAAATCACTGTAGGACACAGTCTTCAAGGTATAAATGTGCAATCTTCTATAAAGCTTTAGCTTCTGCTTTTAGCACATGTATTGTGATCGGGCTACATTTACGTCGTGTTTCTTGCAACAATCAGGGCATTAGGGAACTTGGCATGAGCTGACTTGCAGATGGACGGTACGAAACAGCAGAAGAAATATATAGGTACCTTTGTGATTTATTCACATTATAGTTAACATTTAGAACACATAATACTTGGCTATTTTGATAAGATATCGTTACATAAAAAAAAACAAAAAAAAACAAAAAAAAAAAAAAAAAAAAAAAAAAAAAAAAAACATGTTTGGGATGCATTAGTGATAGGTTTTACCTCTCGAGGGATCTCGAGAAGCTTACAACCCCCACCAGGCAGTGTACCTGATCGTTGTAGTATAGTATAGTGACAAGTACCGGGGGATTGATCGTTCAACTCAGGAATAGTGTCGCTAGGATTAGAAAGTCTACAAAACTAGGTCTAGAGGTGAGGGATGATTCTTTTTGCATTTTTATATTTTATAGAAAGCGATTAAAATCTCAGGTTTTGAAGGAGTGGGCGGAATTAGTTGCTAGCCAACTAACCCAATTTACTACAAATGCAATCAAAATAAAATAACATAAATGAAAATAAAGCTAATATACTAATGTGGTGGTGACAATAATGAGGAAAATAGTGTTTACTTAGATTTCATTACTCCCTAGATATCTTTTACAGGTTGATAGCTTGTTACAATTGCATGGATGACGGGTCATATTCCTTAATACTAGTCGTAGGGCCGTGTACAATATTCCCTAACTCTATAGGATCCTACTTCACTCCTATGTCGAGCCGTTAGAAGCTCCTAACATGGGATCATTAGAATTCTCCTACGCATTAAATACAACCAAAAATCGTAGTACACCTCCGATCATGTTTCTTAAGACGTTCAAGCATGTTACCAATGGAAGTCTGCCAGTTTTCTTAAGCCTAACATCGAATACAATCATCCGTAACAACTATAAACAAACAATCAACCCATAATTAACATCTAGGTTTCACTACATCTAAGCAAACACAATAGAAATCTAGCCTAGCATGTTAAATAGAAGACAAGCGTAAGATATGATCAAACAACACATAGACATATTGATTGATTTGAAAGAGTACTTATCTCTAAATGAACATGAAAGATTCAAAGGGTTGAAACCCTTGAAAAAGCTGAAAAATTCGACCTAGGGTTTTTCCCCTCAAAGTTGCACACTAATGAATGAATTTTGGAAAATTATATATAGATTTTACAGGGTGACGGCTTCAGGAAGGAATTTGTGACGTCGTCAACTCGCCGCCATAATAGAAATTGTATTGCCTAGATCTGATTTTGACGCCGTCATGTGTGATTTTCTTCTGGGCCGTCACTAACAAATGGACCATGACGGCCTAGGTGACGCCGTCATCTCCTATAGTTAAAAATTCTCTGGATCGTCACGTGTATCTTCTACTTCCACCTCTTTTGTAACTCTTGACGCCGTTACTTGGAGACTCTTGACGCCGTCAGGTACTGTTCCCAGCAAGGAAAATTAAGACTTTGCTGTTTTCTTTACTTTTATGCTCCAAAAACGTTCAAAATGCTTCCTTTTCCATATTTCTCTCCAAAAGTACCTAAAATGACAAAAGAAACGATTTAGGGCAATATTTGATCAAATAATCACGAATCCGGGCTTAAATGACCCCCTAAAAGTGGTTCACTTTTCGCCTCATCAATTAGCTTTTCATCTTTAGCTTATATTGATTCTTATTAGTCAATTCTGTTAGGTTGTCTGGAAAGCGTGATAAGGTCAGCTTACTTTGTATTTCATCTAAGAATGTGGCTCAGGTCTATCAATGTTAATAGCTACTGTAGCATGGGCTGATACAAGTAGTACCACCATTCAATGGATGGCAAATTTTTCAACAATGAAATCCCAATTGATAGTAAAATAGAAATTACACGTCTTATAATATAGCATTAGAAACCTGTGATACTCATTTATAACTTATTTGAGAAAGATTTGCTCTAAAATCATCTTGGTTGCTCTACACTTTTAAGTTAAATGTCTTTGCATAATGCAGTGCGTGATTGACAAAGAGAAGAGCTTCAAGCAGCATGGAGGAGAATGATACATATTCTTTTCTACAGACAGGTATTTGTGCTGCGTTGTTGCATCATACTTCCTTTAAATTGTTCTTTAATTTGGATCCGCTAACATGATTTTCATTTTTTTTTTTTTTGTAGACAAGAACAATTCATCACCAGAATCGTTGGTACTATCTGACCCGCATGTCACACATGAAGTCTACACAATTTGGATTTCATCCTTTCCAGGTTCGACTTTCTTCTCTTGCATAAATACTGAAAAGGTGTTGGGTTCCAGTATCACAAAACATATGTGTCTTGATGTTGGTCTCGGCTAAAAGTGTCGTAAAACAAGATGATTGCCTTGGTAATAAATTCAAATTTTGATTAAACTATTTCATGTTTAGTATTGGTTTGCGTAAATTTGTTTTCATTTGGTACCGGATTGGAAGTCACCAAATAATGTAACCAACTAACCATTACTTATAAAAAGCAATCCTATATGGTTTAGAAATTTAACGGGGTTAGCATATCTGTCGTATCGCGTAGTATTTGGATCAAGTCTTAGAAGGTAATAGTAGGTAATAGGAAAACTAACTAGGATGAAGTGTGTAGATACAAAAGGATATATGAGGATGGTGCGGAGAATACTCATGGTAGGTATGTTTATGATTACTTGGCCGACATAATAATGAACCTATCGATGTATATGTATATTCTAGAACCAAATGCGTATTCTTTATTAATTTTTAAAAGAAATAGGTCAAATGGGTTGAATGGACTTGAAGTCACTCAAATTGTATTTTCAATAGGAAAAACCAATTAATATCATTTTTGCTTACAAAATAATAATGTTTTCTAATCACCTTCATTGTTAAATAAAATAATTTTGAGACCAAGCGCTCCACCTCACCCGAACCAACCCACACCTAAAATGACATGTTTTGACTTACCATTCCTTCGGCATTTACATGGAGATGCAATAAATAATAATGCTAGACTGCTAATTTGATGTGAATGCCTAAGCTTAAAACTACTTTTATAAATTCATTATTATTGTTGGAGTTGCTGAACATTTCGAATTATGTAAGTTTAGGAATTATGTAACCAAACACTCCCTTACTTTTTAGACTAAGATGATGAGTAAATCCAGACACTTATCGTTTTTGCATTGTGTTTTGATAGTATAAGCTGATAATTTCAATTGTTTAAGGGGTGTTTGGAAACATAATTGTAACATATATTTTTATAAATGTTGAATACATAATACATCAATTGGTATATGAATCTGTGTGCCTAAGATTCAATTTATCAATAAATAGTTTGAGGCAAGGGAACATGAAGATCGAACACCATGCTTACTGGCTTTATGGTTTCCAGGTATTATATTTAGTTGCTTAAAGTTGATTTACAGGCTATTTTGCGTCTGTTGCCACTTTTAGTATTACATCTCACAGACTCTCATACTGGCTTTTTCAAACAGACGAGAATTGGAACTCACCAGATTATGTGAACAATAGAAGATGGATATTAAATAAAGATAATCAAGATGAGAGAGTCAAAGCAACAGTTTTGGTAAGGAAGTCCCGAACTACATAATATAATGCAATTTATATGACCTGCAACTAGAGGTTCGTTTCCTCTTAATGGAACGTATTTTCAAGTGAATGAGATAAGTATGCTTCTCATTCAAGGATGCTAATCTAAGACTTATAATGAATATTTGCATTCTCTGTTGCAGATTCCGTTGTTAGTCATTCAAGGATGCTAATCTGAGACTTATAATGAACACAAGGTCCTACTGAAATAAAAGTTGCAGCGTATGCACCAGTTACATGAGTTGACATGGTACCAACAGAAACGTGTTAAAGATCGGTAATCCTTGCTTAGTAAGTGCCCTTATCTAAATCTATAAATGTGACTAAGGGGGGTGTTTGGACGTACAGTTGAAATTCATTATTATATGTTGCTTAGGGAGACTCGATGTTGCGAATTCTTTTGAGGTGAATATGTCTTAGGTCATGCTCTTAGGAATTTGGATAAATGCATAAATAGCTACAGTTTGGCATGAAAATATATTTAATAATATGGTTATATTCTGATGGAAATTCACAAAGGTATCGAATAAACCTGTGATTGAACAATTGTTAATGTATATAGAGTATTTATGAATTTACTTGGATCTATGCAAATATGCTGTTAGTCTAGATAACAGTCCAAACTCATACATATACCTTAAAACTTAATACATGCTAACTTCTTTTTAACTTCAAACTCATACACTCACTAAACTGGATACCGGTTTGCGGCTAATACATTAGGGGGAGAACAAGACTTTTTATCGAATTTTTAAAGCTTATATAAAATTCATGTTTTCCAAATGGTCAAACATCTATTTTTTCAACAATAATTAAAATTAACTCTTTATAAAGCAGTCAAATATATAAAATTGATGTTTTCCAAATGGTCAAATAACTTTTTAAATTGGTGTTTTTTTTGCTCTTCTGATTATTTATCCCGTCAAAATTTCTGATGTAAGTATGTCATCCATTTTCTTTCAGCAATTCTTTCCGCCACAGACAATCGGCTTGATCACTAATGCTACTTATTAATGTGACAACCAGTTTGCTATACTTGCTTCATCAACACTCACGTTGCGATTAAGGATCAGTTCAGCAGCTTATTTACCAAATAATCCAAAGTGAGTAGTTCTTGGGTCAACACTCAGCTTATGATGTCTAGACTATTTACTAATATCAACTTATTTTGCAGTGTAGGAGTGCATCCACTGCTCATTGCTGCCCATCCACATGAAGCTGATCAATTTGCAGTCAGAGTTTGCTGCAAGGATGGCAACTGGGGCCATCTGTGTAACCAAGGCTGCAGCGCTCGTGACCAAAATGTTAGTGCACAAATACGGGTCATATGAAGACGTTTGGTTATCAAACAACAGAAGCATCGACGGTAATGAATCACAGTGAATGAAAAACTGGAAGCTATAATTGTTCGCAGAAAGATGATTGGCTGTAAGCTTCGTATTATAGAGTCATGGTAAATATATTTCGAATTTTACATGTGTATGAAAATTAGTTGTATAAAAACACCCCGCGGCAACGCGCGGGTTAAAAACCTCGTTAATATCAAAACATGACTTATACAATTCTGAAACTTAATCATAAAGTTCTGGGGCGTTAACAAGCTGAATAACAAAGTATGGTTGAGATGCTCGCTACCTATATACACGAGCATTGCCGATCTCCTAACTCGTCTTCTTAATCTACAAGCCCCGACGTCGTTAAGACTTAACCTGCAAAACATGGAAACTGAGAACGGTAAGTCCTAATGACTTAGTGAGTAAACGGGTGTGAGTCTATATCTAAATCTGAATCTCGAACATGAGCTATAATCTATTTGAGCTTCTGCATGGGTGTATAAGCATAGTTCTGGATCTAGAGATATATATGAATTGACACTTGTAATTTTGGATATAAACGTATTTCAAATGCTATAAATGGTAGGACTAATAGTCGTCTTACTACTTGTACATGAGTCTGAGACTTATTATGAATTCTTAATCATACATGATATCTGAGCACGTGCATTCTGACTAGACGATGCTTAGTCATCTTGTTATGAGTGAGAACCTCCCTAGCTAACGAGTACTCTCTAACGGCTTCTAAATTTATTATACGTGCTTTTCTGATTTAGGTCGTCCACTTAGGACGTAAGTGCTTTTCAAGCACGGGTCATCCACATAGGACGCTTGGTCATCCACTTAGGATGCTATAAAAGCACGTGTCATCCACTTAGGATGCTAATATGGGAGTTCTACATCGTGCACTTCTTAGGCACGCAACTTGACTTTTGGTGCGTTTCTTGGGAACTCTAAACTTGTCAAATCGTGATTCTTGTGAGCATACTATTCATGGTGTGTTGTCGTACCATCTCATTGTTGAATCTATGTGTTGCTTTAAGCTTTGATTGCGTGTTTGCTTTAAGGTTGTATGCAGATTGTAGAATCCATTTGGGTTTTAAGAAGATTGGGATAGTATCACAAGAACATAAATGTTTGGAACATGGTTGGTGTCGAGTAATAATTTCGAGTAGATTACATGATCTTGCAAGTTTTGTTATGCTTTAATCCACAAGTGCGTTTAGGCTTTTCTTAATCATGTGTTGATTTGAGATAAAGTTATTATATCCTCAAAAGTTGTTATCAGTTGCATCAGTGAAGCTTTTAGTACTTACGCAAACTTACTTGAGTTTATGTAAACTATTTAAAAATACACTTTAAAGAGGCAAATATATGTATTTTTTTTTTTTTTTTATAGCAAAGTAGCATAGTAAATATAAGTAGTCAGAACATTAAATTAATTGACGCTGCGAAAATCTGTTCTACGTAAGAGTAAACTATGATGGTCCAATGTAAGGTTGATGTGCTGTTGGACGATAAGCAGCAATATAGAGAGCAACTTAACATGTTCATGATCCTTCTATGAAGTTCTTATACTTTTATGTATGTCAACTTAACTGCATCTCATTCTTGGTATTTGATTCGACAGCTATAGTAAAGGAGACGGTGTCTTTTACAACTGCATCAGCATAGCTGCATTCAGTACCAAACCTCGAAAATCTGCAGGAAAAACACTTTCATGAGCTAAAGAAAACAAATTTGGAAGTAAACGAACTCATAGATTGAATCAATGGATAAACATATAGGTGACAATGGTGACCTATTTGCTTATGAATAAAAGCTCATTCGTATTCTGCTTCTACAAAATTAAGAAGCTTGATGATCTTGTTGAGACCTTGACTACAAATTCAAAGGAAGCGGATTCAAAGTTGAAAGAAGCCAAAAGCTTAGCTAGAGCCTGAGATTTACTTGCAGTTGAGAGTGGTGCAAAAGTGAATGCCGAAGTTGTAAATGAAGTACAGGAAGAAGAAGAAGACAACAACGTAGGGGTGCTTACATGAGGACGTACACCGGGGGTGAAATTTTGACCACTTTCGGGGAGGTCAAAGTAGTTGATGGAGCTGCTGAGGTGGCAAATCAGGTATTTTTAGAGAAATATATATGTTTATATGTTATGTCAAAACATGATAGTCTGTTTTGTTTGTCACTTTGTTGCTCGATCATGAGTAGGACTTATGGAATTAGCTGTTCTCTGTGCGGATAACAGAGGTATGTGTTACCATGTAAGTTAGGGTGTGTGAAATTGATCTTGGTAGTCATTATCTGATTATTGCATTTGCAAAACGTAAATATATATATATATATATACACACACACTAGTGTTTGGCAAAACATTGGAGAAAAACGATTATGCGCTCTTTGCAGTTTTGAAAATCCATGCTTTTTTAAAACGCAGAATGGCAAACGCAATACCAAACACTTTCTTTGACCCCAAGGATTTTTTTTTTTTTTTTTTTTTTTTTTTTTTTGAAGTTTTCTCCGGGTCTGATTCACGTTGATCACAAAATATAATTAGTAAGAATGTAGTAGGATTTTGTGCTAACCAAAGTTTCTTAACTCTGTCAGGATACTTTCAAAGAGGGTGTGTTACACGGAACAAAGTCTAGTTCTTCAAAGAGGGTGTGTTACACGCAGCTAATAAAGGCTACTTCTTCAAAGAGGGTGGGTCTTTGTTTGCACTACTTGTCACACATTGTGTCTCAATTTCCACCTGATAAGATTAGAATTGTCCCCATACAAGGAGCACTTGAAAATGGATTGGGACCCTTGGTAAAAGTTTCTTTATCGATGGAGGACCATGTATGTATGATTCTGTGTTGTGTCGATGAAAGGTATTCATCCTTACTACAATGTTGTTGACTATCTGATTTTCACACAGGATTGTCTGAAGCATTACGAAAAATTAGAAAATTTACAACGGAGTCTGTTTATAACCTGTCCATTTACAAAAGCTTAAACGAAGTAAAACCCTTGGATCTATCTTTGGATATATTACTTCAGGTCCACGCTACTTCGTATCGTATGAACACATAAGGTAGCTACCCCTAGTTTTGGAACTGAACACAATGAAAAACTCATAGCGGCTCCAAGCTTATCGATTTAAGTGAACTTATTTTTCTAAAAGAAAAAGATTCACAATTCGGGTCGTCTCATTGAATAGGCAAATATTTAAAAGCATAATAGTGAGATTCACAATTCGGGCATAACCCACACGAACTGAACCGAAAACCAAATTCACATAAATATATACATTTTATATATATATATATATTCAAATATACAACTATAAAAAAAAAAAAAAATAAAATAAAAAAAAAAAAAAAAAAAAGGTACTAAAACTCTTTTCTAGTATAACTGTAACCCGAATAAACCGAACTGGTTCGATGAACACCCCTCAAAACTGAAAACGGGCCACACCGGCATCTATAACATGGTTTGAACTTTAAAAGCCTATTCGTGTTCTTTGAACCCAATGGGCCAAATTTAGATCTAACTATGGTGTCAAGATGATCCAAGCTTTAAAATTTTAATTGACAAGAAATTTAGTGAAAAGGTCGTAAAACTTGAAGCAAATGTTACAACATATAAGAGGCTAACACGGGTCATTTTTTTTTAACTTCCATTTAAGTTAAGTTCACATTTGTTTTTAGTGTCTTTGCGTAATATCAAATAACTTTTTATTTTCAATAATAGTTAAACTTTTTGTGATTTATAGAGGCCTCATTAAGTCGTGTTAATTAACAGATGACTTAATGCAGACAACCTCAGTTTTATTACTTAATATTTTAAGTCATCTTTCTCTATTAAGTCACAAACATACAGTTTTTACATGACTTAATTAATTCAGTTTTTTTCATATTAAGTCAATTAAGTCGAAATCAAACACCCTAAGTGTATGAAACAAACAATTATGAAAATGTTAGTGACTTAATGGAAAAAACAACACCATCCTGACTTCTTCTATTAAGTCATGATTTTGGGTCATGTTTGTAACAAATTCATTCTTACCGACCTACCACATTAAGTAATTTGTCAATGTAGACAAGTAAGTCAAAACGAAATGACACCTATCTTTTGACAGATTTCGGGATCCGTCATTACTAGTCATAAGCTAAAACGAAGCCAGCAAGCATTGGCTCTTAATAGCACAAATCTTGTGAAATGGGTTTGTAAACTTAAGACAAGTTTAGGTTAACAGTGAATGATATTATATGTATTGTTAATGTATGTGTAGTCATGTAGTCTTATGTTAAAGTCACTCGGCAAGTGTTTTAGGAAAGATTTGCTTGCAAGGATTGTTTGCTAGTTATACTTTGATCCTAATAGGCACAATAAGTTTTATTCAAGAACTGTTTCAAATATTTGAATGTATACAACATAATGGAATTCACGATAGAAGTTACTATATTATTACAATACGCATTAACATATAGCGAAAATGACTTTCTATACACGATGTTATATAATTATTTAATATAAAAATATTATTTTTCCAAACCTAACACCAATCCTTTTCTTAGACCCTAAACTCAACATCATACGTATCAAGTTATCAACCCCATAAGTAGAAATAGCCAACTACAACCTTCAAGTGAGTGTTTAATACAAGACATTATTAAATACTTTGTTAGTTAAATGAAAACATTACTATAATTCAGGTATGGCTGTCTATCATGATTTTCTTATAGTGGCTGTTAATTTTTTATTTTTTATTTTTATAGTGGTCCCTTACTGATTCAATTAATCATACTTTACATGTGGTTTGTTCAAATGACGTGACACCAATATTTACAAATTTTGATCGAGTTACGTATCAAAATAGTTTGTCTGGTTAGTTATGCTACTTTGCAAGATCTATAAGATATATAGGAACAAATCAAGTGAGGTGACACCAATATTTACAAATTTTGATCGAGTTTCGTACCAAAATAGTTTGTCTGGTTAGTTATGCTACTTTGCAAGATCTATAAGATATATAGGAATAGATCAAGTGAGGTGACACCAATATTTACAAATTTTGATCGAGTTACGTACCAAAATAGTTTGTCTTGTTAGTTATGCTACTTTGCAAGATCTATAAGATATATAGGAATAGATCAAGTGAGGTGACACCAATATTTACAAATTTTGATCGAGTTACGTACCAAAATAGTTTGTCTTGTTAGTTATGCTACTTTGCAAGATCTATAAGATATATAGGAATAGATCAAGTGAGGTGACACCAATATTTACAAATTTTGATCGAGTTACGTACCAAAATAGTTTGTCTTGTTAGTTATGCTACTTTGCAAGATCTATAAGATATACAGTAATAGATCAAGTGAGAAAATAATTAAATGATTATATGTAAGGTGTTAATGTTTGACACATAACATACGCGTATTTTCCATTCTTGTCATATGATATGTGCTTGTATTGATTTTGTTTGTAATTAAGCCTTGTCTACTGCTACCTTCATCTTATAATAAGTGCGTACTTAAAAATGTATAATAAATTATATGTATTACTAATTTCCCTTATGTAAAGTTTTTCATTCGAATAAGATAAGTGCATATTAGGCGTTCTTGCTGATATTTTCTTAAAGACAAAAATACACCGTTGGTCCCTAAACTTTCCACGAAACATCGCCATGCCCCTTAACTTTTCAAAATCGTCGCCTGGCGTCCAAAACTATGGATTTTGAGGCCGAATGCGTCCCTTGACAAGAAATGGGGAGGTCAACGCTAAGTTTTGATTATTTTTCCAAGGCAATATAGTCCAACCATATTTACAACTAGCGTATGGTTTATGTCTAACCCGACATTGTATTAAATTCTATAAAATCCTCAACTATCAACAACGCAGCACACATATATTCAATCAAAATAACTAAGAATGGCACAAAACGATAAGGGGAAGGGTTTGTACACTGGGTTGAGGAAACAGGATTGCTCCAAGGGACATTGTTTGGTTGCTAAGAAGGAGAAGAAAGAGGCTGCAGACAATGTGTTACCAAAGTTTGATAATTTGGAAACAATAATTACAAAACTTGAAGCTCCGTTTAAATATCTAAAGGAAAGGAAAGAATTGAAGGAAAATGGTAATAGGGAAAGTTGTGGGTCTAGCTAAGTGTATGTTTAGATGGTAGTGAAGTTTGTAATGGTTGTCAACATGAGATCAATCAATAAAAATCTGGGTTTTGAATAAATTATATTGAGTAAATTTCATAAATCGTCCCTGTGGTTTAAAGGGTTTAACGGATTTGGTCCCTCGAAATATTTTTTCTCGGATCCTCTCACCGTGGTACCCGTAACGGGTTTGGTCCCTCTGGCTAACTGTCGTTAGTTTTTTCCGTTAGCTAACGACCATTTGCAACAAACATTTGCACCGTTAGTCCTTTATACTAACGGCCGTTTATACTTAACACAAAATATGTTTTTTTTTTTAATTAAAAAAAATAAAAATAAAAATAAATAAATAAAAAATTAAAAATTGGTTTTCTTATAATTTTTTTTTCTAAATATCTATAAAACGTGTATATAAAAACGTGTGTATAAAAACGTGTGTAAAAACGTGTGTATAAAAATGAGTGTATAAAAACGTGTACATAAAAATGTGTGTATAAGAATATGTGTATAAAATCGTGTATAAAAACATGTGTATAAAAATGTGTGTATAAAAACATGTGTATAAAAACGTGTGTAAACAACTGTGTATAAAAAAGTGTGTATAAAAACGTGTATATAAAAACGTGTTTATAAAAACGCGTGTAAAAACATGTGTATAAAAATGAGTGTATAAAAACGTGTACATAAAAATGTGTGTATAAAAATATGTGTATAAAATCGTGTATAAAAACGTGTGTATAAAACGTGTATAAAAATGTGTGTGTAAAAACGTGTTTATGAAACGTGTATAGAAATGTGTATAAGAACGTGTATAAATTTTAAAGATATTTAGAAAAAAAAAATTATAAGAAAACCAATTTTTAAATTTTTTATTTTAATTTTTATTTTTTTAAATAAAAAAAACATATTTTGTGTTAATTATAAACGGTCGTTAGTATAAAGGACTAACGGTGCAAATGTTTGTTGCAAACGGTCGTTAGCTAACAGAAAAAACTAACGTCAGTTAGCCAGAGGGACCAAACCCGTTACGGGTATAAACCACGGGGAGAGGATCCGAGAAAAAATCTTTCGAGGGACCAAATCTGTTAAACCCGTTAAACCACAAGGACGATTTATGAAATTTACTCAATTATATTGTTTGGCAATCAATATTTTTCATGCTGTTTAATTCTTTAGTTTGACTGTTATAAATCAATTTGGCAGTTTGATTATTAGATGTCTAAGTAATTAAACGATTTGCCTTTTTAACCATAGTGGCTGTTTGGATTAGCAATTGCATATTGGAGTTACCTAATAAAATATGTAAATCATTTGCATTTTTAACACATGCAACCTTGTACAATTACAGGGTATGGTTTGAACATAGGTTTATCAAATGTTAAGTGGCCACTGTGTTTGGTTTTGCTGATACAAAGGTGTGGTCGATTGTGGTGCATATACCATCACATTTAGCATTTGGTTAGTTTGACTTTTTAAATGTCAACGAATAGCTAATATGTACAGCCGTAAAATTATACTCCGTAATGTATTAGACAACATGAGAATGACTTAACACATTCACTATTAAGCATTTACCATATTTGGATAGTTTGACTTATAGTAGTCAACTGGTCAAACAATGTCTGATACAACATGAAAATGAGTTAAAACATTGCCTGATACAAGGGTCTACTGCTAATTAACACAAAATTGGAGAAGACAATGCGACCTCCACTGCACAGCCTTCACTTGATGAACCTTCTAATGATATACATACTGGAAGTGGATTATCAACATACAAAAACATTCATCCTATCATTGATGGGCAAACTGCAAATGTGCCTAGAAAAACAAGTATCCAAACACCAAATATTCAAGTTATATAAGGTATAATTTGTGTAACGTAATATAAAACACAGGCCATGCAATTCAACATTGAAAACTTACTTAGGATGGCTTGTTGGCACAAAGGCCCAGTACGCAATTTCTAATCTTTTCATTGCTTTTAAAACGTTTATTAGCACCACTAGGCACAACATCACAATCACCAGGACCATCAGCAATGTTGATGCGTGGGAATCGCAACAGGCTTTACCTCTCGAGGGATCTCGAGAAGCTTACAACCCCCACCAGGCAGTGTACCTGATCGTTGTAGTATAGTATAGTGACAAGTACCGGGGGATTGATCGTTCAGCTTAGGAATAGTGTCGCTAGGATTAGAAAGCCTAAATACTAGTTCTAAAGGTGAGGGATGATTATTTTTGTATTTTTATATTTTTTAGAAAGCAAATAAAATCTCGGGTTTTGTAAGAGTGGGCGGAATTAGTTGCTATTCAACTAACCCAAAACTAAGATGCAATCAAAATAAAATACTAAAAATGAAATTAAACTAATTTATACTAAGGTTGTGAGCAGTAATTGGAGAAAATGTGTTTACTTAGATTTCACTACTCCCTAGATATCTTTTACACGTTAATTACTTGTTATAATTGTATGGATGACGGATCGTATTCCTTAATACCATTCATGGGGTGGCATACATAACTCCCCAATTCTATGAGCTCTTATCTCCTCCTACACCATGCCCAGCACAACTATAGGGATTGTAAACAGTGGCTCATGCATTAAATACAACCAATAAAGACCTAGTACGCCTCGGTTCATGTTTCTTAAGACGTTCAAGCATGTTACCATTTGGAGATCTGCCAGTTTTCTTAAGCCTAACATATAAATCATTCATCCAAGATAAGAATAAACAAGTAATTGACACATAATCAATATCTAGGTTTCATTAGATCTAAGCAAACACAAAAGAGATCTAGCCTAGCATAATGGAATTGAGACAAGAACAAGATATAGACAACCAACACATAGACATATTGATTGAATTAGAAGAACACTTATCTCAATTACAATGCAAGGTATCAAGGGTTTGGAACCCTTGAAAAACCTGTAAAAGTTGCACCAAAATCGTCTTTAGGATTTCTCCAAAACTTCTCTCTTTTATGTGAAAAACTAGAAAACTATATATAGGAAAATGGGGATGACGGAGTCAAGAACAAAGGTGTGACGCCGTCATCTCGCCGCCAAATACTTCCTCGGACGGCCTTGATCTACTTCTGACGCCGTCAAGGCCTAGGCCGTCATACAAATTACTCTTGATGCCCTGTGTGTGACGCCGTCATCAACTACGGATTTTAATTCTTGAGGTTTGACACCGTCATGAATTTACTCTTGACGCCTTCATGTACTGTTCCCAGCATGAAAAATTGAGACTTTGCCGTTTTCTTCACTTTTATGCTCCAAAAACGTCCAAAATGGCTTCTTTTCCAGAATTCACTCTCCAAGTACCTAAAATCACAAAAGGAACGATTTAGGGCAATATTTGATCAAATAAATTCGGATTCGGGCTTAAATGACCCCCTAAAAATGGACCATTTTTCGCCTCATCATATACCCTTACACTTGAGATTTGCTTGTCCTCAAGCAAATGCGCTTTTATTCTACTCAAAAGACAAGTTAGGGGTCATTTAACACTAATATAAAAGTAATTACAACAAATAATCGTTTCACTAAAGACCAATAGACAAGCACGGAGGTCATATACAAGCACCTCACAAATAGTGTTTAGAAACTCACATCTCTCGGGTGTAATAAAGTAATATAACATTATGGAAATGGAAGATATCTCTCACTACCTGTCATAGCAAAATAGATTACCATAGGCTTGGGAAAGGATCAAACCTCCACCACATGGCGTAAGCACCTAGGATAAACTATCAAAGAGGTCTTTTTAAAGGGTTGTAACGTTAGGTATAGGGATATAAATTACACAGTTTTGTTGGATAAAGGAAGTTTTACTGGTGGCGAGTTAACAATCTTGGTTAATTACATGTACAATATGGCGTTGCTAAGCCAAGACTAGACTCGACTTAAGCTAATAAATGAAAAATAACTAAAAACATAAAATGGACATAGAATGAAATGGGATGGTAGTCCGTATGTTTTTTCTCTTTTTCCTTTTTCTATTTTTTTTTCTTGATTTTTTCGATTTTTTTTTTTTTTTTTTTTTTTGCATACAATCTTACCCTACCATCCAAAATAATACATCATAGGGGATTGAGCATTCCCCTTACACTTGAATCTTTACATACTTTACAATTAACTATTCTAATGACTCGAATTAAGAAAATCAAAACACTTGGAGCACTTTTAAGATTAACGTACATATGGGGGTAATATATGATGTTCTTCCCCATTACTTCATAAAATAAGTACTTACCCATGAGTCCCAATCATCCCAAAACAATATGTACAAGGATATGACTCGACTTAGCAACCATGTAATCAATTAGAAAGTTAACTTAGGGTTTAACAAATAACAATAATGCACTAAAGATGAGCGCATACACGGAAGGTTAAGGCGATTTGGGTGTACATTTAAGTAGGGTGTAACAAATTCTTCCTTTAAGTAAAATGCTTAAAGTTAGAAACGAAAAGATAGGCTCGGAGGGGTGTACTAGGGGTATCGTGTACTAAAAATGAGTACAACGCTAAGGGTGTGGGAAAAATTAGTTGACTTAACTAGCCAAGTAATATGACTTAAATGGTCAAGTAATCATAATACGGGTTTAACACAAGGGTGATCCTAATGCCTCTTATCATGTAGTAAATCCTACCACACGAATGTAGTCTCACTAGCGGCCTCGGAATGCATCACTAACGCAAGTTTTTGAATCTAAATGCTACCGGTACACTCATAAGCACTAATAGTAAATGTTTTTCCTATCAAATCTAACGGCGAACCTCACATTTTTTGGTGGAAAATTTTTCTGAATATACGGTTATGTGCTAGTCATACAATCTCTTATCCATGAGATGCTTGCTATGGCTAAAGTTTCACTCCTAAATGTTGTAAAAAAATTTAAATTTGGCGCTAAAATTGCACTAACAAGTATTTCTCAAAGTTTTATTACACATCTACTATCAAACAAAACAAACTCAAGCGAAAGTGCATATGTAAGGTATCATCTTTTTACCCTCCCCTTACACTTAAGATGAACATTGTCCCCAATGTTCAAGTAAAGAATGTAAAAGTGAAAAAGTAAAGAGAATGAAATCAAATACTCCCCTGATTCGCTCGGTATGGATTATAGGTTGGCCAGGTTAAATCTTCCTCCAAGAAAATGAACAATCAAAGCTTCCCTTCCAGAATATAAATCATCTCCTTGTCGAACATAACCTGTAAATCCTGACAAAATAGACAAGACAACCTCGCGTAAAATCGGCGGCATCCTATATAAGTTACTAAATCCTAGAAAACAAAGTAAGATATAATGCTTGTGGAATGAAGTTTGCAGATTTCCTGGAGATTATAAAACTTAATAATTCACAAAAACCATAAGACTCCGTTAGAAAAACAAAACCGGTAAAATTTCCAGATTTTAACTCCTGACGCCATCAAGAGTAAACCCCTGACGCCGTCAGAATGGACCTGCAGAAATTCTTATGTTAAGTTTCCGGAAAATTTCTGGAAAAACTTGGTCCTACTTCCTGGAAAATCCTGCAAAACTTCATTATGACTCAATACAAGCATTTGACTCTAACGAATACGAATATACATGTTCATTTAATATTGTGGAGAATCATGATCGGTTTGTTTCTTGAAAACATATTTGGGGTTTCCCCTTACACTTATCTTTTGCAAAAATACTTTTAAGTTAGAGTTAAGACTAGGCCAAACAACATAGTAAAGTATTTCCACATTTTAATTGAGAAACATGATCAACCAACAATAAAAATAAAACATGCATACGGAAGCAAATAACAATCAAACAAATAAAATCACACAAAACATGGGTTGCCTCCCAAGAAGCGCTTTTCTTTATTTACGAGTCTTGTAGCTAGACTCAAGGTCATGGGTTACTACGTGATACGGGTGAGTTCCTCATTGAGGACATCTTTGGGATCGAACTTAGGTTTCAACTTTCTATCGGTTTCCTTAGTATGGTACGACCTTTCAAACTTTTCTCCATCCGGATCATACAAGGTCATTCTAATATGCCATGACCCGTCACCTTCTTTAGATGGCTTGTCCCACCTCCATTTACACTTGTCTCCCTCTCTTTTCCATTTATTCCTTTCTATGTTGATGGGCATTACGCTTAATAACTCAATCATCTTCCTAAAGACTAACGGGTCCTCAAAGGGGTCTAGCTCTTCATCTCTAGCTATGAGTTGTTCTACTGAATGTGTCTTTTCAACAAAGTCTTTTTCTAGATAGAATGGGCATTGAGGTCCTATAAAGTTCCTTTCTATCCAAGGTCCATATCTAGATGGTCTTCTATTCATCTCTACCCAATGCGGTGTCGGTTCATCATCACAATCATAACTATGCTTCTTTACATCGTACACCGACCAAGTATCGCCTTCACCTACCGCTATCTTGGATTCCTTGCAATCTATCATGGCACTAGCGGTTGCTAAAAATCCTCTTCCTACCAATAATGGGCATGTAGTGTCACTAACCATGTCTAGGACGTGAAAATCCGCTAATATAGTTAACCTTCCTACGTGAACAACTACATCCTTAATCATTCCAACCGGGTGGGCAATACTCCCATCCGCTAGCCCTATCAATACCTCTGTTTCCTCTAACTTTCCTAGCTTAAGAGCGGTGAATAAGGATAAGGGAATCAAGTTGAGGCTTGACCCTAAATCGGCTAGTGTGTCGAAAGCTTCGGATCTTCCTATCTTACAGGGCAAAACAAATATACCCGGATCATCAAGCTTTTTAGGCAACTTGTTTTGAACGAAGGCGGTCCCATTTTTACCTAGCTTACACTTCTCATATTTTTCTAGGAGGGCACTATAGTAAGGAGCACGCGCTAAGACATCAATGACGGGGCGTTCAAGGTGAAGTTCTTTGAATTCATCGTCAAGGTCTTGCGTAAGAGGTGTTTCAACAATGCTTTTGACCGGCTCTATAGTGGGTGTTTTATTTGATTGGTCCTTTTGGGGAACTTGGTTTTGTTTGAAACACGTGCTCGTTGATTTAACCGAGTAGTATTATGGACACGAAGTGGGTGACGAAACTGAGGATATGGAATTAATGGTTAGTTTCGGATTCTTGATCGTGTCGCTCGGGAGTGCTCCCATTTCTCGGTCATTGAGAACTTTCAACAATGCATCAATTCTAGTGGTCATCTCGCTTTGCTTTTGTTTGAAATCGGCTTCAAAGTTAGATATGCGAGCTTCTTGAGATGCCATGAACTTTGACATCAATCCTTCAAGATTGTTGGTACTACCATAGTTGTTAGAAGGATTGTTGTTGAAAGTACGGTTGGATAGTGGACCGTTTGGTTGGTAACGATTTGGCGGATTGGAAGAATTGGTCTGATTTTGTTTCCACCTAAGGTTTGGGTGATTTTTCCATGAGGGGTTGTATGAATCACCGTAAGTGTTTGGCTCGGGCTTGAAAGTGTACCACTTATCTCCCGCTTTGTCGGTACGCGTGGATGCGTAGTCCGCAAAAGCTGTTCCGGGGAGTTCCACACAATCACGAGTGTCGTGGGGACCACTACATAATTCGCATGAATAAGTGATTTTGTTCACTTGGCTCGAAGGCTTAGGAGCATCGTAAGATTTCATGAGAAACTTGACTTGGTCCTCAAGTTCCATGATCCTACGGTCGGGAGTGCTAAAATTGTTCGAAGGCAAAGATATTGCCTTGACCGTTTTGTTCAAATCACGGGGATCATTCCAACTTTCGTTGTCATAGAGAGCAAGATCTTCTATGAGTTCCCATGATTGTTCCGCACTAAGATCACGTAGCTTACCACCGGCCGATTGGTCAATGGCTCGCCTCGTGGAAATGTCGATATGGTCATAAAAAACTTGGACTTGGAGCCAAAGATCTATGCCATGATGAGGGACTTTTTGGAGTAAGTCCTTGAAACGAGTCCATGCTTCATAAAGAGATTCATTTTGACGTTGTTGGAACATCAAGATGTCATTCCTAAGCTTAGTAGTTCTCCCCGGTGGGAAAAATTAAGCAAGGAAACGAGTGGTGAGATCATCCCATGTGGTGATGGATCTCGCGGGTAAACGCTCAAGCCATTGACTAGCTTGATCCCGTAGAGAGAATTGGAATAGGCATAAACAGGTGGTCTCTCTAGTTTCAACACCTAGGTCTATGGAATCTACGATTTTGAGAAAGTCCTTAAGATGTTGGTTTGGATCTTCGGAACGAAGTCCATGGAATGCACATCCGCTTTGCACCAACCGGATGGTGTCGGATCGCAAGGGGGTCACATTGGCTCCGGTGAGCTCAATGGTGTTTCGGTAGCCTTGGTGGCTAGGTCAGGAATACTCTCCTAAGGTTCGGGGCCTAAGGGGTTCTAGTGGTGGGTTTTGTTGTGGTGGGATAACGGGTTCAAAGATGTTACCACCTTCCATGATGTCGGATGGTAAAGAGTTACGAACAAAAGCACGAAGAAATAAGATAGACTAAAGAAGACCTAAAAATAAAAATAAAATCTTACTAGAAAGGAATCTAGCAAGTAGACCTAATAAAAAGAAATTCTAACCTAGACAATAACTATTCCCCGGCAACGGCGCCAAAAACTTGATGCGTGGGAATCGCAACAGGCTTTACCTCTCGAGGGATCTCGAGAAGCTTACAACCCCCACCAGGCAGTGTACCTGATCGTTGTAGTATAGTATAGTGACAAGTACCGGGGGATTGATCGTTCAGCTTAGGAATAGTGTCGCTAGGATTAGAAAGCCTAAATACTAGTTCTAAAGGTGAGGGATGATTATTTTTGTATTTTTATATTTTTTAGAAAGCAAATAAAATCTCGGGTTTTGGAAGAGTGGGCGGAATTAGTTGCTATTCAACTAACCCAAAACTAAGATGCAATCAAAATAAAATACTAAAAATGAAATTAAACTAATTTATACTAAGGTTGTGAGCAGTAATTGGAGAAAATGTGTTTACTTAGATTTCACTACTCCCTAGATATCTTCTACACGTTAATTACTTGTTATAATTGTATGGATGACGGATCGTATTCCTTAATACCATTCATGGGGTGGCATACATAACTCCCCAATTCTATGAGCTCTTATCTCCTCCTACACCATGCCCAGCACAGCTATAGGGATTGTAAATAGTGGCTCATGCATTAAATACAACCAATAAAGACCTAGTACGCCTCGGTTCATGTTTCTTAAGACGTTCAAGCAAGTTACCATTTGGAGATCTGCCAGTTTTCTTAAGCCTAACATATAAATCATTCATCCAAGACAAGAATAAACAAGTAATCAACACATAATCAATATCTAGGTTTCATTAGATCTAAGCAAACACAAAAGAGATCTAGCCTAGCATAATGGAATTGAGACAAGAACAAGATATAGACAACCAACACATAGACATATTGATTGAATTAGAAGAACACTTATCTCAATTACAATGCAAGGTATCAAGGGTTTGGAACCTTTGAAAAACCTGTAAAGTTTGCACCAAAATCGTCTTTAGGGTTTCTCCAAAACTTCTCTCTTTTATGTGAAAAACTAGAAAACTATATATAGGAAAATGGGAATGACGGCGTCAAGAACAAAGGTGTGACGCCATCATCTCGCCGCCAAATACTTCCTCGGACGGCCTTGATCTACTTCTGACGCCGTCAAGGCCTAGGCCGTCATACAAATTACTCTTGACGCCCTGTGTGTGACGCCGTCATCAACTACGGATTTTAATTCTTGAGGTTTGACGCTATCGTGAATTTACTCTTGACGCCTTCATGTACTGTTCCCAGCATGGAAAATTGAGACTTTGCCGTTTTCTTCACTTTTATGCTCCAAAAACGTCCAAAATGGCTTCTTTTCCAGAATTCACTCTCCAAGTACCTAAAATCACAAAAGGAACGATTTAGGGCAATATTTGATCAAATAAATTCGGATTCGGGCTTAAATGACCCCCTAAAAATGGACCATTTTTCGCCTCATCAAATGTTTTCCCCATCAAAACCAGGAATTTCAACCATTATAGCCTTCCCGTTACCATCAAAACCTCGCTTATAAGTTTTTACAACTTCCTCGCCCTTTTCCTCTTGCAAATCGTCCTCTTCCATAATCAGCTTACCCTTTCCCTTCTTTTTGATGCTTTTGTCATGGATAACATCTTTTTCCTATTTGCTGGTTTTGTTAGCATTAAAAAATTATATTAAAAAGTGATGGTCATTCTCATTATTAGAATGTTGTGTCGTATGTAATAGTTTAAGTTAGTTGGGCTTTGGACTTGGCAAGCTAATATGTTATGTGCAATGTTATATAAGCCTTATTATCTAGTCATGTAACCAAGTCCAAGCCCAAGCCCAAGCCCATAGAAAGCCTTTAGGGCATTATGTAACCAACTATTTAAACACCTCAAAGGCTCATTTGAGGTGTGTGCTTGTGTGTGTATTGTGGGTGTTTCTTGAATAAAAGCTTTCTCTTCATCTTATTCTCTCATCTTAATATTTACGCCATATACATATTGCAAGTCACCATCTTTACTTCACAATGGCTTCTAATCAAACCAGATTAGGACCCGCACAAAACAGTCAGACTTCTGGACACATCAGTTCAGGACTCGTGCCTCAAGGAGCTCAGTCAACAAACACGGATAAACCTTCAGAACAAGATCTGGAAAATTTCTTCGAGTTAATGTTTGATGAATATTATGGTGGAACTTCGACAAATGCATCTCATCCACATTCCGCTGCACCCGCTCAAAACCATCAACCACCACCATCACAAGATGCATCCACAACAATCGAAGCTGAAGCACCAACTCCCTCAGTATCATCAACATCTACTCCAGCAACTCCAGTTATTGAAACTGATCTACCAAGAGTTGATGAGCAAAACCAAAACACAATTTTTCAAGAAGAACCAACAAATACTTCAAACGATGTTGAGTTAGAAGAAGAAGAAATATTTGAAAACCCGTTTGCAGCAGACTCTGCTGAATCTTCTTCAAGGTTACAAGAATCGTCTAACACACATACGTTAAACCTAAGGTACCCTTCCACACTCAAATGGACAAAAGACCATCCAATTGAACACGTTATTGGTGAACCTTCAATGCCAGTTCAGACGAGGAGACAACTTGCCACTTATCTCGAATTGTGCATTTACATTTGCTCAATCAGCCTCAAAGAACCTAAGAACATTCGGGAAGCAATGGCAGAATACCCATGGATTGAAGTGATGCAGGAGGAAATTCTTCAATACCAGTTACATGATAGTTGGGAACTTGTTGAACGACCACTTGATAAACGAGTTCTTAATCTCAAGTGGTTATGGAAGAACAAACTGGATGAGGAAATTACTGTAATTCGTAACAAAGCTCGTCTCGTAGCTAAAGGATATCCATAAGAAGAAGGGATAGATTTCGAAGAATCATTCGCGCCTGTAGCTAGACTTGAAGCAGTCCGGATTTTCTTAGCCTATGCAGCTCACAAAAACATCACAGTCTATCAGATGGACATTAAGACAGCTTTCTTGAATGGAACTCTGAAAGAAGAAGTGTATGTGAGTCAGCCAGAGGGATTCATCGAAAAAGATCATCCAGACTACGTCTACAAGCTTAAGAAAGCCATTTGTGGTTTAAAACAAGCTCCAAGAGCGTTGTATGACGAACTATCATCTTTCTTGCTCAAAAACAATTTCACCAAAGGAACGGTTGATGACACCTTGTTTATCAAAAAATTCAAAGAGGATATTTTGATCGTTCAAATTTACGCGGACGACATAATTTTTGGATCAACCAATCCTGACCATTCAAAACATTTTGAAAATCTCATGAAAAGCAAATTTGAAATGTCCATGATGGGGGAACTAAAATTCTTTCTTGGTTTACAAATACATCAATCCCCTCGTGGTATTTTTATCAATCAAGCTAAATATACAATAGAGATTTTGAAAAAATATGGAATGGAAAATTGTGATTCTGTTGGTACTCCAATGGTCACTTCACCAAAAATAGGTGTTGATTTGTTTGGGAAACCCATCGATCCGAAGAAATATCGGAGCATGATCGGTTCTCTCATGTACCTAACTGCTAGTCGACCTGATATTCAATTTGTTGTTTGTTTATTAGCACGGTTTCAGGCAATGCCTACCGAACTTCACCTCAAAGAGGTTAAACGGATCTTTCGGTACTTTCGAAGCACCACTAACATGGGACTTTGGTATCCGAAGGATTCGGGGTTTAATCTAACAGCTTTTTCAGATGCCGACCATGCCGGTGATCAAGTTACAGCAAAGAGTACATCAGGTGGAGCACAATTTTTGGGTGAAAAGCTAGAAAGCTGGTCTTCAAAGAAACAGGATTGTACTGCGCTATCAACCGCCGAAGCCAAGTATGTGTCTCTATCTGCGTATTGTGCCCAAGTTCTTTGGATGCGGACACAGCTCACTGATTATGGCTTTACTTTTGACAAAATACCTATGTATTGTGACTCAAAAAGTGCCATAGCCATCTCGTGCAATCCCGTACATCACTCTAAGACGAAGCATATCAAAGTCCGCTACCATTTCATCAAAGAACACGTGGAAGAGGGTACTGTTGAATTATTTTTCGTTAAGACTGATTACCAACTCGCCGATCTATTTACTAAAGTCCTTCCAAAAGAACGGTTTGACTATTTCGTTCGACGAATTGGCATGCGAAGCCTAACTCCTGAGGAGCTAGAACGTCTTCTGAAATCTTCTTGAAAAATGTTTTCAAAATCGCTTCGCTGTAAATATTTTTGAAAAAAAAAAATACAAAATTTGAAAAACCAACAAAAATAAAATACAAAAATATAAAATTTTCAAAAAATACAAAAAAAATATAAAATCAAAAAATCCAAAAATATTCTTCTCACGACATGTCTCTTGTATAAATCAATATTTTGTACGTTTCTAGAAAATGTCATTCAACAATGATATGGACATGTACAGATGCTTGAACGGGAGTTCTTTTAAATGTTTTTCTAAAACATGTCGTTTCTCAAAAGTTTCTTCACAATGGCTTTCGTATACTTCAGTACGAAACCCGGACTAAAATGATGACTTCTGATTATTTTCAAATCAAGGACTCGTACGTTCAAAGATGAAATCATTTTCAAAAGTTCGAGTATAAACAAGCGAAAAGGATTTCAAACATAAACTCGTTTTTCAAAATACAATTCTTGAGCACTTTTTCAAGATTGTTCAAAAGATTTCTCAAAATCTTTCAAATGAGTGCTCAAGATAACTCCCTCAAAACCTTTAATTGATTTTAAAATGTGCTATCATTAAGGGGGAGTACAAAAACAAAAATGTTCCGTATTCATGCAAAATGAAATCTGTCTTTCTCTCCAAAAAGCTTTTTTACTCAGTTGATATAAAAAATATCACAATATGCTATTTTTGAGGGGAAGAAGACATGATTAAAATGTGATCAAAGATGTTTAAAGATTGTGACTGAATCTCGAAAGAGCTTGACTTAGAAAGTACCTATGAATTGACGAAGCTTAAAATGTCAGTAATCGAAAAGACTTGTCCTGGACGGGTAATAATTTCAAGCTAGTCTAACTAGTGATGTATGCGTGTCTCGAATAGGACTTGTCTGAGTAGAATGTACTATATCGAGAGACTTTCTTTGGACTTGACCAGGACGGGTAATAATTTCAAGCTAGCCTAACTAGTGATGTAAGCGTGTCTCGAATCGGTCATGTTCACTGAAAGTGGATCAATTCAAAAAGTGCAAACTCCTCACGCATGTGCAAATTTCTTAAAAATTCATGAGCACATGTGAAGGGGGAGTCCTTCAAAAGAAATGCAAAACTCTTGAAGTGTCAACAATGTGTTTTCTTATCATAAACACTTTGAGAGATTTTTCATAAATGGTTTCATGGAAATTATAGGATAGTCATGGAGTTATAAGGTGACTAAGGTTAGGAAAAACTGTCCTATGATCCGCCAGAGCCGGAGGGATCTACCCAAGGACAAATCCAAAAGATTAGAATTAGAAGTCCTTAGGTATGATTGAAAAATAAAGGAGAAAATGAGAAAGGAGAAAGAAGGGGTTGAAGAATTAAGAAGAAAAGTTATGAAAAAGGGTGAAAAGAAATAGCCCTCCAAATGTTCAACCTTAGGGCAGACACCGGGTTCAACTCATATGCTACTGGTTGTTACTAAGGTGACACCGGTATTGAAGACAAGACGTCATGGACCCAGTGACGCACTGCACTAAACCTTCTAGCCACTCAAGTTCTCTTAAAAGAGCTTGTTTCATTCTCACGGGGAACCGGTGTAATCTATCAACCTGTCTCTTAGAGATGGTTGATATTGAAGCAGGAGACCTCTCCCTAATCTCCGCATAGGAAACCAAATGTGCACTTATCGAGTCTAGAGCCCCGAGATTCATCAAAAGATCTCATAGGAACACATGATATTTCTACACTGGTTGTTCATCATTAAGGACGCCAGATGTAAACTTAAGAGTCCTACGCAGATCTTAGCAATCTGCCAGAACATTTATGAGAGAATTCACACAAGTGTTTCTCAATGATTGAATGGAAACTCCTGCCAGGGTCAACATTAAACAGCCCTGACAGCAGGTCACTTCGGTAATTCTTTATGGGTTACGCTTAGTGTTCGCGGTAGTTTCAAATGGTCTACAGTCGTGGAGTGATCCCCAGCGACTCACCCAGTCATTGAGCTACTAAGTAGGTCTTGTAAGCTCCCTCGGGAGTATCTGACATGGGAACGGCCTTGGTAAGGGTTAGAAGGAGTCTTCACACTATGCTGTTGACGATCTCTAATTCGAACCTATAAGTACCGGTTAATTTATTGCTAACTGTTTTCGTGCAGCTACACATCACCTCCATGGCGACAGATTCCGCATGCTTATACATACATCTGGAAGTTAAAGAAAGCTCCCTCAAATATCTATACAACACAAAGTTCAAAGAAAGATTCTACGCCAAAAAGAAGAATCTACAAAGTATAAAGACTAAAGATCAAAGTGAAAGAAAGGGAACTGCGTGCATATGAATATCAATGTCTAAAGATGTATGAGCATGTTGGAATGACGAACAACCACCACAGACGCAGAAGTGACGAAAGGCAGATTGCTCCACATCACAAAAGAACAAAGAATGATGAAAAGTCAATCACCAAAGATCACAAAGCATGAAGAAACAAAGACTAATGACTATTCTACTACGACACACAATGGTCAATAACAAAGAACAAAGAAGACCTAATCACGTGGAGCATCATTCGAATGACCACCCCTTAAGGGGAGATTGTTAGCATTAAAAAATTATATTAAAAAGTGATGGTCATTCTCATTATTAGAGTGTTGTGTCGTATGTAATAGTTTAATTTAGTTGGGCTTTGGACTTGGCAAGCTAATATGTTATGTGCAATGTTATATAAGCCTTATTATCTAGTCATGTAACCAAGTCCTAGCCCAAGCCCATAGAAAGCCTTTAGGGCATTATGTAACCAACTATTTAAACACCTCAAAGGCTCATTTGAGGTGTGTGCTTGTGTGTGTATTGTGGGTGTTTCTTGAATAAAAGCTTTCTCTTCATCTTATTCTCTCATCTTAATATTTACGCCATATACATATTGCAAGTCACCATCTTTACTTCATCTAGTGCTTATATTTATGATAAAGTTGATAGATTTAAGGTCCTACAGGTTTTGTCATGGATAACATCTTTTCGCTCTTTGATAACAACACCAACCTGTAATTTGTTCTTATTTATACCCTTCCATTTACGGCGAGTCATAAAAGGTCTCCCACTTAACATTCTGAAGTTAGCATCTTCCTCTAACCAACCCACAACCTCAAAACCAATGTTTTCCAAGTAAAATTCTGCTAAAATCTGAGGCCTATGTATAACAAAGATATCAACTGACTCATGTGTTTACGCAAAATCATATAGCTTAACGACATCCTGGTCCCTATAAATCAAGTGCAACCCATTTTCTAGCGATGTATTTGGATGACAAAAAAACACCGCCCATTTTGGTTCCTTAATCTCTAATAATAGATTATCTAGGGTTGAACTAAAGATACCCCTATCATACCTAAAAGCATTAACATTAATAATGGATCCACCTTCATACCTGAGTGGGGTATATTCAAATCTCCAATTTGTGTGAATCCGGAACAACACTTCTCCTTCATCTTCTGGTTCTGTACATTTAAATGTTGTCACAAATATGTTTCTTTCCATTAACTTGCATCAACGGTGTTTCTCACAATGTGGAATGACTGATTTTTCTATGAATTGGGTTATTATGAAACTTTTTAGGGTTATGTTGGTCGGGTCATTGGGTCGGGTTTATTGGGGTGTAACCCAAACGAAAAATTTAAGCGTATTGGACAATTTTTGTCTAATTTCGCCCTTGGTCCCCAACCTTGCCAACGTTGACGTTTGTATACTTAAAATTCCCGCCATTTAATAACTTTACTCTTTACGATATGGTAATATCAAATTTAGTCCCTGGATTTGTAACGTCATCAGTTCAATTAGTATTTAAGGGCTCGTACCCCAAAGGTTGTGCATACCAAACACACAATTAAGTTACTTTCCAAACATAAAACACCAAAAAAATGTCAGAATTCCCACGCCTACAGGAACTTGCAACCGCCACCGGTTCCCACTAACTTTTTGCTAGCATTGCTCTGTACTATCAACGCGAGAACGACAAGGATATAGAGCTTGCAAAAGGACTCCTCAAGTGTTATGTGGATTTGGTTCATGTGACCCATGAAGCCCAAGAGTTTATGGCTGAACTAGAAGGATGGCGTACTTCCCTTATGTCATGGAGGCTTCTACAAGATCTTAAGAAGATTCAAAAGAAAAATGTCATCAAGGATATGGAGATTAACAAGATGATTACTGAAACCCATGCTCAGGTGTGGGTGATTGGCTCCAAACGGTCAACCTAATTGACCAGGTGAATGGTCAACAGAAGTCAAACATCCTAAAGTCAATCTCCATGGAAGTATAGGATTTCCCCGGGTCGTTATGTCCAGACGAGGTGTGATGGTAATCAAACGAGTTTGTGATCGGGTGAATTTGGACAAAAAGGGGTTTGTGCTTGATTACACTACTGAAATGTACAAGGAAATAGCTTAACTAAGCTATATTAACAAGATTATAAAATCAGAAAAACCAAAAACGTTTAAAACCTAAAAACGTGTACGTTTAATTTAAATTTACGTGAACGTACAAACTAAAAAGTGAAAACTGAAATCTGAAAACCCTCAGGGGGTGAAAATGACTTTTTTACAAACCTAAGAATAAAAGAAAATTTTTAGAAAAAGAAAATGAATTTTTACACTAATTAATTATTTAATATTACTTAAATACTATTTAATACTAATTATTAATATTTAAATAACTTAAATACAATATAATATTAAATTAATACTAAAAAAATGAAAATTAAATTTCTAAAATTATAAAATAACTAAAAACAACTTTTAGAATTAAAAATATGCTTTTTTGTCTTTTTGTGATTTTTATATTAATTAATTACTAATTTAATATTAATTACCTAATTAAACTAATTAAAATTATTAAAAATACTAAAAAGGCTTAGAAAATTAAGAAAAATTTTATAAATCTAATTAACCATCACAGGAATCCTAAAAAATTATAAAAAGTTTGTTTTATATGTTTTTAAACTATTTTGCTAATTATTAAACTAAATATTAATTAATTACTAATTAAACTAATTAAATTCTAAAAAATAGAAAATGAACAGTAGAAATTCTAAAAAAATTCCTAAATTTATATTATATTATATAAAAGCTAGGAAAAATATAAAAACTAGGTTTTACTTTATAAAAACTAATTATGCTATTTAATGCTTAATTATTAAATAATTATTAATAAACCTAATATTAAATCTAATAATAACTAAATGATAATATAAAATTTTGAGACAATTACTGAAATTACTTTAACATAAAAGGAAATTAAGAAAAATATTAAAATGCCAAGTACTTAATAAAAAACTAAAAAGGAAAATTAAAAAGATAAATTAAATTAAATAGAAATTATCACTTATTTTAAAATTGATTTTTTCTGGATTTTTCTTTTCCAAATCTGTTTTATACCTAAAATGAAAGAACTTTTGTGAATTGGATTCAGCTAGTGCTTAATCAATAAGCAATTTGGAATGCTTAAGCCTTGACAGTTGACTTTGGTCAACTGTGAAGGCAAAAAGCCTTAAAATAAGCATAAACTGAGGCCAGGGGTAGAAATAAGCTAAAGTTAAGTGAGATAAGCTAAGAATAAGCTAAATCGATAAGAAAAGCACAAGGAAAAAGCTGTAACAAAGAAATAAGCAAAATGCCAAATCTACAAACAAGACAGTTTTGGGACAGATTTGCAAGGCAATTTATGCTATGGGCAAAAGAGCTTGAGCTCAAATCAAGCTTGCATTCCACTAGACAGCTGGAATAGCTATCCAGAGAACCAACTTTGAGCTTGTGGGGCCTACTATGGTGGCCAGGAAGAACCACCAAAGTGGTGGTGTTAGGACAGAGTTGCTGCAGCAGAGGATGATCTCCCCCTGCAGGTATGTTTGGGCACGTGTGGGGCCCATAGTAAAAATCTCAAAAATAAAGTGAAGGTGGGAACTCAAAGTTCAGCTGGGAGACTGTAATATATGAAAGTTTCAAACCCTAATACCAAATACTAAAATCAAAAGAATTCCCACAATATTTGGATTTTCTGCACATGAAACAATTTTGACTTTTTTTTTATAAACATGAACTTTGACTTTAATGAACTTTGAGAGCTTCTAATTGACTGAAATGACTGTAATAAGCTAGAATAAGCTCAGAAATAGCTAAGTAAACAAGTTATACAACTAATTGATGACTACACTAATCCCTATCCTTAACAGTTAACTGACATGTTGATCAAAGGGTCATTTTTGACTTTTCTGCAAATGGCACTTGGTTTTTATTAACTAACTAACCTATTGTGAGCTAATGTGGCATGTCTTAACTAAAAACAATGTCAGAAACCAACTAGAAAGCCTTGAATCAAACTGATCCAAACACCCCTTAAAATGGACTGATTTGGTGAATTTCAAAGCAAATGCTAGATTTAAGCCATGAAATCATAAAATAAGCTAGTAAGCAGTTGTAGAATACTGAATGAAGCACATAAACATACACCTACCAACAGAATATCACTAGATTCAAATATATACTCAATAGCAGTCAAACTGAGTATGTAGTGAAAGCTAGCTCAACCATGAGATTTGAACCAAGATTTGTCTAATAGGCTATATATAACTAAAATGAGCAAACCTAAACAGAAAATAAGCTCTTACAAGCAATGCTACAGTATTATGCTTAAAGAGGGAAAATTCTTACATAAGGAACTGTGAGGCTTCAAAGCTAGGAACAAAAGAGCCACAACCTGTCCTATCAACCTTCCATGAGGTTACTAAACCAAAACCTTCCTTAATTAATCCTGCTCACTGTTCATTCTTCTTCTTCATTGATTTTGATTTTTCATATATTTTTCAATTTTCTTGTATTTTTGAATTAAGGAACAAAACTGGTATAACAGCCTTGTAAGCTTCTAAAAACTTACAAATGAGCTTAAAGTAACTTAATGTAATAGGTTTAACAACTTTTTAACAAGATTAAGCTATAATGAGATTTTTAATGAAAAATACCAAAAATTGGAATTGAACCGATAACATGAAATTGTTTATTACATTAACTTGTAAATACACTAAAAACACTTGAGATTACAATTTAACATTAGATTTTGCACTGGAAAATAAAGCTAAAACTAAAAGCTACAAGCTAGAACTAAGCTACAACTATTACTCCCTCCTTCTCTGTATTTCTTGACTTATAAGCTCTGAGGTGGGGTCCTGAGCAATTCCCATCTCTTATTTGGACCATTGGATTAGTAGAGATAATCTTGGCCGATCAAATGCACTTTGGAAAAAGGATTTTTGGCAGTTTTATGTGACTTGGAGATATCTTTGTGTAATCAATGCACTTTGGAGGTACTTGGGAGTTGGGGGAACATAGGATGGGAGATGGCAGAGTTGGTGATGGAGGGTGGAGTATGCAGGGGGATTTGGCAGGCCTAGTGGGAGAGGAGGTAGGAGGGTCAATGGGGTTGTTTAACCGTTTAATATTAAAAACGGGGTGGTTTATTTTTAGCTTAGGCCTGGGATTAGTAATGGGCTGGGTAAGGGTATAGGGTAGATTGGTGTTGGACTTTTGGGTTAGATATTAAACAAGGGATCCATTTGGTTTGTATATTAATTCATAAGGACCAATCATGTAATATTATGAAAATGCAAGGGCTGTTTTGCTATTTTCCCAAAGTACTCATAAGGACCAAAGATGCCATACTTGATGTACCCAAGGACCCTTGATGTAATTTTTCCATTTTAAAACCCCCGGGGACCAAATCTGACAAGCTTTGAATTTTGAGAGACCAAACATGTAAATTTCCTCAAACTTTCCACCCAAGTACCATTCTTGCCAAAATAAGTAACCAAAGGACCACAAGTGATAATTTCCAAAATTTGAAATCCCATGGACCATTTCTGTCAATTTTGAAACTCCAAGGACCAAACTGTAAATTCTCAAAACTTTTGAAATTTTTCACCAAAGGATTAAATATGACAAATTATGATTTCAAAAGGACCTTTGGTGCCTTTTCTTTTAAAATAAGTGCTCAGGGACTATTTTTGCCAATTTTTAAAAGTTGGGGACTGAAACTGCCAATTTTGCAAACTTTGATCGTTTTTCAATTGTTTTTACTCATTTTGCATCTAAAACATATAAAACACAATTTTGGAATATTTTCAGTATTTTGATGCCTTTTTAAGTGTGTTTGTATGTTTTTGTAGTTCAGATTGACCAAAAATGATGAGTGTTTGAGCACTCATCAATCCCCCACACTAAACTATTGCTAGTCCATAGCAATCTTTTTGAGAAAACTTAATGGATTTGAATCTCTTTACCAAAAGCCATTACTTCTGGAGTAGTCAAATGTTTCAGTTCAAGTAAGAACCATGGTACACTGATAACCATGTGATTTTGAGCAAACCACCAGCTGTAAACGGATTTGATTTGTCTTTACCAGAAGTTGTTTGCATCTGGACTAGCCAACTCTTGATGGACATAGTCGACATCTTGGTGAGCTGATTAGCAATTATGGTTTTCCACTGCCTTTACCACAAGCCATAATCTTGCGGGCTAGCCAACTCTTTTACTTTTTAGGATATAGAGAGTTGAATACCATACAATTTTGGGCAAATTGTCAGCCGTCAACGGATTTGAGTTATTTTTACCAAGAGCCGTTTGCTCCTGGATTAACCAATCCTTTTGTCGTTTAGACATGGCGGACTGATAACCACAAAAATTTTGAAGCTCAAGTGAAAATTTTTTAAATTTTTGCCAAAAACAGGGGTACTAGATGGTAAAATGTAATAAAATTCGCTAGAATTACCCCCCATACTTAGAATTGAATATTGTCCTCAATATTCAAAGTCCCGGCTATTATGCCAACTCTTTGAACGTAAAAAGGCAACATTACAAGCTAAATGTGGAAACACCGTTTTTTCACTTTGTTTTATTTATTTATATATATACATAGTAACAACAGCAGGGGCACCCCCCCCCCCCCCCACACTTAGGGTGAAAACCCTATAAGCATGCTACTGTTTTTGTTCCCGAGTCGCTAGCTTGACTCGACCCCGAATTCATTTGTTCTTGGGAATCAAGATGTGGAAGAAACAATCTCCATCGGACTTTCATTCAAGATGTTTGAACAAACATTTAAAGCACGTGAAAGTTCCACACCGATGAGATAAGTACCCGTCTCAAGATAATGGTAAATGGAAATTCCAGGATCAAAGATGGTATCTTCATTCCCGAAGGAGTGAAGAAGAGAAGAAGTCACCCAGTAGGTGAAGAAAAGGAAGAAAACCATGATGAAAATCATGATAAGATCTTCTTCCTCGAGAGCAGGCTCATTTGCCTGAATTTGGATTTCAAGGGTTAAGCTCGTTGGGTTTGAAAACATCCCGGGAGGGAGGGTGGGAATTTGAAAATCCTCATGATCGAGTGAATCTCCCCCCGGGCTATCATGCTCTGGAGGAGTCATGATATGAGTGAGTTCACCGGAGAACTCCTCATGAAGAGAATTATTCACATGGTGTAAATCTGTGAACTCTTGTTCCATTGTGGACTCATCACTATCCTAGTTCTGAATACCAAAGATTGGATTATCATAAATCAAAGCGAATTCAGATTCGAATTCAAACAGAGGATTGGTGAGAATAGATTTGAATGTTTCGGGAACAAAGTGATTAACATTCTCTATTGGACTGTTAGGATAAGAAGTGAGCGACTGATCATGATATAGGAGACTTTCAATTTCTCCTAGATCGGCTTCAAAGTCAAAGAGAACATCGTCACTTCCTTTTGGAAGTGGATTGATGTGAGTGAGTTCATCGGCGAACTCCTCAAGAAGATGATCAGCATCAGAATGTGGAACTGATGCCTCAACATACTCGATGTCTCCATAAGATGCACAATCTTCGCTACAATCGAAGAAAGTCTCAAATTGATCTTTTGGACACTCAAGAGAGGAAGGTACGTCACACATATGATCAAAAGTTCCCTGTGACTCTCTTGGGATTGGGACAAGGTTCTCAACACTAGACTTTATGAATTCGTCCGATTTCTTTTCAGGAACAGTATGCTCATCCCCCATGTTCAGAGAGTAAGTGTGAACTTCGGGTGTGATAGCAGTTGTTTGAGATGGAATCTCAACTGCTGGGATATCAAATGATGAACTTGATGAATCTTTATAGAATTGAAGGATATCAAGTGTATCTTCATCATCACTTTCATCAGGGATAAAACGGAACTGAGAGCTAGATCTGGCTACTTTTTCTTTTGCAATTGATTCCTTAATAGATTTTTCATTGGCATCTTGGGAATTTATTTTAGCAGCCTGCTCTTCAGCTAGCAATTCTTCCATGGATTTTTGATGAGTATATTTTTGGGCAAGATTTTGGACCAAACTTTTAAGATCATCAACGATTTCCATCATATTTTGCATTTCTGGAAGAAGTGCCTGATTCATTTGGTACTGTGGAGGTTGGTCATAATATGATGTGTCAAGATTGTTACAGGGAATTGGATTCCCTGTTTGACAATCTGAGCTGAAGTGTGGACCTCCACAGTGATCACAACAGTAAAACTTATGTGGCTGTGAGTCATATGTGCTGTAGTCATAATTGTTATCAGGAACATGCTCATAGACAAGCGTGTTTCCTGATTGACAATCAGAACTGTAGTGTGAACCACCACAGTACTCACAACAGTTAAACTGTTGAGTCTGGTTTGGTGAATTGTATGGATATTGATTATTTTCAAAATTCTGAGTGTTACCAGAAAACTGTTCGTAGACAAACGTGTTTCCGGTTTGACACTCAAATCCTTGATGAGGACCTCCACAATATTCACACGAATATGTCAGTATCTCATGGTTCTGATGGAATAAATCAGTCGTGTCAGGGTGAGAATAGGGATCCTGGTTATAGACAGACCCATCTCCTAACTCTACCATGCTACAGCTGGGACAATTCCCACCATTATGAGGACCACCACACCATTGGCAACCAAAATGGTGTGGATACCACATAGGAAAGAATCAAATGTTTATAGAGGGTAAGAAATGGAGAATCAAAGATGTGAGAGGGTAAAGGTGAATATTTTTGGAGTTTTTGGAAAATATTTTGTACAAATAAGAAAGAAAATCTTTTTGGGTTTTTGTGTTCATTGAAAACTGATTTTAAAATGTTTTCGTGAACTGTTTTTATGAAAATATACACAAGGATGGTAAATTTACAAAGAAGTGAATTCCAAAATCACTAATCAGCAAAATCGTTTAGAATAACGCGCACAACCTCCCTGGCAGCGGCGCCAAAATTTGATTGGCTCTAAACGGTCAACCTAATTGACCAGGTGAATGGTCAACAAAAGTCAAACAGCCTAAAGTCAATCTCCGTGGAAGTATAGGGTTTCCCCGGGTCGTTATATCCCGACGAAGTGTGATGGTAATCAAACGGGTTTGTGATTGGGTGAATTTGGACAGAAAGGGGTTTGTGATTGATTACACTACTGAAATGTACAAGGAAATATCTTAACTAAGCTATATTAACAAGATTATGAAATCAGAAAAACCAGAAACGTTTAAAACCTAAAAACGTGTAATTGATGACTACACTAATCCCTATCCTAAACAGTTATATGACAAGTTGATCAAAGGGTCATTTTTGACTTTTCTGCAAATGGCACTTGGTTTTTATTAACTAACTAACCTATTGTGACCTAATGTGGCATGTCTTAACTAAAAACAATGTCAGAAACCAACTAGAAAGCCTTGAATCAAACTGATCCAAACGCCCCTTAAAATGGACTGATTTGGTGAATTTCAAAGCAAATGCTAGATTTAAACCATGAAATCATAAAATAAGCTAGTAAGCAGTTGTAGAATACTGAATGAAGCACATAAACATACACCTACCAACAGAATATCACTAGATTCAAATATATACTCAATAGCAGTCAAACTGAGTATGTAGTGAAAGCTAGCTCAACCATGAGATTTGAACCAAGATTTGTCTAATAGGCTATATATAAACCTAAACAGAAAATAAGCTCTTACAAGCAATGCTACAGTATTATGCTTAAAGAGGGAAAATTCTTACATAAGGAACTGTGAGGCTTCAAAGCTAGGAACAAAAGAGCCACAACCTGTCCTATCAACCTTCCATGAGGTTACTGAACCAAAACCTTCCTTAATTAATCCTGCTCACTGTTCATTCTTCTTCTTCATTGATTTTGATTTTTCATATATTTTTCAATTTTCTTGTATTTTTGAATTAAGGAACAAAACTGGTATAACAGCCTTGTAAGCTTCTGAAAACTTACAAATGAGCTTAAAGTAACTTAATGTAACAGGTTTAGCAACTTTTTAACAAGATTAATCTATAATGAGATTTTTAATGAAAAATACCAAAAATTGAAATTGAACTAATAACATGAAATTGTTTATTACATTAACTTGTAAATACACTAAAAACACTTGAGATTACAATTTAACATTAGATTTTGCACTGGAAAATAAAGCTAAAACTAAAAATGATGAGTTTTTGATGTAATTTTTGCCATTTTCCCAAAGTACTCATAAGGACCAAAGATGCCATACTTGATGTACCCAAGGACCCTTGATGTAATTTTTCCATTTTAAAACACCCGGGGACCAAATCCGACAAGCTTTGAATTTTGAGGGACCAAACATGTAAATTTCCTCAAACTTTCCACCCAAGTACCATTCTTGCCGAAGTAAGTAACCAAAGGATCACAAGTGATAATTTTCAAAATTTGAAATCCCAGGGACCATTTCTGTCAATTTTGAAACTCCAGGGACCAAACTGTAAATTCTCAAAACTTTTGAAAATTTTCACCTAAGGATTAAATATGACAACTTATGATTTCAAAAGGACCTTTGTTGACTTTTCTTTTAAAATAAGTGCTCAGGGACTATTTTTGCCAAATTTTGAAAGTTGGGGGACTGAAACTGCCAATTTTGCAAACTTTGATCGTTTTTCAATTGTTTTTACTCATTTTGCATATGAAACATACAAAACACAATTTTGAAATATTTTCAGTATTTTGATGCCTTTTTGAGTGTTTTTGTATGTTTTTGCTGTTCAGATTGACCAAAAATGATGAGTTTTTGAGCACTCATCAGTGGGGCATGAACAATTTCATTGATTTTCTTAGGAAAACTTGATTTTCTTGTTAATCAGTAATGGTGAAACATTTAGTGTGTAATGTGTGTTGTCTTTTGGGCCTTATGAATTATGTATTTTGCTTGATCTTCTAGTACCAAACTATCATGTACTTTTGATCTATGTTATCGAATAAAATGAAGATCTGTTTTGCTTAATCAGCTTTTGTTTTTGGTTTTTGTTTGTTGCTTGTATAGCTTAATCACTTTTTGACATTGGTGTTATATGTTTGGTCCATCGTGAAACATTTTGATTTCGTATGTTTCGTCCCTTACCACGTCTTATGCTTACCATAAAGCTTCATGGATGCTTTTATAAGTACGGTTGTATTTTGACCAATAGTATCCCCAAATTCAAATTCAAAATAAGTCTAGTATTTCCCCTCTGAAATTACTTATCAATGGGTAGATCTAGATCTCGTAAACAGATGAAATGCTCTAATTGTCAGACCGTTGGACATAATAAGAGAAGTTGTCACAAGGAACGATCTCCACAACCCCAAAACGAAAGTAACATACGAGGAAAAAAAAGGCATATTGATGGGAGAAGGCAACAGGTATGCAAACATTCATCGTATGATTTACTGATGATCTATTGTGTTTAAATATGATATGATGTATGCATATATCAATTTTCTTGTTTATTTTTAATTTTTTTATTAGTGGATGGATGAAGAGGAGATAAGGCAGGCTATGGAACAAGAGATTCTTGAATCTCTTTTTTTACAAGAAGAAGAATATAAAAGGTTGTATGAAGATGAGGAACAGTTAAGCCTAGCAGAAGAAGCATTCCACCAGTTTTTGTAAGAAAAGAAAATGTACAAACAACTTGAACAACAATAGGAAACTTTCTACTAAGCTTTGAGGAAAATGTGGTAGCTTATGAAGATGGTTGGAACTCTGACAAGGAGCGGGAGCTGAGCAGATTGGAAGCTCAGTTAGATGTAGAGAGGTTTGCAAGCTTTGATCCTTACGACGACGGTTACGACTCAAACAACTCTTATACTTGGGATCACCCGGAATACAATTGAAGTTTAAGTTTGTGATGTTGGTACTTTGCTATAGTCAACAATTTCAAAAACTTGTAGTCTTTTGGCTGTATTGTATGCATTTACTCGTCTTTTTAATACTACCTAATTGTTCAGCAACCTCTTTGAACCTTTATCCTTTTTCCATCTATTATATAATACCTTATCATCAACTCTTTATGTATTCTATTGCTTTTCACAATGGATCCACAAAATGGTTGCCAATTGTCTGCAGCGACTGTTGGATTGAAAGGGAAAACGGGGCTGGATTGATGTTCTTTGCAAGGCGTCCCCCTTACAAAGATTTCATGTGGTATACTTGTCCATCGTGCCTTGAAAAAATAAGAACCCCATCTTACACCACAAGAGCTGATGTTACAGGGGAAAAGACAACTACAACCGATCATGGTGGGAATGTGATTGGCTTAGGTGTTAACTATTATAGTAGAGGTCGTGCTAACGTGGGCAGTGGTGACGAACAAATTGAAGCAACTACAACGACAACTATAACTAAAACAGCAAGTGGAGTATGCCCAAGTGAATCAGCTAGTGAAGAATCTGCAAGTGAAACACCTACTGAAGGACCTACAACTCATAAACCAACTGATGAAAGTGCTAGTCATTTACTTGTTTACGGTTTTCACTACAATATACTATATGCGATTGCAAAGTAAAAACCGTAAACAAGTAAAGCAAAAATGTAAAATCCAACTATTTCATTAGCCATCATCATTCCAAAAAGTTAACATTTTCATTACATAAACCACTAAAAATAACAAGTGAACTTTTTGATCGGGGACTTGATATTCATAGTGGGACAGTTGAGATCCTTAGGGGGAGGCACATACCAATGTTTCCTCTTATTGCTGCTGCTTACCTTAGCTGCAACAAGACCTAGTACAACATTTGTAACCATTTTACTTGATTTTGGACTTTTATGAACAATGGTGCTAACAGTTTGTGCATTTGATGCATCAACCTCTTTTCCTTTAGAATTGGTATCTGGAAATACAACAAAAACACAAGGACATCAGATTTTAACCATTACTACTATCCTACTTTTCAATCACTATGTCAATGACACAAATAGACTAAACTAAACTAACCTTTGATCACTTCGGCTTCTTTGGCAAATTTGCATAAATCTTCATACATCTCATCAGACATTTCATCACTTTCTAACCAACTAACACCATATTTTGCATTCACATACTCTACCATCTTATCTGTCACTTGTGCCTTACTAAGCTCCATGTCTGTCATTCTTTGATTTTTTTTTTTCCTTTTGTTTATGGAATAACTATGGGTACCGTTGTTGAGGGTTGTTTTCAGTATATGTTGTAAGTTACAATGTATATGATACATCATCGGGACTTACTAAAAAATCAACGGTTAGTTATGGGTTTATTGGTTCCTGCGAAATAATTCATAAGCGTATCTGAGAAGTTGTGGTCAAGTTGTTGACAAAGAGTATATAAGAACACAGTTGGTCCCTTAAATTGAATGTCGGGTTAGACATAAACCATACGATAGTTGTAAATGTGGTTGGACTATATTGCTCTTGGAAAAATAACATCAAAACTTAGCGTTGACCTCCCTATTTCTAGTCAAGGGAAGCATTCGGCCTCAAAATCCATAGTTTTGGATGCCAGGCGACGATTTTGAAAAGTTAAAGGCCATGACGATGTTTCGTGGAAAGTTTAGGGACCAACGGTGTACTTTTCTCTTTTCTTAATATAATTATTAGTCATACGAGATTTCTAAAACTTTACAAAATAAATCATGGATATTTTAGTTTCTATGATTGTATCAGTAATGTACGGTACTACGGTGTGAAAGAAGTTAATGAACCCATGTTACTCTCTTGGGTTCTAATTCAACATGATACTTAATAAAAGTCATTTACAAATAGCATGTATTTGTGAAAGTGAATTTCCATACCTACATGTACAAATAAAGACTTATTCTTAAAATAAACGGGACGCATACCATTTTCTAAAATCGTTTCATCAAATACAATCATTTTATAACAGCTTGGATTCATAAAATTTTAGAGCACAGTATAAAATGATATTAAAGCATATTTAGATATTCTGTAAATGGCTCTTATTTTAATTCTTTATATCTTTTATATAATAAAACAAAACTCCTATTGGGAATTTTGCATTTCAAAAAAATCAATTAATACCTGATTTAGTAATAATTTTATTTAAAAAAAATTATTTTCTTATTAGGTAATATTTTATATTTATCCATAACACAAGTAGAAGATAAATACAAAAAATATAGATAAGATATTAAAAAAAAAATTATTTATTTTATATTTATCCACAGCACAAGTAGAAGATAAATACAAAAAATATAGATAAAATGCAATTAACAATAGGATTAAATTTTTTAAATAATTATTTCAAAAAATTAAAAAAAAAAAAAAAAAAAAAAAAAAAACAAAATTTTTAAATAGTTATTTCAAAAAATTTTAAAAAAACCCGCGCGTGCGCGGGTATTATAACTAGTCAAGTACTAAACAGAAATGTTTGAAATAATGCATATTTAATCAGACCACACAATATGAAATAGTTACTATCCATATTTAACCTACCTTTTTTTATTAGTTTGGGTTTCAAAACCTCACAATAAAATAGATATATATAGGTCATGCATGACGTATCATCTCTCCTATGGCGACTAAAACATTTGCCTAATGGTATAAGAGAAATATCAAGTCTAAATATATGAAATCATGGACTCGTAACACTCAAGAGGGTTGTTAAAGCTAGTTTTAGGTGGATAGCTTGTTAGTTATGAAAGAGAGAGCTTTATTAAAATGTTAGTTTCATATGTTATGTTTTGATATACCCAATTAATTTCAGTGACGTGCAATTTTTCGTATAAAACAGTGAGTTTTAGAGGCTAGTTTTAGGTGAATAGCTTGTTAGTTATGAAAGAGAGAGCTTTATTAAAAAAACAACCATGTTTAGTGTAGATACTATGTATACTATTAGTTATAAAGCCCGTAAATGCATAAGGTTTAAACATGAGTCATTTTCAGTATGACATATTCATATTTCACGTGAATATAGATTCGATAACTCAATGTGTCGTATTATCATTTAAAATGGACCAAACATTTTACTAAAACAAAATAAGAGAAAGCAAAAGCAAAAGAGAGGCAACCCATGTGGCCAGAAACTTACACTCGAACTATATACCACATATCCACTACCTATACAAATATCTCGATTCTACGGTGATCATACTTATTGAGATTTGGACATCACACATCGACATATGCATATGATCATCTAGCCTTAATAGGATCTTAACATCACCCGTCGACATATGCATATGATTATCTAGCCACATCTTGCACACATGCACACATGGGAAATTTACATCCCTCTTATAAGACAGAATTACAATCATTGGATATAAAACTCATAAAGTACACTATATGTTTGAAACAAAATATTCTAAAGTTTCACATAAAGTTTTAACTTATACAACTTAAAGAACACAATGTATCTACAGATCTACGAAATTATAGATAGAACCTACAATGACCATGACATCCATTAGTGATATTGTTTTTTAGACATATGGACACTTTATATATGCATACATATACATGTAAAAGCAAGTAAATTTAAATTCTCACCCACATCCTCAGTAGACGTATGGACACTTTATATACATGTCCGTTAATGATATCACACCCACATCACCAAGTCTTATTCATAATACACACCAAAGGCGGACCATCGGCAAAACATATGTAACAACTTTTATGATCATTTGTTACACAACATGGGTCTGAACAAATTGATACCCTCAAGCACCAAGATATCAATAGCAGCTAATCTCAACTCTACACAAAAGCTTCGTGCACCAGGCCTTCAAAGAAGTTGCTCATGACGTTTAGAGGTTTGGTTAAGAGGGGTGTCATTAACTAAAACATATTAGTTAATAATATAATTAAAATATGGAGCCGGTTTCCTTAATCCCAACCTTGCAGCCATTGAGAAGTTGTCCACCATAAACGACACACACGCGGAGCATAAATGGAAGATTAGTTTAAGGAACCCACACTCTCAATCAAACTTTCATTATCGATCTTAGAATATGAATGTAATTTCTTCCGCAATACCTCAATATGTGAAACAAAAATAAATATCTTATTTAGCTGCATTCACGTAAACATAAAAATTGTTCAACCTACTCAATAAACAACTTATGAAAGCAAGGCTCACCCAGGCTGTTATAAGGATTACATATACACCACCTATGCAAGGATATAAAAGGCCTGAATCTTATGCGACCCTAGCGACATACACACACTCCCCTGCTTCAACATTTGACTATGGTCAATGTTGTCAATAGTGAGTTTGTAGAACCCATTTTCCAGATAAAAACCCAAACCAAATAACTACTTTCATTATCATGTGTTTCTTAGAGAAGAAACCAATATACTATATTATCATGTTTAGACATAACGAGGATTTCAACTCGCGCGTTGCTGTTGCACACACTGGAAAGATCAGTTTTTTCTGTCGAAATAATTGCACGAAAACCTTGAGTTTGAGCTAAGTTAGATTGCTAGTAATTTGTAGGAAGTTATATTGCTGTTAGTTTTTAGCAAAACTTAATATACCTTAAAACATTAAGGGTGCGAAAACACCCTTGTTTTCCACAAAATGTTTTGTGGAAAACAAGGAAAACAGAGATCGCGTTCAAATTAGTGTTTTTCAATAAAATTCTCTACAAAACACAAAATTCCTATTTTCAACGTTAATACACAAAACTACAAAACACTTTTTTTTTTGTTTTCCTCAATTTTCCATTAAAATACCCCAAATCCGTTTTCGTCAGTTGTATTACGTTTTCGACTGATTTTTTACGTTTTCGTCCATTTTTTACGTTTTCGTCAGATTTTTTACGTTTTCGTCCGATTTTTTCCGTTTTCGTCTGTTTTTTTACGTCTTCCTTCGTTTTTTTACGTTTTCGTCACTTTTTTACGTTTTCGTCCGATTATTTTCGTTTACGTCCGTTTTTTTACGTTTTCGTCAGATTTAATAAGTTTTCGTCCGATTTTTTACGTTTTCGTCCATTTTTTTACGTTTTTGTCAGTTTTTTACGTTTACGTCCGATTTTTTACGTTTTAACCTGATTTCTTACGTTTTTGTCCCTTATTTTAGGTTTTGGTAAGATTTTTTACGTTTTCGTCAGATTTTTTACATTTTCGTCTGATTCTTTACGTTTTCGTCTGATTTTTTAAGTTTCCGTCCATTTTTTTACGTTTTCATCAGATTTTTTACGTTTTCGTCCGTTTTTTACGTTTTCGTCAGAAATTTTATGTTTTCGTCCTTTTTTACGTTTTTGGCAGATTTTTTACTTTTTTGCCAGACTTTTTACGTTATCATCCGCTTTTTTACATTTTCGTCAGATTTTTTACGTTTTTGTCAGATTTTTTACGTTTTCATCCGTTTTTATCAGATTTTTTACTTTTTTGTCAGACTTTTTAGGTTTTCGTCAGATTTTTTACGTTATCATCCGTTTTTTTTACGTTTTCGTCAGATTTTTACATTTTCGTCTGATTTTTTACGTTTTTTTCCGTTTTCACGTTTTCGTCAGATTTTTTATGTTTCCGTCAGATGTTTTATGTTATTTTAATTTTTTTATTTTTTTTACGTTTTCGCATGAGTTTTTACGTTTTTGTCCTTTTTTAACGTTTTCGTACGTTTCCTTACTTTGTCGTCCATTTTCGTTTTTTTTAAGTTTTCGTGAGGTGTTTTACATATTCATCCGTTATCGCTCGGTTTTTTTATGTTTTCTTACGTTTTCGTCCGTTCTTTTATGTTTTTTTACGTTTTCGTCCATTTTTTGCATTTACTTACGTTTATTTACATTTACGTCTATTTTTTTACGTTTTCGTTAGACGAAACTTAAAAAAACATAAATCAAAGATGAAAAAGTAAATGGAAGATGAAAACATAAAAATCAGACGAAGACGGATGTAAACGTAAAAAATCAGAAGAAAACGTAAAAAATCGAAAGAAAACATAAAAATAGGAAGAAATCATAAAAAACGAAAATATAGTTAACTGACAAAAACGTAAAAAACAGTTGGAAACATACAAATTCAAACAAAAAATTAAAAAAAAAAAACGGACAAAAACGTAAAAAATATAACGAAAACGTAAAAAATCTGACGAAAATGTAAAAAGTCTGACAAAAACATAAAGAAACGGACAAAAACATAAAAAATCGGATGAAAACGTAAAAAAACAGAAGAAAACATAAAAAGACTGAAGAAAATGTAAATTAAACTGACGAAACTGTAAAAAATATAACGAAAATGTAAAAAAACAGATAGAAAACGTAAGAAGACTGAAGAAAATGTAAAACAAACTGACGAAACTATAAAAAAATCTAACGAAAACGTAAAAGAAACAGACGAAAACGTAATAAAACAAACGAAAACCCAAAAAATCGGACGAAAACGTAAAAAAACAGACAAAAATGTTAAAAAGCTGACGAAAATGTAAAAAAACGGATGAAAACGTAAAAACTGACGAAAACGTAAAAAATTAGACGAAAACGTAAAAAAAGCGACGAAAACGTAAAAAAAAACAAACAAAAACGAACAAAAACGTAAAATATCGGATGAAAATGTAAAAAAACAGACGAAAAATTTTATTTGATATTATATTTTACTTTTTTAATTTCTTTATTTTCTCGTATTAGATTTTTTTAGTTATTTTATAATTTAGTTGGCTAGTTTATAATATTTGTTTTGTGTTTTGAAGATGTTTTTATAATATAGTTAAAAATCATCAAAGTCCACCTAATTTCACATCTTCAGTAAATCCCAAGGTTTTTTTCTTTCTTTTTTTTTTTTTTTTTAGAAAAAGTCTAAAAATATGAATGTGGATTTGATATTAAATCTACCTCATGACCAATGTATGGAAATTAATGTAAGAAGAAAAATTAAAATCGTCACACACGGGAACATACAATTACCAAAAAAAAAAAAAAAAAAAAAAAAAAAAAAAAAAAAAAAAAAAACTCAATCAACTATTCAAACAACAGTTCTTCACATTGAAAAGAATGATTGTGTAGCTTCACATGGTTGTACGCATATAACTATTTTTAAAAGCGAAAATTACCGCAGAGGACTGACAAAGGGGGGTTGTGTCTGTATTTGCCCAAGCTTTTTAGACATTACAATTCTAGACCAACATGTCGCGTAGATTTATACCCGACCTACACAATCTTTACATGGCTCATCCTGATTCGACAAAGAAAAAAAACAATGAAAACAGTCGCGTATATATATACTCGACTTATATATATATATACACAACATGTTGCATGAGGAATCTTGAATTGAAACAAGTCGCGTATATATATACTAGACTTATATACATACACGACATGTTGCATGGGAAAGGACATGTTGCATGGGGAAGGAGCATAATCTCAAAAAGTTACTGAATTGAAACGACGGATCGACTTTTTTCCGGTTATATGATCATATGTCGCTTATTTTTTTTCCACATAACCTAACAAAAAACATACTCCACTGTAATTTCTTGTGTTCCTATACTTGGTGTGGATATTGTAGTTAAGAATTGGTGGTGTTGGTGGTGGTTTGGTGGTGTTGCTGGTGGGGTATTTGTGGTCGTGTTGGCGGTGATGTAGTGGTTTTGTTGGTGTGGTGTGAGGTTGTTAATGGTGGTGGTTTGGTGGTGTTGTTGTGGTGTTGTGGTGGTGGTTTTAGGTGGTGTTTTTGTGGTGGTTGGTTGGTGGTGCTGGCGTGGTGTTGTGGTGGTGGTTTGGTGGTGCCGGTGTGGTGTTGTTGGTGGTGGTGGTGTGTTGGTGTTGTGGTGGTGCTGTGGTGGTGGCTGCGGTGGTGACTTGGCTGTCATTCTGGCGGATTATGAGGTATGTCGCAATATTTATATTTTTATTTCATTACACTTATTGTTTATTTGTTACGTATATGTTTTGTAATATATATTTATATGTTTTTGTTATTTTAGGATTATGGTGCGAAACTTACATGTAGGAGTAGGTTGTCTTTAATTAGTGACATTAGAGATCTGATATTAAACACCCCTAAGGAAAAATTATTTAGGGAAACATGTTTTGGTTGGTTGTTAGATATACCAAAAATGCAAGAAAGTGGGGCGCTAATACATTATTTTATATGCCACCAAGTGCCGTTCGAAGAGGGAGAGACAGAGGTAGTTCCTTTGGGATATCGTGTACGTAATATTCATCGGGCAGGTGAGGTTGAGAATCAGTTTGGTAGGGAGGGATTCTGTCTAGTTACGGGTTTAAGGTTTGGGATAGAATTTAGGAAGCCTTATGAAGATGGACCTAATTTGTTTAGGAGATGAGTGTTCCTTTCGTCAACTGATTCCAAAAAAATACAAGGTGGTATGTTGTTAAAAAAGATTCTAAGCAAAGAGTTTAGTGATTTGAGCGACATAGATGGTGTCCGGCTTTGTTTGTTAGGCGTGTTGATGTTGGTGTTAAAAGGAACCGAGGTTAAGAATGTATTTGACGGATTTTTATTTAGGTTAGTCGAGGATTTAGATATGTGGAATGTGTATCCGTGGGGGTCGTATGTATGGCCATCCTTGTACGAACATCTAAAGGATGCAGCAGTTGAGCGTAGGAAATTGCACTTTGCCGAGGGGAGGGACCCTGATGCACCTCGTAGGTACACGTTGAATGGCTTTATATGGGCTTTCAAGGTACGTCATTTATATATTTATACAGTTCATGTATATGTATACCGTTAACATGTTTAAACGAAATTACCTTTTTTATAGACTTGGATATTGGAGATGTTCCCAAATGGTGCGAGCCTATACTTTTTTTATCTTCATCGAGTGTTGCTTCCTCGATCACTTGCATAGAGTTTTAAAAAAAATTGTCTCTCTCTAAAGATCGTATATACAAGTTTTTAGATGACTAACTGCGTGTGAGTTTGAGATATCCACTTACTTTTTAAGTATATGATTATAATATTCGTTTGGGTTTTAATAATGTCGTATATATTTTCCATGTTTTTTTAAAGGTAAATCGACATTTGCCGAGGCTTACACCGGATGAAGTTGAGGAAATGTCTGAGTGGTGGGGTCATAGTAGAACGTATTTTGATGGGAATCCGGTCGCACCTCCAGTGATACAGCCACCAATAGAGCGTATGGATGATTATATTGCCCCGACAATTTTACAGCAATTGAATGTTTTTAACGCGAAGTTCGTAGAACACGAATTGATGTTGAAACAACTTGATGATAAAATTGGGGTGAATAGTTTATGTCAATTTATTGAGGTTTTGTATATAGATGAATTATAGTTGTTAATTGTTTAATTAAAAAATTTAATGCAGCAATTCCGAGTTCACAATAAACCACCGGTATTTAAAGAATCAAGCTTTGTTGGTGAAGAAAATGTTGGCTTTAGTGACTATAGTGTGATTCAAAACACACAGGTATTTATTTTTTGTGCTTTTATGTTGAATATTTTTAGCTTTGTTGTATACTAAACGTACGTTATAATTTTATATTTAGGGATTACCAAAAACCGGCCTTCCATCTCGAGGCCCACCGAACGACTCTTTCTTTGAAGGTCTTCTTGTACCTACACCGCCCGTGACCTCTACGTATCCAACCCCGTTTCCCTCCACGGGACATACTGCTAACCGTACACCAATGGGGTTCTCCTCGTTTGCCACGCCTATTGATCACCAGGTAGGTCCATCTGGCATTGCTCCTGACATCCAGGTAACCTATTAATTCTCGATCATTTTAGTTATTTTTTTCATTATTTGTATTTGTATTTGATTGCTGATTTTGTTTATTTTATCAATTTTATGTATAATAATGATAATGAAGTTCAAATTTTGTTTCTTTATTCTTTTTTAAGGATGCGATCGATCGACTCAGGAGGGATTGTTGTCCGGGTAAATATCAGGAGTATCCTTGGACCGAACAGGGACCAACCACAATCCTCCCCAAGAAACGTGGTGCTAAGAATAAACAAAAAAATGTACCTCGAACATTCCACGGTTTAATCTTGAAGAAGAACCGGTTGATGAGGATGCACAGGATGATGATATTACCTATGTTGGTTGTGGTATTATCTCACCTTTAATAGTTGATAATGTTGACCCTAAGAAGGTAATACTAAAAATGTTTTAAATTTATGAACATGAAGTTCATAATTAACAAAGTTGTAACAATATTGTATCTTATCTTTTGTTTTCAGGTAAAGCGTGAGGTTTATTTAAGTTTTGAGGAATTCCTCATAAACCCAAGTTTGATATACCTTGACTGCCTTCCAAAGGGGTGGGTAGCAGAGCTTACGTTCTTTCAACAACTAGTTCCGAATTTATAAAAAAGAATAAAGAATCAAAATTTGAACTTCATTATCATTATTATACATAAAATTGATAAAATAAACAAAATCATAAATCAAATACAAATAATGAAAAAAAAATAACTAAAATGATCGAGAATTAATAGGTTACCTGGATGTCAGGAGCAATGCCAGATGGACCTGCCTGGTGATCAATAGGCGTGGCAAACGAAGAGAACCCCATTGGTGTACGGTTAGCAGTATGTCCGGTGGAGGGAAATGGGGTTGGATACGTAGAGGTCACGGGCGGTGTAGGTACAGGAAGACCTTCAAAGAAAGAGTCGTTCGGTGGGCCACGAGATGGAAGGCCGGTTTGTGGTAATCCCTAAATATAAAATTATAACGTACGTTTAGTATACAACAAAGCTAAAAATATTCAACATAAAAACACAAAAAATAAATACCTGTGTGTTTTGAATCACACTATAGTCACTAAAGCCAACATTTTCTTCACCAACAAAGCTTGATTCTTTAAATACCGGTGGTTTATTGTGAACTCGGAATTGCTGCGTTAAATTTTTTAATCAAACAATTAACAACTATAATTCATCTATATACAAAACCTCAATAAATTGACGTAAGCTATTTACCCCAATTTTATCATCAAGTTGTTTCAACATCAATTCGTGTTCTACGAACTTCGTGTCAAACGCATTCAACTGCTGAAAAATTGCCGGGGCAATATAATCATCCATACGCTCTACTGGTGGCTATATCACTGGAGGTGCGACCGGATTCCCATCAAAATACGCTCTACTATGACCCACCACTCAGACATTTCCTCAACTTCATCCGGTGTAAGCCTTAGCAAAGGTCGATTTACCTTTAAAAAAACATGGAAAATATATATGACATTAATAAAACCCAAACGAATATTATAATCATATACTTAAAAAGTAAGTGGATATCTCAAACTCACACGCAGTTGGTCATCCAAAAACTTGTGTATACGATCTCTAGAGACCATTTTTTTAAAACTCCATGCAAGTGATCGAGGGTGCAACACTCGATGATGATAAAAAAAAAGTATGGGCTCGCACCATTTGGGAACATCTCCAATATCCAAGTCTATAAAAAAGGTAATTTCGTTTAAACATGTTAACGGTATACATATACATGAACTGTATAAATATATAAATGGCATATCTTGAAAGCCCATATGAAGCCATTCAACGTGTACCTACGAGGTGCATCAGGGTCCCTCCCCTCGGCAAAGTGCAATTTCCTACGCTCAACTGCTGCATCCTTTAGATGTTCGTACAAGGTTGGCCATACATACGACCCCCACGGATACACATTCCACATATCTAAATCCTCGACTAACCTAAATAAAAATCCGTCAACTACATTCTTAATCTTAGTTCCTTTTAACACCAACATCAACACGCCTAACAAACAAAGCCGGACACCATCTATGTCGCTCAAATCACTAAACTCTTTGCTTAGAATCTTTTTTAACAACATACCACCTTGTATTTTTTTGGAATCCGTTGACGAAAGGAACACTCATCTCCTAAACAAATTAGGTCCATCTTCATAAGGCTTCCTAAATTCTATCCCAAACCTTAAACCCGTAACTAGACAGAATCCCTCCCTACCAAACTGATTCTCAACCTCACCTGCCCGATGAATATTACGTACACGATATCCCAAAGGAACTACCTCTGTCTCTCCCTCTTCGAACGGCACTTTGTGGCATATAAAATAATGTATTAGCGCCCCACTTTCTTGCATTTTTGGTATATCTAACAACCAACCAAAACATGTTTCCCTAAATAATTTTTCCTTAGGGGTGTTTAATATCAGATCTCTAATGTCACTAATTTAAGACAACCTACTCCTACATGTAAGTTTCGCATCATAATCCTAAAATAACAAAAACATATAAATATATATTACAAAACATATACGTAACAAATAAACAATAAGTGTAATGAAATAAAAATATAAATATTGCGACATACCTCATAATCCGCCAGAATGACAGCCAAGTCACCACCGCAGCCACCACCACAACACCATCACAACACCAACACAACACCACCACCACACCAACACAACACCACCACCAACAACACCACGCCAGCACCACCAACCCACCAACACAACAACACCACCTAAAACCACCACCATAGCACCACAACAACACCACCTAACCACCACCAACAACAACCTCACACCACACCAACAAAACCACTACAGCACCGCCAACACGACCACAAAAACCCCACCAGCAACACCACCAAACCACCACCAACACCACCAATTCTTAACTACAATATCCACACCAAGTATAGGAACACAAGAAATTACAGTGGAGTATGTTTTTTGTTAGGCTATGTGGAAAAAAAAATAAGCGACATATGATCATATAACTGGAAAAAAGTCGATCCGTCGTTTCAATTCAGTAACTTTTTGAGATTCTGCTCCTTCCTCATGCAACATGTCGTGTATGTATATAGGTCTAGTATATATATACGCGACTTGTTTCAATTCAAGATTTCCCATGCAACATGTCGTGTGTGTGTGTATATATATATATATATATATATATATATATATATATATATATATATATATATATATATATATATATATATATATATATATAAGTCGAGTATATATATACGCGACTGTTTTCATTGTTTTTTTTCTTTGTCGAATCAAGATGTGCCCCGTAAAGGTTGTGTAGGTTGGGTATAAATCTACGCGACATGTTGGTCTAGAATTGTAATGTCTAAAAAGCTTGGAAAAATACAGACACAACCCCCCTTTGTCAGTCCTCTGCTGCAATTTTCGCTTTTTAAAACGCAATGTAGAGACTGTTAGACCAAACGTAATGGTTGTGTAGCTTCACACCATGAAGCTAATCTTTTAGGGCATCCAACCAAATCTTAGATCATGGAACTGGATACTCTCTCTTTCGCTAGCAGGACAACCGAGCTGTGAGCACGGTGAGGACGGAATTCCTGAAAACGGAAAAGCAAGCCAGGGCGGCGTGATTCTTGTTAGAGCTTGTATGTGTTCACACGTTGAAAGAAAATGAAAAACAGAAGAAAATTTGTGGTGCATAATGCACCACAAATTGAAAACAAAATTCGTGTGTTTGACACTAGAATACTTCATGTGTGTTGTAGTTATTATTATTATTATTATTATTATTATTATTATTATTATTATTATTGTGCGTTTAAGTGAGATACTTGTATAATAGCATGGTTCTAAAAGGCACGTCATGGTGGCGAAAAGGCACGAGGCGTGACCTTCACGTTAAGCAATTAGACCAAGGCATCGGTTTAAAGCGTGGCGTGAGATGAGGCATGAAAAAGTGCGATAAAGCACGCTAAGGCGTGAGCCGTGACACCTTTTTTGAATTCAACTACGATGAAAAAAAATTATTTTTAAAGAAATGAAGAAAATTACATGTAATGATAGTTTAATGACTTAGTTATGATAGTTTAATGACTTAGGGTGCGTTAGGTATCCCACTATGAGAATGAGACTATAACTATGAAAGTGATTAAAGGTGTTTGTTTAACATGATGAGGCCCACCATTATGGTAATGAATGATAGATATAATCTATACTCCATATACATCAAGAGAGCTAGGTATGGATTTTTTATAGGTGAGAGACCCACCACTACTATCAAACTCATACATATTGTCATTAATGCTAGCATACCAAACACACTCTTAGAGTGTGTTTCTTTTTTAGTTATGGGGAAGGAATAGTGGAACTCATTAATTTAATACTCAATAGTATTTTTTCTTAAATAGGATCTATTATTTTTATTAGTTGATTTATATCCACAAGTCTTAAATTAGCTAAGGAAAAAAAAACAAGCAACCCCTTAGACACATTTTGTAAATTCGATATATATGAAATATGATAAATAATATATAAATATTTTTATATAGTTTGTCGCTTTAAGTCACGCGTTAAAAATACTAAAGTTTTGTTATATTTTTTAAGGCGTGAGGCTTGACTATACCATCACGTCACGCCTCACGCTATCCAAAACTTTGGGGGCAATTGCATATATATCCACTAAAACTTGCATATTTACATATATACCTAACACATGTTTAATTTGCATTGTACATCATGCATTAAAAACTTGTATTTTAAGGAAATATGCAAGTATTATTGGGTATATTTGCAATTCTCTCAAAACTTTGTATAATAGTAATGAAGACGATGACTACTACTACGGAGTAAAGTAGTAAAGTTGATGCAGAAGTGATGTAGAAAAGAAAGATGATACACATTGACGTAAAGATAGCCAACATCGTTATACCTGTTTAGCGAATTTTAAAATATACACGTAAGAGGAGTAGATGATTATTTCTCCAAAGGCTGAGCCGACTGCCACGTGATATGTTGTTAACCCCCTAGATTAACCATGTGACCAACCGTTCTTCTTTAATTTCTAATAATATAAATTGCAACTTGGTTACAAACTTTATGACAAAGCCAACTAATTAATGAAAACGAGAATAAGGAAAAATGACAGCTTAGTAAAATAGACATTTTTCATATTTAATTCAGCACCTAGAAATTTATCTATAAGCTAGGCATTTTTATAATTTAAGCAAACAAAAGCGGCAACATAGTTTGTACATCTTTAAGAGTGAGGGGATTTACATACCTCCTCATATATACATTAATATTTACATATTTTTTCAAACACAAGTTTTTAATGTATGATATACAATGCTATTAAAGCAAGATTTAAGAAAATATGTAAATATTGATATTTTTGTGAGGATATATATGTAAATGCCCCAAAGAGTTATTTTGCTTTCGGATGTTATATTTTAACTACAATATAAGTAAAAAGCTGAAAACAAAGTACGATTTCATTAAAACGAATGATTTTATTTCCCAGATACTAAAGAACCATCTAAACAAGTACTAAATAGATAAATATTTTAGACCGTGTGCACTTAAGAAGATTGTTAACCTTCTATAAAAATCAACACTACTAAAAAATTTATATGATCTCCCTTGTTCCCAATCTGAGTGCAATAGCGTAATTAAGTTTCGTGGAGCTTTAGGTCAAATCATAAACCTTAAGGGTCCATTATTGAAATCAATCACCTAGCAACCGTTTTTGTACGAGTCTAAATATGTAATTGTGATACTGAGTTAAATTTCAGCTTGGATATAATTTGGATGGTACAACGGTTTTTTGATTTTTGTACCTTAATTAATTTTTTTTTTTTTTGAAAATTGACTTTCATTGGGGAAATCCAAATCCAATTTGACACCCGATGGGAGGAAAACCTTCAACTTAAGCCGCCCGAAGGCACGACACTTAAATTGAAGTAAACCTCAATTAATTGAACACATTGTTTCACCAATGGGGCAACGTGCACGGAAGCCTCGTCTTATCTTTTGCATGGGAACAAATATCAATAACAACTACTAGAAAAAGGGTTATCATATCCTTGACTTCAAATGCGAGTCAAGAAAAGGTCTTATGACGCACAAATGCGAGTCAAGGAAAGACCAGTCATAAATCTTCATGACTCGCATTTGTGCGTCATCCCTCTATGACGCGCACTTATGACCCACGTTTTATGACTCTCCTTTTTGCGTGTCATAACCTAATTTTTTTTTTTAAAAAAATATTTTTTTCCAGTTCCTAATTTTCTATTAAATGACAATTAAAAACCTGATAATACAAAATTAAAAACACAAATGTCAAATATCCACCTAATGTCAATCTAATCCGCAACAAGAACATCTTTAACCACAAACTATACTAATTATATCCAAGTAACAATAAACATCCCAATTCTCAATTTCCACAATCAACTTCAATCGCTCGTGGCCGACTACGGCTCACGTCTAACCTAATCTCCGTCAACTATCATCGTCACAAAGGTTTGTAAACGTTTGTAGCAATTATTCCAGTTGGCCCTCTCTTTAACCACCCACATACATATAAGCCATCCTCAGTTTGAGCATCATCAGAAGAAGATACAACACGACCTCTGATATTTGGGACCACACCTACCAAAGAAGTTGCAGACATTAGAAACTTCTGAATACTCGAAAAGTTTTTAAGTACATTAAACATTATATAAACCTAACGTTTGCATGTGAATTATGTATGAGTCTATGAGATATACCTTTGGAATGGTCAAATGGTAAACCATCAACAGGTACAGATTTGTAACCTATGCTCTTCAGTACCAAACTGTAAAACAAAGCAAATATAACACTCAAAATAAAATTTAATAACCACGTTATATACTGTAAGCCACACAAAAGATCATACAAGTTCAAGAGGCTGGGTCATGTCTTAACATTGCTAGCCTATAGTTTAATCACACCCGTTGGGTCAGATAAATATGCATTTTGCCACTCGAGTTGCATCCACTGATGGCTCAAAGGTTCCAGCAACCAGGTCATAACTTCTTGCTGTTGTTGAGGTCTGTAACAATATACAAAACATGGTCAATGCAGTCAACTTCAAACAACAAGCAAAAATAATAATAGCGAAGTAAGAAAATTACCCAGCTGCAGATGCAATGATAAGAAATGCTTCACCAAAAAGATTATGCTCGCCAGGAAGCAATTTTCCTTCTTTTTGCAGATATGATACTATATCTGCAATGCCCTATTATACAATAGATTCAGTGAGAAAAAATCAAAAAGAAAATCAATAAATTAACTAAATCAGCTCTAGATATTTTATTAATATGACACTCGAATATTATTATAGTTTTGAACAGTATACAACACTCCACAGCAAGGTACATGCTGTGATGAAAGATTGCCAATGGAAGCAGCTATTTGCTCGGTTAAAGCACTTGTGGATAGATTTCTAGTATCGGTTCAAATAGTTATTAAATGTTTTATCCATGTTGTTATAAGATGACGAATATCTTGTTTCAAAAGATGAAGTAGCTTACAAGGATATGATTTGAGGTGGATTCGAAGTGGTGTAGTTGCATAGTATACCTTCCCGTGAGGACCGCAAGGATCTCCTACCCAATTTCGACTCACTTTATATGTTGTCCTAATATCGTCTATTGCATCATCTGTTTTAATAGCAACAACCAACAAAAGATTAGCAAACTGCCATAGTTAGTGGTATCTGCTTACTTTTCTAAGTAGTAAATAAGCTCTTTAAGATTAGCGGTGGGTAACTGCTCAATAAGCAATACTAAACAGCCCATATGCCCTGCATAAAGTTCTTTATAACAACCAAAGTGTGAAAGTACAATTAAGATGCATAAACTGTGAGCAAAAAAACATATCGTCTCTACTCAATGTTGCTGAATCGCTAAATTCTTGAACCCTATAAATCTCGACAACATTAAGAATAGGCGGAACATTTGCCCTACCACTTCTTCCAATAGAAACCTTGTGCTCGTTTCCCACCAACGCTTTTGAAATATAAGCTTATGCATCTATTTTGTCAGCAAGTTGACACCACCAAAAGTGATATTTAGCAATTAGTACAGCTGAAAACCGCAGAAACATGTATACATACAATTACCATTTTCTGTAACAGTTTAATTAGAGTGGATTATCTAACTATAACGATTCAATATCACATGATCACTTTTAGAACGAAAACCCAACAATCAAAGTACCCCTATAATGATCAAACCAAAGCAATGACTTCTTTTTCCTAGCTGAAATAGTAATTAAAACAGAGCAGCTAATAAACTTTCATAGAAATTTACCTGCTTATCCACTCAGATTTTCGCCCGAATTAGCATCCTCATCAACTTCTTCCCTTATTTTCGCAATCTCAGCCTGCGCCCGTTCCAGAATCACCTTCTTCTGCAGCTCCAACTCCCTCTGAAAATCCATCCGCAACTTCTCCAGCTCCAACATCTGCTGTCGTTTCCTCCCCTCAATCTTCTCATAAATCTCGCCAAAATTCTGAACCGACTCCGCCAAGAGCTTAAACCCTTCCTCATCCTCTTCATTCAACCCATCCTCATCCTCATCCTCCTCGTCATCATCATCGTCAACCTCCGACTCACCGGGACTATCCCTCATCTCATCCAACGCATTCGACTGATTCAAATAAACCTTCGTATTCATAAACACATACTCCCCCGAATCAACCCCACACGGCAAACCATTATGCTGTCTCTTGTGTGTGTGTGTATTTTTAAGTGTATGTTTTATATGTATGTTTTGGTGTGTGTGTGTGTGTGTGTGTGTGTGTGTGTGTGTGTGAGTATGTTAATTTTGGGGGAGTGTAAAAATGAGATCTGGTTTTGGGGTTTTGAGGGGGAAAGAAAGGATAAGGTTTAATTTTTGGGGAAAATTTGAGCGGGCTTGTGATTATGACCCTATGTTATGACGCTTCTGAAAACGAGTCATCCTCAATAAAAAATTCACTCGTTATGACTTTGCTATTTGCGCGTCATCTTGTAGCGTGCGTCATAAAATGCGAGTCAATGATAGACCTTTTTCTAGTAGTGAACCATAACGAAATACGTACTTTTTTTTTTTTTTTTTTTTCACATTGAATGTTGAATGATGATAGGTCCAACATAAAAGCAAATATTATGTCTTCATAGTTTAATATTTAATATATGCAGTTCACCTCGACGAAATACCAATTTCATATTTTTAGTAAGGGATAAATAGTAGAATAGCCCAGTTGCCCTAAGGCTAGGCATATTTAGCCATTTTTTTGAAAATTCTCGTATTAGCACGGGCAACCTTTAAGATTTGACAACTTCCATCATAGGGAGACACGTGTCACGTATTGTATATTGGGCAACTATTTTTTGTTAGGCAACCGTATACAGGGCAACTGAATTTTTGATCATTTTACATATTATACACTATTTACCTATAATTGTAAACTGCTTATCTTCTAGGAATAACAATGTAAAGATAACTCTAGTACGTAGTACATTTAGTTCTTGTAACTTCTGTTAGTTAAGTTAAACTTAATAACACTTGAGAATCATTTCAAATATGTTTCAGCTGAATGTGATTCACAAATAGTTAAGTTACTCGCCTTCTTATCAAATCGTTTGCAAAATTACCAGAAGACAAGAACTATGCAAGGATAGAGAACTAACCCTAAGATCAAAACATGATCTAATTACAACAAAATTTATGACAGATGATGCTACAAGAAATTAGTATTGGATTCGAATAAGAAACATATACCAATATCATTTCATTTCCTTCATACGTGTCCCAAAAATTACAAAAAAGCAGTTACGTGTTACATTTATAAAGTAATTCACATACAAAATTGCGCCGGGTGACTTTGCCAACTTCTAAAACGATCAAGAAACTACACTCTCTTTCATCTAATTCGAGATGAGACAGCTCTTTAAAATGTGAGTCTTTTTGCTATTGAACCATGGGTTCTCTCAAGTTCTCTGCTTGCACCATAGCGTCCCAGTCAGAATATAATCGATGCTTTTTCTTCATGAATATCATATAAGCATCGTCTCTTTCTTTATTTTGGTTCTTCTTACAATGGATTGCTGCTTTTACATGTCCTGAAAATGCAGATTTATTTTTCTGTGAAGATTTAAATTTGCAATCATCACAATGCCACTTGACAAGCTCAGTGTCCGTCTTTGGCATTACATCCAAGCAATATCTGAACAATGAAAACAGTCAAACACAGTTGGAGCTATGTGAATAATATTCTTATTCTATTAAACTTCCATGATAACTACCTAGTTAATCAACTTACAATGGAAATGATTGGTGCTAAACAGTCAACTTAAATTGACCAAGTAAATGGTCAAGAAAGTCAAACTACCTAGACCAATGCTCCGGGTAATATAAGGTATCACTAGGGTCGTTATGTCCCGACGAAGTGTGAATTGTTATCAAACGACTCTGTGATCGGGTGAATTTGGATGGAAAGGGGTTTGTGATTGATTATACTACTGATTTGTACAATGAAATAGCTTAAATAAGCTATTATAACAAGACTGTGAAATCAGAAAAACCAGAAACGTTTAAAACCTAAAAAAATGTACGTTCAGATTAAAGTTACGTGAACGTACAAAATAAAACGCGAGTTTTGGTAAAATAAAATACGTACAAAGATGAAAATCACATTTTCTAATTATTATTAAATTAACCTAAATTACAACTAATTATGAAATTACACTAAAAATATGAAAAATAAATTTGGAAAAATCTAAAATATTATAAAACTAATTTTCAAACTTAAAATATATTTTTCCTACTTTTAAATAATTAATATTAATTAAAAAATAATTATTAATTAATTTAAACTATTTTTAAATTAAGAAAAATAGAAAATGAACAATAAAAATTATAAGAAAATTCCTAGAATTATTTTACAACTTATAAAAGCTAGGAAAAATATAAAAACTAGGGTTTACTTTATAAAAACTAATTATGCTATTTAAAACTTAATTATTAATTAATTACTAATAAAACTAATATTAAATCTAATAAATACCAAATGATAATATGAAAATCTGATAAAATTACTAAAAATACTTTAACCTAAAAGAAATTTAAGAAAAATATAAAAATGCTAAATTCTTAACAAAAATCTAAAAAGGAAAATTAAAAATTTAAATTACATTAAATAGAAACTATCACTTAAAATTAAATTTGTTTTTCTGGATTTTTCTTTTTTGAAAACTAATTTACACCTAAAAACAACTAACTTTTGTAAAAACAACTTTTTTGGAACTTAAAAATAAGCACTGTGGATGCTTATTAGCACCACAGTTGACTTTTGTTAACTAAATAAGCAAATAAGCTCAAATGAGCTTAAGTGGGACCCACTATAGGTGATTCAGATTCAAATGAGTTAATTGAACATGTTTAAGCTAGAAAAAGCCACTGGGGTCCACAGAATAAGGAAATAAGCACAATTAAGCACTTATATTTCTTATGTGAAAACTGAAAATGGGACAAAGAGTTGGGCTGAATTCAGATAGGGTCCATAGGGATCAAACTCAAACATATGGTTGAAATGGAGAGGGGGCCAGTAGGTGAGTTCAAAGAACCAAGGAGGGGGCTGTGGACCACTGTGGTGGCCAGAAACCACCACCAAAGGTGGTGTGGTGACTGAGGTGTTGCTGCAGCAGGGGAGAGTATTCCCCTGCAAGTGAGTTTGATCCAAGGTGGGGCCCAGAGGAAAAATGGCAAAAATAAAAGGAATGTGGCAACTTGAAGACTAGCTGGGGGACTACAAAACCTAAAAGTTTCAAGGCCTAAATCAAATCACATAAATCATAAAAATTCCTTGAACTTTTGGAAAAAATGAAGAACATGCACTTTTGACTTTTTGATGAAACTTGAAATTTTGACTTTCTTGAACTTTGATCACATCTTACTGATCAAACTTGTTATATTAAGCTACAATTTAACTAAATAAAGCTAAAATTCCCACTTATGCATAGATATGGTGGGATCTCATACCCTAAGACCTAACAAATAACAGATCATGGAGAATCAACAAGCATTTTGACTTTTGGAGCTAATGACCCTGAAACTTGTGATTGTTGTGACCTAAAATGACCTAAAGAAACATGTTATGGACATAAACAACAACTATGAACTCCATGAGCCCTCCAAACAGCATGAACCAAACACCCCTATAGGATAACTAATTTAATGAACTTGTTGATTAAGTGAGAATTAAAACTAATTATTGATGCAAATTGAACAAGTGACCTGTGGTTAACTAATTTAAGCTATAATTATGAAGAATTCAACACAATCTATGAGTGCTACCTATTGATGCAAAATGACTGTGAAACAACAAATGAGTCAAGTAAGAGATAAAACAACAAGTAATGATAACCAAGCAATAAACAATCTCAACAAGATCCAATGGGCATAGATACACAGAAGTACAACAGGTTCAAGGAATTATGCACTAGAAACTAAGCTTATGCAAAATTATGAATTGAAAAGAGGTTTAGGACTTACAACCAACACCCTCAGCTGACAGAGGGTTCATTTGGATTTAGCTTATCTTTAGATAAGCCTAAGAAAAACCCTGGAAACCAAGAATTAAGCATTAACATACCCAAATTCATCTTCCTAAGACCCTGTTTGACTTTTGTTGACCTATGAACCTTTTTTGAGCATTACAGTGAATATTAACCCCTCACACTTACAAATAGCTATATAAAGCTATAATAAGCTCTAGTTAACCAAAACAAAGCTTGTTGAAGCTTATGAAAGCTGTTTGACCACAATTGATTTTTAGGCTAAATACTAAAATTTTACTGTGAATGAATTTCAACAAGAACTGAATCACTTGCATTAAAAAGATAAATTTTGTACAGAAAGAAGGGTTACAAGACTAATTTAAAAATATTTCACTAATTAAAATTACATTTGACCTAAAATTACACTAAAAAAAACTAATTAACTAACTACTGCCTCTCTTCCATCATTTTCTTCACTTTTATAAGCTCCTGAGCATGCCTCTGTCTTTCCCACTCTCTTCCCAGCCATTGGATGGCTTTAATTTGATCCTAGCCATTGAAGTGGTTTTGGCGGGAAATGGCTTTTGAGCAATTGGGTGGGGTTTGGTGAGGTATTAATGAGGAGGGGGTTGGTTGGGTGTAGGTGAGTAATATTGATGATAGTTGGTGAGTTGGTGAGGAAATTGGAGGAGGGGGGACACAGTTGCAGAAAACGGGGGGAAGAGGTAGGGGGTGATGGGTTTGACCAATTTTGACCGATGGTTTATATTAAAAGGGAGTGGGCCGGTTTGTGTTTTGGGCCTAGGGGTTGTATGGATTGGATCAGGCTTTTGGGGTTGTGTTTTGGGTGAATAAAACCAAGGGTCCGTTTGGTATTTGTAATTAACAAGGACCAATTTTGTAAATCTTGAAACCGTAGGGACCTGATTTTTAATTTCACCAAAGTAACCATAAGGACCTTAATTGACAAGTTTGAATATTACAAGGGCCAAAATTAATATTTTTCAAAATAAAACACCCGGGGACCAATTATGTCAATTTTCAAACTTCAGGGACCAAAAGTGTAAATTCTCAAAACTTTTTACCCAAGGACTATTTTTGATAAATTTTTACTTTTAAAGGACTTTGGTTGATTTTTCTTGCAAAATAAATACTCAGGGACTAGTTTTGACAAGTTTTGAAACTTGGGGGGACTGAAACTGCCAATTTTACAAACTTTGTACGTTTTTCATTTGTTTTTACTCTTTTTGCATAAAAAACATATAAAACACAATTTTGAAATATTTTTAGTATTATGATGCATTTCTGAGTGTTTTTGTATGTTTTGCAGTTCAGATTTGACAAAAAATGATGAGTGTTTGAGCACTCATCAATCCCCACACTAAACTATTGCTAGTCCCTAGCAATAACTGTTTTGAAAACTTAATGGATTTTAAACTCTTTACCAAAAGCCATTACTTCTGGAGTAGCCAGATGTATCGATTCACGTAAGAACCATGGTCCACCTGATAACCATGTGATTTTGAGCAAACCACCAGCTGTCAACGGATTTGATTAGTCTTTACCAAAAGCCGTTTGCTTCTGGACTAGCCAACTCTTGATAGACAAAGTCAACATCTTGGTGAGCTGATTACCAATTATGGTTTTTCCACTGCCTTTACCACAAGCCATAATCTTGCGGGCTAGCCAACTCCTTCACTTTTTAGGATATGGCGAGTTGAGGTACCATACAATTTTGGGCAAATTGCAAGCCGTCAACGGATTTGATATATCTTTACCAAGAGCCGTTTGCTCCTGGATTAGCCAATCCTTTTGTCGTTTAGACATGGCGGACTGATAACCACAAAAATTTTGAACTCAAGTGAATTTTTTTTTTTTTAATTTTTGAGATTTTGGGCAAAAACGGGGGTACTAGATAGTAAAATGTGATAAAATTCGCTAGAATAGCGAAATACCCCCCCACACTTAGAATGAATATTGTCCTCAATATTCAAAGTCCCAGCTATTACGCCGACTCTTTGAACGTAAAAGGGTAACATTACAAGCTAAATGTGGAAACACCAGTTTGTATTTTCACTTCATTTGTAACCACAGCATGGGTGACTCCCCCACACTTAGGGTGAAAACCCTAAGTACATGCTACTGTTTTTGTTTACCGAGTCGCTAGCTTGACTCGACCCCGAATTCATTTGTCCTTGGGGAAGCATGATGTGGAAGAAACAATCTCAATCGGACTTTCATTCAAGATGTTTGGACAAACATTTGAAGGACGTGAAAGTTCCACACCGATGAGATATATAGACCCTAGCTTAAAATAGTATAAACTATAAGCGGTGATGCCGGGGTCAAAGATAATGTCTTCATTCCCAAAGGAGTGAAGAACAGGATAAGTCACCCGGTAGGTGAAGAAAGGAAAAAAGATCTTGATGACAATCAAGATTGATTCATCATCATCAAAAAGAGAATCCATAATTGGTGTATCAGGAATCTCATCATTTAAGCTCGTATGATCTAGACAGAATTTAGGTGGGAGGGTTGGGGTTTTGATATCAATCAAATTCTCAAGATTGAGAATATTTCCCTCCGGAAAACAAAGATTAACTTTGTCTAGATCAAAGTGAAAGTTATCATACTCCGGTGGAGATATGATATGAGTGAGTTCACCGGAGAACTCCTCAAAGGTGAATGAATCATACTCGGGGAGAGAATTATGAGAATGAGAAGTGGTACTGCCACTAATCTTCTCTCCCATATGATCAAAGGTAAAGGCTTCAAACTCCGGAATAGGATCATCGGAAAGAATGTCATTATCCTTAATGAGGATAGGAGATGAAATAGGTTTCATATTGAAAGCCTCGATTTTAGAAATGAGGAGATCGACATTCAATAATGTTGCACGAAGTGCTTCATCCTTGATTTCAGTGTCAATCTCATCATTTTCTTCTTCTAAGCTAACTAGCTTAGAAGGTAATTCTTCCATAAAAATGATGTCTCCACAAGATAACAAATCGTCATCAGTAGAATCGGAGAACATCTCAACATGATCAGTCGGGAAGACAAGAGGAGGAGGGATATCATACATATGATCAAGAATTCCCTGTGACTCTCTTGGGATTGAGACAAGGTCCTCAACACTAGACTTTATGAATTCGTCCGATTCCTTATCAGGAACAGTGTCAAGATGCTCGTCCCCCATGCTCAAAGAGTGAGTGGGAACCTCGGGTGTGATAAGAGTGGGTTGAGATGGAATCTCAACTGATGGAATCTCATCTGATGAATCATTATAAAATTGAAGAATATCAAGTGTATCTTCATCATCACTATCATCAGGAATGATACGGAATCGAGAGCTAGATCTAGCTGCTTTTTCTTTTGCTATTGATTCCCTAATAGATCTTTCATAAGCATCTTGGGAATTTATTATAGCAGCCTGTTCTTCAGCTAACAATTCTTCCATCGATTTTTGGTTTCGATTATCTGGGGTATATGTGATTCCTCTCAAGTCTTTCACTAAATCCAAAAGATCAAGGAGAAGACTTTGAGGAATTGGTGGAGATGGAGGTTCGTCATAATACGATGTGTCAAAATTGTTACAAGGAAATGGATTCCCCGTTTGACAATCTGAGCTGAAGTGTGGACCTCCACAGTAATCACAACAGTAAAACTGATGTAGCTGTGAGTCGTATGTGCTAGAGTTATAATCGTTATCAGGAAACTGCTCATAGACAAGCGTGTTTCCCGATTGACAATCAGAACTGTAGTGTGAACCACCACAGTACTCACAACAGTAAAATTGCAGAGTCTCATGGTGTGGTAGCTGATGGAATAACTCAGTCGTGTCATGGTAGGAATGGGGATTCTGGTTATAGACAGACCCGTTTCCTGACTCTACCATGCCACAACTGGGGCAATTACCACCATTGTGAGGATTACCACACTATTGGCAAATAAGAAAGTGTGGATGAGACATAGAAAGAATCAAATGTGTATAGAGGGGTAGGGATGAAGAATCAAAGATGTGAGAGGGTAAAGGTGAATATTTTTGGATTTTTGGATAAACATTTTGTACAAATAGGAAAGAAAATGTTTTTGGGTTTTTTGTGTTCGTTGAAAACTAAATTTAAAATGTTTTCGTGAACTGTTTTGTTTTTATATGATAATAATAAGATAATATGAACAAGGATGGGAAATTTACAAAGGATGTATATCCCGATTCACTAATACGCAAAACCGTTTAGAATAGCGCGCACACCTCCCCGACAGAGGTGCCAAAATTTGATTGGTGCTAAACAATCAACTTAAATTAACCAAGTAAATGGTCAAGAAAGTCAAACTACCTAGACCAATGCTCCGGGTAATATAAGGTATCACCAGGGTCATTATGTCCCGACGAGGTGTGAATTGTTATCAAACGGCTCTGTGATCGGGTGAATTTGGTTGGAAAGGGGTTTGTGATTGATTACACTACTGATTTGTACAATGAAATAGCTTAAGTAAGCTATTATAACAAGACTGTGAAATCAGAAAAACCAGAAACGTTTAAAACCTAAAAACGTGTACGTTCAGATTAAAGTTACGTGAACGTACAAAATAAAACGCGAGTTTTGGTAAAATAAAATACGTACAAAGATGAAAATCACATTTTTACAATCCTAATAGTAAATAAAATTTTTGGAAAATTAAAATTAATTTTTATACTATTTATATAATTATTATTAATTAATTACTATTTTCTAATTACTTATTAATTATTTAAATAACCTAAATTACAACTAATTATGAAATTACACTAAAAATATGAAAAATAAATTTGGAAAAATGTAAAATATTATAAAACTAATTTTCAAACTTAAAATATATTTTTCCTACTTTTTATATAATTAATATTATTTAAAAACTAATTATTAATTAATTTAAACTATTTTTAAATTAAGAAAAATAGAAAATGAACAGTAAAAATTATAAGAAAATTCCTAGAATTATTTTACAACTTATAAAAGCTAGGAAAAATATAAAAACTAGGGTTTATTTATAAAAACTAATTATGCTATTTATAACTTAATTATTAATTAATTACTAATAAAACTAATATTAAATCTAATAAATACCAAATGATAATATAAGAATCTGATAAAATTGCTAAAAATACTTTAACCTAAAAGAAATTTAAGAAAAATATAAAAATGCTAAATTCTTAAAAAAAATCTAAAAAGGAAAATTAAAAATTTAAATTACATTAAATAGAAACTATCACTTAAAATTAAATTTGTTTTTCTGGATTTATCCTTTTTGAAAACTAATTTACACCTAAAAACAACTAACTTTTGTAAAAACAACTTTTTTAGAACTTAAAAATAAGCACTGTGGATGCTTATTAGCACCACAGTTGACTTTTGTTGACTAAATAAGCAAATAAGCTCAAATGAGCTTAAGTGGGACCCACTATGCGTGATTCTGATTCAAATGAGTTAATTGAACATGTTTAAGCAAGAAAAAGCCACTGGGGTCCACAGAATAAGGAAATAAGCACAATTTAGCACTTATATTTCTTATGTGAAAACTGAAAATGGGACAAAGAGTTGGGCTGAATTCAGATGGGGTCCACAGGGATCAAACTCAAACTTATGGTTGAAATGGAGAGGGGGCCAGTAGGTGAGTTCAAAGAACCAAGGAGGGGGGCTGTGGACCACTGTGGTGGCCAGAAACCACCACCAAAGGTGGTGTGGTGACTGAGGTGTTGCTGCAGCAGGGGAGAGTATTCCCCTGCAAGTGAGTTTGATCCAAGGTGGGGCCCAGAGGAAAAATGGCAAAAATAAAAGGAATGTGGGAACTTGAAGACTAGCTGGGGGACTACTAAACCTAAAAGTTTCAAGGCCTAAATCAAATCACATAAATCATAAAAATTCCTTGAACTTTTGGAAAAAATGAAGAACATGCACTTTTGACTTTTTGATAAAACTTGAAATTTTGACTTTCTTGAACTTTGATCACATCTTACTGATCAAACTTGTTATATTAAGCTACAATTTAACTGAATAAAGCAACAATTCCCACTTATGCATAGATATGGTGGGATCTCATACCCTAAGACCTAACAGATAACAGATCATGGAGAAGCAACAAGCATTTGACTTTTGGAGCTAATGACCCTGAAACTTGTGATTTTTGTGACCTAAAATGACCTAAGGAAACATGTTATGGACATAAACAACAACTATGAACTCCATGAGCCCTCCAAACAGCATGAACCAAACACCCCTATAGGATAACTAATTTAATGAACTTGTTGATTAAGTGAGAATTAAAACTAATTATTGATGCAAATTGAACAAGTGACCTGTGGTTAACTAATTTAAGCTATAATTATGAAGAATTCAACACAATCTATGAGTGCTACCTATTGATGCAAAATGACTGTGAAACAACAAATGAGTCAAGTAAGAGATAAGACAACAAGTAATGATAACCAAGCAATAAACAATCTCAACAAGATCCAATAGGCATAGATACACAGAAGTACAACAGGTTCAAGGAATTATGCACTAGAAACTAAGCTTATGCAAAATTATGAATTGAAAAGAGGTTTAGGACTTACAACCAATACCCTCAGCTGACAGAGGGTTCATTTGGATTTAGCTTATCTTTAGATAAGCCTAAGAAAAACCCTGGAAACCAAGAATTAAGCATTTACATACCCAAATTCATCTTCCTAAGACCCTGTTTGACTTTTGTTGACCTATGAACCTTTTTTGAGCATTACAGTGAATATTAACCCCTCACACTTACCAATAGCTATATAAAGCTATAATAAGCTATAGTTAACCAAAACAAAGCTTGTTGAAGCTTATGAAAGCTGTTTGACCACAATTGATTTTTAGGCTAAATACTAAAATTTTACTGTGAATGAATTTCAACAAGAACTGAATCACTTGCATTAAAAAGATAGATTTAGTACAGAAAGAAGGGTTACAAGACTAATCTAAAAATATTTCACTAATTAAAATTACATTTGACCGAAAATTACACTAAAAAAAACTAATTAACTAACTACTGCCTCTCTTCCATCATTTTCTTCACTTTTATAAGCCCCTGAGCATGCCTCTATCTTTCCCACTCTCTTCCCAGCCATTGGATGGCTTTAATTTGATCCTATCCATTGAAGTGGTTTTGGCGGGAAATGGCTTTTGAGCAATTGGGTGGGGTTTGGTGAGGTATTAATGAGGAGGGGGTTGGTTGGGTGTAGGTGAGTAATATTGATGATAGTTGGTGAGGAAATTGGAGGAGGGGGGGGACACATTTGCAGAAAACGGGGGGAAGAGGTAGGGGGTGATGGGTTTGACCAATTTTGACCGATGGTTTATATTAAAAGGGAGTGGGCCAGTTTATGTTTTGGGCCTGGGGGTTGTATTGATTGGATCAGGCTTTTGGGGTTGTGTTTTGGGTAAATAAAACCAAGGGTCCGTTTGGTATTTGTAATTAACAAGGACCAATTTTGTAAATCTTGAAACCGTAGGGACCTGATTTGTAATTTCACCAAAGTAACCATAAGGACCTTAATTGACAAGTTTGAATATTACAAGGGCCAAAATTAATATTTTTCAAAATAAAACACCCGGGGACCAATTATGTCACTTTTTAAACTTCAGGGACCAAAAGTGTAAATTCTCAAAACTTTTTACCCATGGACTATTTTTGATAAATTTTTACTTTTAAAGGACTTGGGTTGATTTTTCTTGCAAAATAAATACTCAGGGACTAGTTTTGACAAGTTTTGAAACTTGGGGGACTGAAACTGCCAATTTTACAAACTTTGTACGTTTTTCATTTGTTTTTACTCTTTTTGCATCAAAAACATATAAAACACAATTTTGAAATATTTTTAGTATTATGATGCATTTCTGAGTGTTTTTGTATGTTTTGCAGTTCAGATTTGATCAAAAATGATGTGTGTTTGAGCACTCATCAGGAAACATAAACGATCACACAATGTGATGATAAAACAAATACAGCAGGGCATTTGATCGCACATAAGAAGTTCTATGGATCATTTGATGCAACTGGTTTTGAAGTATCGTTAAGAGGACCTCTAGATATCTTGCATAACATAACAAGAAAAGCTGATATTCTACATTAGTTTTCACCAAAGAAGACGAGTATGTATCATCCATAATGAATAACATATGTATAAAAATTAACTGATAACCAAGCAAGGGAATCTTCAGGAATTTCTTTGTATAGAAGTAACTAAATGTTAGTCGTTTTCCAACTATCATATATTCAATAGTTAATGAAAAAATGATCATAAAATCCGTAAGTTAGAAACAAAAGCAAATGACAGGCTTCATAGTTGTTGGCTTATGAAGAAAAAACGACGTGTACTTGTGTATAGAAACTTCAAGACACGTATTGCAGTAAACAAAAGCACTGGTGAATCCTTCTTCACCACATGTTTCACATATGACGTCCTATAGCAAAAAAAAGTAAGATGTAAGTCATAGCAAAATCGGTAATCAATACCATCATTTAATATCTTCCAATAAAAGCAGGCAAGCTCTTAAAAATTCTCAAATGATCTTTGGAAAAATTTTCTACGACTCTACGAGTAATAATACTAAAACGTTAACCAAACCACAACCGTCTTCCACATTATTTATCTAAGAAAAAAAGGTTAACCTTAATTCCAGTCCAAGAAAAACAGAACTGTCACTTTAATCCTTGGTATTAAGAAATCAAATCTCGTGTCTGAAAAAAATCAACTTGAAATTTTATAATAAACAATCTCTCTTAAGAAACATATAGTGCTTCGTTGTTTACACCCTTTTCCCTTGTCACCTACCTGTTTGATGCCATCTATAATGTTTGAAGTTTGAAGTTTTAAATGAAGAGATGAACACAATTTCCCGCCGTGGGTTTAAAGAGATTAATCATTTATGAATCGTTTCCTTCATTGACAGTATTGAAACTCTTATGTATATATGGTATGACAGTAATGTTACTGGTTAATTCGTAATATACATGGCTGGTTTATCATATTTCTGTAAGAACTCAAACAGTTCATTTAATTCCAATTTAAAAATAAGCTACTTTGACCACAAAAGTCAAAGCGGTAACAAATTTTAAGTGGCTATCCTTTACATGAGATTTACTCGGAGGAAATACATTCCAGAATCTTAGCGTTTCATATTCAGCTCCAGTCACAATTGTCTGTCCATCAGGAGAGATTGCAAGGTAAAGAACTCTATATGTGTGTCCCGTAAGTGTTGTCAACTGCATTTGCATTAAAACTTCACATCAATAAGTAATCATATACACTCTATCAAACTACAAAAGGTCAAACTTTCAAATTTGGATATTAGAATTTTAGACACTTGACACTCTTTTAACTGCTCTCCAGAACAATTTTTATTCTATTACTATTTTTATATATGAATGTGATCATTTCCTTTTTCTACTTGGAAAATAAACTTTGTTAATCTTAATTCTGAAAAGTAGCATAGCAGACAGTAAGAAGTCAAACCTTTGACAGTAAGAAATCGGGTAGTAGTAATTATGATTTTGTGATCTTATAAATCTACTATTTAAACACTATTATAATCAGTGGGGTTGGTCCCAAATCTAATAACCCCAACTTTCATCTTTTAAAATCATATCAGTTCTAATAAGCATAATCCACTTCTACTGGACCTACTAATCTTAAAATCAGTAGTTAAGTAGTATCTTAAAATCAACAATTAAGTAGTACAGATCTATAGCATTATAACATGCAAACACCTCCTAATCACAAACTTAAACCCCAATACACTGTTAAAGACGTCGACTTTCATCACATACGATCCATACAAACATCATTTCTAACAACAGATGTCCATAAAGCTCACCAATATTTACATTGAAATCAAAAAACTTAACGAGCTATAGTCACACAGGTGATGAATAACATACGTAGCAGAATCAGATTGTAATGTAACAGTTGAATTCAAATCGATAAAGATCTCATCGTCATTCAGCAACCTAACTAAAAAAGTTAATCAATCAATAAAAGAGATTGTTACACGTATTGAAATCAGTAACGATCCTAAACAAGATTTAACAAAATTGATTAATCAACAACTGAAATAAAAATAACATAATCAAACAGTTACATTCAAATCAATAACGATCTGCCCGAATAAACATCATTCAACAACCAATAACGAATTCACAAACAAATCGCTAACAACCCATGTTAACTGAAATCTAACAGTTACATTCAAATCAATACACAAACTTAAAAATCTATCAAAATCACGTACAAGTAACAAAATCACCAATCAATACCTTGAAGAAATCCTGAGGAGCAACAGCAGGGAGATAAAAAGAGTATCCATTAACAAACAAAAACAAAACAACAACACAGATCCGTAGATTTAATCTATTAGCCATTTATCGTTCAAAACTTGAAATGAATAATGAAAGGTGTCAGATCTGAACTGATCAGATCTGTTTGATTTTATTTATTGAATCTGGGGTTTGATTTTATTTATTGAATCTGGGGTTTGGGTTTGGATCTGGGGTTTGGGTTTGTGTTAGCGATGTAAGGGTGGTTGTGTGAAGGTAGGAGGTGGTGGCGGCGGAGGAGGAAGAGTAATCGGAGGATTGTTTTTTTTTTTTTTTTTTTTTTTTTTTTGGAGAGTTTCAGGAGTGGTTGTGGTGGTGTGAATTGTGATGGTTTAGTTGAATGTTGTGAGAGTAAGATGTAAAATGACAAAAATACCTAGTTGCTCATGTATTGGTTGCCTAAAATACAATACGTTCCATGTATCTCGTACCAACAGTTGTTGGTCGGACACGTGTCATCATGTAGTTTGGTAGACATTAGTTGCCCAAGGCAACCCGGGCTAAAACGAGAATTTTCAAAAAAAAAGGGCTAAAAATATTTAACCCGCAGGGCAACGGACCATTTTGATAATTTTCCCTTTTACTAAACTATAGACTTATAAAACTATACGTGTAATGTAGTCTAAGTTCAATAATTAATTGTATTTTGGGTTTAACATCTTAAAATCATGTATGGAGTCAATTTAAAACACACTTATAGGAAAATCGAATGCATTTTCTTTATGGATAAATAGTCACTTTTGTGAACAACCAATCTAAACAGCCTACGCAACTTTGACTTTGACTAGAGAAGTCGCATTTGTCAAAAGTTGGTGATATATTATAATGGAACGCACACTACACTATTAAAAAGACAAGACAACGTAGCAATAATAACTAGTACAAAATAGACGTCTGTGTATACGGATCCCTTAGAAAAATTATAAAGTGTACAAAGCCATTCATAGTGTGACACATGTCCCCTACTTTAAATTATACATAAAATTCACCCAAGGGTAATTTGGTCTTTTGACCCGTTTTTTCTTTTCCACCTCAATTTTCAAACGCATATATCTCTTAAACGACAAACTTTTAGAAAAAACCGATTTCACCATAATTTTTAAAATTTGATTATCTTTAATTTGATATAAATCTTTTTAACTTTTTCGAAACATTTTTTTGATATATTCATTGGGTCATAATTTTCTTGATGTTTTTGATATTTTCGACCCTATTTTTTACCTTAAAAATTGTCGAATCATAATATACTTAAAACACGAAAGTTGTAGATTTTGATTCACTCTTTACCCAGAAATTTCAATCACTCAAATCCGATATGATATGAGTGAGGTATCGCACATTAAAGACGACGTTTTAATCATATTTGTTGCATACAACGTGTTTGATGAAATGTTTAGTTTAGATTTTTTGTCTTAAAATCGAGTTAAATGCACTTATTTTTGTCCCACAACGCATTATTAATAATTTTATTAATGTAACATTCAAAAAGTGATGTTTTTTAATCATTATATTTTTAAAATATACATTTAGTTTATCAGTTAGGTTATTAGGTTCATCAGTTAGGTTATGATTTGTTCATCAGTTATGTTATAGGTTATAGGTTCATCAGTTAGAGATTTTGTTCATCAGTTACTCTGGTTCATCAATTTTTTCAGATTTATCAATTTCAGGTTCATCAAATTTGATCAAATGTTTGGGTTCATCAGTTATTGACTAACTGATGAACCTATAATTAATGAACCAAAAAATCAATGAACCTAACTGATGAACATATAATTATAGGTTCATCAGTTATTGACTAATTATAGGTTCATCAGTTAGGTTCATTGATTTTTTGAATCATTAATTATAGGTTCATCAGTTAGTTTTTCAGTTATTGACTAACTGATGAACCTATAATTATAGGTTCATCAGTTAGGTTCATTAATTTTAGATTCATCAGTTTGTTTATCAGTTATTGACTAATTGATGAACTTATAATTATTTGTCATGTGTTTAGGTTCATCAATTAGTCAAAAATGTTACCATAAAAACTGATGAACCAAAGTAACCTAACTGATAAATTAAATGTATATTTTAAAAATATAATGATTAAAAAACTTTACTTTTTGAGTCTTACATTAATAAAATGATTAATAATGCATTGAGAAACAAAAATTAGTGCATTTAGCTCAATTTTAACACAAAATATATAAGCTAGACATTTCATCAAACACATTGTGTGGAACAAATATGAGTTAAACATCATCTTTAACGTGTGTTATCTTACTCATATGAGATCGGATTTGAGTGATTCGAAAACCTGTGTAAAGAGTGAACAAAAATCTATAACTTTCATGTTTTAAGTTTTTAACGATTCGACATTTATGAGGGTAAAAAATAGGGCCGAAAATGACAAAAAAATAAAGAAAATCAAGACCCACTTTATATGTAAAAAAAAAAAAAAAAAAAAAAAAGTTCGAAATTGTTGACATAAATAATGTATGAAAACGTTATTTATATTTTTCGATATCTCTATATTTTGACGATCACAAAATGTAAACTCGTCAATCGTTTGATTACTACGTAAACAAGTATTAAGCTAGTTTATATCATTATATCCAACTTAATCACTTAAGGTATGAATAAACAAGTGCTTAATACATCTCATGATCAAAGGGGTATTTAATTAACTAATACAAAGTTTATTTAATTATATAATCTTATTATATATTTTTGAAAAACACTTTTGGTATTAAGGAAAAATGTTTTAATCATACTAAATATATGATTTCAAATATTTAACCAAAATCAGTTAGTTTTTCACCAAATAAACTTTCCCCACTAAAAGACAAGTTTTCTGGCCGTTACAGTTGGGCGGCCCCCTTAATTATAAGGGGCGGTCCCCTTAATTTTAAGGGGGCCGGCCATGCTTTAAGGGGACCGGCCAGGCTCCCCTGTCAGAAACTGTCAGATTTCTTCCCCTAGAAATACCACCTTAATTCTGGAATTTTTCCTTACCTTTTGCACGAAATTTTCAGATCTACAATCATCTTAAACCCATCAAAAACCCTTTGATCATTTGTATATTAATCCTTGTTTCAAGTGATTCAATCCCTCATCATCCATTCTCATTCTAAGTGCAAAAGAAGAACTCTCTACAACCAAGTTCAAGAAGTGTTGAAGAGTTGTTGTGTATAGTGTATATATATTCATTTGTGAATATTCTGTTGTGCTTGCTATTATTTGTTTAGAAGATATAGAAGTTGTGTAGATAGTAGAAGTTGATTAGTTGTGAAGTAGGATAGTTGTGAAGATTGGTGTGTAGAAGAAGGTGTGTAGAAGATTGGTGTGTAGAAGAAGGTGTGTAGAAGATTGGTGTGTAGAAGCTTGGTGTGAAGATAGGTGTGAAGATTGGTGTGTATATTGGTGTGTAGATTGGTGTGTAAACTGGTGTGTATATTGGTGTGTACGGTTTTCTCCGCCATAAGGGAGTTTGTTGACATAGTGAAGAAAACTCTCGAGTAGGTGACTCGGGGAGTGGAGTAGGAACAAGGAAGGTGTCCTTGTAGCCGAACCACTATAAATCCTTGTGTTGTGGTTTGATCTTTCTAACTCTTCTCATTACTTATTTATTTACCTTTACTAATTAGTTTAGTTAGTTAGTTATTATACAATTGTTCATATAGTGCAAGCATTGAATTCACATAAACAAGAATCGAAGTTTTTAAAACAAACTTGTGCTTGTAAATTTTAAAAGGACGTAAAACTATTCAACCCCCCCTTCTAGTTTTCCACAATTGGTACCAGAGCCACGTCTAGCAAGATTTTTAAAATATAGTGTATTTTAAAACTTGTAACGATCTATGGAATCTGAAAAATATTTAGAAGGGCAATCTATGCAAAGACCACCACTATTTGAAAGTGATGGATTTTTATATTGGAAAAATCGATTCGAAACTTATGTGAAATCAAAAGATCTAGATCTTTGGCATATTATTACCAATGGTGATTTTTTACCTATTCAAAATAACCCCGAAACTAAGAAAGATGAAATCGTACCTTTTGAAAAACAAAATGATGATTTAAAAAGAAAACTTGCTAAAAATAATGAAGCAAAAATGGTAATTTATAATGCGCTACCACGTAAAGAGTACGAAAGGATCTTTATGTGTGAAACCGCAAAAGAAATTTGGAACTCTTTATTAATAACTCACCAAGGTAATAATCAAGTCAAAGATAACAAAATAGATCTACTTGTTCAACAATATGAACAATTCACGATTCCGGAAGAGGAATCAATTGATAATGCTTTTGCTAGATTTAACACTATCATCACAAGTTTAAAAGCACTTGATGAGAATTTCTCTAGTAAGAATTTTGTTAGGAAATTTCTTAGAGCTCTTCACCCTAAATGGCGAGCTAAAGTGACGGCTATTGAAGAATCAAAGAATTTGTCAACACTACAACTTGATGAATTAATTGGAAACCTGAAAGTCTACGAAGCAATTATAAAGAAGGACTCTGAAATGGTTAAAGGAAAACGTGAGCAAAGCAAGTCAATCGCCTTGAAAGCTAGAAAGAAATCCAACAACGAAGATAGCTCATCTTCCGAAAGCGATGACGAAGAATATGCCATGGCCGTAAGAGACTTCAAGAAATTCTTCAAAAGGCGAGGAAGATTCGTTAGACAACCACACGATGAAAGAAGAACATCTCAAAAGAATAATGATGACAAGTATAGCAAGAATGAGAGAAAGTGTTTCAAGTGTGGTGATCCGAATCACCTCATTGGAAAATGTCCAATGATGACAAGAGATCAAAATCAAAGAGCATTCATTGGAGGTGCTTGGAGTGATAGTGATGAAGATGAAAATGAAACAACAAAGGATGAAAATTGTCTCATGGCCAAATCATCAAGTGAGGTACGTTCTGAATCCGAATACTTTAGTGATGAAAATCTATCATTAGATGAAAAAGATTTAGATAGTGAATACAATAGATTATGTAAAATAGGACAACTAGTTATGGCTAAAAATAAATCACTAAAATACATAAACAACCAACTAGAAAATGAAGTGCTTGAACTAAAAATTAAAATACGACAACTTGAAAAAGGAAAAGAAATTGTTGAAGAATGTAAAACATGTCAAGAGCTTAAAAGTGAAAACAACATACTTAAGGATGAAATTTGCAAACTTGATAAATTTGAAAATAGTAGTAACTCACTTAGTAAAATTATAAGTATTCAAAGAATATCAGGAGATAAAACCGGACTAGGATTTAACTCAACTGAATCTTCAACAAGTGGAGCTAAAAACGTTAAATTTGAAAATGAACCAAAACCTTCAATACTTAATCCTAAACATTTACTCATAAAAAATAAAATAATACCTATCGCGAGTAATGAAGAAATAAAACCATTTTATAAACCATCTTTAAAAACCGAAGTTGGATCATCTAAATCTAAAACAAGATCTAAAACTCCACCACCTAGGAAACCAAATAATTCTTATCCTAGACCTAAAACACC